>OV281089.1:20057500-20435000 GCA_923060345.2 Erebia aethiops
AATGTAACTCATCGAAATCCTGAAAAATCACCATCCATCTTGACCTTGTCCCCACTACCACGACGCCATCTTGTTAAAATGCCCGCGTTCGAATGCCATTGGTCCAATCATGCATGTTTACCAACTCTCAAAATAATAATAATGCAATACCAACATGAAATCAGTATTGCCATTCAATCAATAATTAATAAATATTGCCAGTCGAAATACGATCACGACACTAGTAATATATTTCTGTCTGCGTATCAAAATTAATTTCGTTCATACATTCATTCATACCCAATACCTAAGTACTAAACTAGTAGCTGGTTTGTAACATCAACATTAAAATCCAATTCGTCTGCACGCCTATTGTTCGGTCGGCACTCCTGCAGGGTTGATCCTGCTATTATGGGCTTAGCATGAGTTTGCTCATCTCAAAAACGTTTGTAAACGAGTATTGAAAAACTTTTCTGTTTTGCTTAGGCTTGCGCTTGACGACCAGTGCCGTAAATAGGGCGGTGCCACCGGTGCCCAGGCACAGGGCGTAGACTCTGGGGGGCGCAAGAATGGCCAGACCAGGCAGGACTACTTTTTATTTTTTCGGTTTGCTCCTGATAAGTTCCCGCTGCGCCCCTAGTGCTCGATTCCAACACTTATGTACCTACATGCCAGTATCATCAAAAACATCTGTTAAATTAGACAAAACATCGCGCTCATTTTTTTGGCAGCGCACGAGCGTATTTGTGTTTAGTAACTTAACGGAGTCAAGCGGCCGGCCGGCTACACGTGGCTACACGGTCGGTCGGACGGAGAAGCGGCGGGCGGGTGCGGGCGGGCGCCGCGGCCTGTGCGGATAGCCGATAGGTGTCCGCGGGTATGTGTGCGGTGCGAGACGCGCGGTCAATCAAATCACACAAAGAAATCAATTTACAGTTTACTGAAACTTTGCAGGGTGTTATTTTATTATAGAAGTATGAAGACCAAAGTGGCCCAAAAATAAAAGCGTCAGGGTGGGCAACGCATTTGCACTAGTGAACTTGCGTTTGAGTTTTAGTGAGTGAGACACAGTGGGTGGTATAATGGAGGCGAAGGGTCCACTTAAATAGCTCGTCTGCTTGTTTGCCCACATCAGCCCTAGTTCTTTAAAAAAATTGTGTTTTTTTTAATATTAGATGATTGGTCCACTAACACCAAGGTCCTTGTGCTTTATTTTATCACCCTGAATGAAATAAAGTAAGCCTATACATAACATTGCTCTAGCTAGGGTGCCTACATAATACCTATAATATCTTAAAAAAACAAGGGCGCAGTTATAGAAGCTCGCACAGGGCGCAGAAAAGGCTATTTACGGCACTGTTGACGACAAACATGCTTAGAGCAAAGCAATAATGTGTTCTAGGTTAGAACGCGCTTGCCTCTTGCACGCGCTCAACAGTGGGCTGGCTGTGGTTTGATGATGATGATGAGTATGATATAAATATATAAATGAATTTAAAACCTTAACCTTCTCTTTTGCTGTAGTCTACCACCACCAAAATAAGTTTACCATCACCTTTAATTTTATTTTACCAGACAGTCTTATTAATTAAAGTGTTGCAATATTCAGTCACCCGACCTGCTATACTGGGTCGCAGTTTCGATTCCCGGACATGCCCCTGTAATTTTTCGGAGTAATGTGCGTTTTAAGGTATTAAATATTACTTACTTCAATGGACTATGACCAATCCCGACACATTCTTAGAATACACATTCATAGAATACACATTCCTATTCTCGGTATGTGTCGGGAATGAGTTGACATGATGACGATGCCGGTGAATATTTTAAATCTATGAACGTAGTCGAGTTGATGTGATTTCGTACTAAGGACACTAAATGCTCCTCTGAGGTGAAACAAGTATGTTTGGCTTTTATACGCGTTTTGTTTGTTGGGGAACTCTTTTGCGTGTATTGTTTCTTGGCAGTCTTTTTTGCTCGTCTGTGTCGTCTCGGCTTTTTGTTCTTGAATCGCTTAATGTGATGAAAATACAATATGTAATAAAGGTTTGTTGTGACTAAGGGTTGAATAATGAAAGAACTGGAAGTTTAATTTGCTATAATCCACCACAATAGGTAAATCTGTATCTTGCGATATACACCACATGACACAAATCTTGCAAATTATTTATTCTCAACGCACGTTTCACTCTGACACCGGAGTATGTACCACATAGATTGTACCTATTGTGGCGGAATAAAGCGAATTAAACTTTCAGTTCTTTTATTATCATGGACATCCGCAAAGTAAGGCCTGCTTCTGTACAATAAACACAAGTTTATGCCTAGTTCAAGTAGGTCCCAACACAAAAACTGTTTAGTATTAGAATAACTACTGTAAAATTTGTGACTGGGAAAATACATTAATTGATTGATTGATTGAATAAAGGAATGAATATTTTTTACCTCACTAGCTCAAAAAGGGCGCCTTTGCTGCCCAAAACCAGCGAGCAAAAGTAGTTTGTAGTAGGCCAGTGTGGTGGACTATGGCCAAACCTTTCTCATTCTGAGCAGTGGCTCTTGCTCAGTACTAAACCACCAATGGGTTGAAGCCAATAACCCTTTGGAGTTGTGGTGGAGTATTGTTTATGTAAGATAACTGAAAATATAGAGAGCGAGTGCTATAAACACAAACTCAAATCTTTTTTATTCAAGTAGTAATCGTCAAATAAATTTACCACTGGTTCGGAATGGCAATATAACATTTAGATTTGAATTAGCATCGTAGAAGCGAGTTGGTCTGCGCTGAGTCTTTGCAATGCAGATCTGCCACTGCCCACTTGATGGAACAACGCTCCGCCCGCGCCACACCGACCACTTTGCTCTCCAGTTAATCCGTCATATCGCTGGAGAGTTCTTATGAATTGTAAAGCAAACATTATTATATAATGTATTGGTTCTCGTTTTTGGTTTATTTAGGACACGCACTTGGCCTGATTTTTTACTCGAGCTTTACAAGTTTCATCAATACATTGGGATTAATTATTTTGGGAAGGCCCATGCCAGCTCCAAAGCATCTACACACTCGAATAGTATATTATTTTCCCGGACTTTGTCAAAGCACAGGTATAACAATATTAAAACTAATCTCTATTCCATTAAAGAAAGTACCATTCTTCTTGCAAAAGTGTTTCCGGCTAGACAGGAAGCGACCTCATATTGCAGCGACCTCTGGCGACCCTCACTGTAATTAAATACAGCTGTAATTACGTGCGACTTATATAGTGTCTCTTTGTTATTCTTATACAAGCGATTCAAGCCTCTATCCTACATAACAATAATGGCTATAGTGGCATGAAGGTGCATGCAGGTGAGTCGTGAGCTGTAATTATTGGAGTGCTAGTAGTTGGGCTGCGTTTGTAATTGTAGCGAGGATTCTATGTTACATCGTGAACTGTGTAATGATTATTACATGTAGTTGTGTTCATACACAACTACATGTAATAATCATGTACATCTATTTATTTTGTAGATAAGTACTTAGACTTGGATGAGAACTATAGGGATCTTGATATGGCGAAAAAAATCGATGAGAAATTAGCTGTTTACTGTATTTTTATTCACTCATTGACATGTCAATAAATATTGTATTATAGAAAACTGTAGCCCTTGACTGCAATCTCACCTAGACCCATGCTAAATATCACGTCGATCCGTTGCTTTGTTGCGGTGTGACTGAAGGATAAACCATCAAACCATCAAGCCAACAAACAAACACACTTTCGCATTTTTAATATTAGTATGAATCTCCAATTACGCATTCTGGAAGTCATAGTTCCTAAGAAAATAAAAATAGCCTACAAAAACGATTACCGTAAACTGTTCAGTTTTTGTTAAATCATACCTATACACGAAAAAACAGAACTGACATTATTAATAGAGCATTATTTTAATGAAAACCTATGAAAAGAAAAAACTGCAAATACAACCCGTAGTCGTAGGATTGACAGCCGAAAACTTCAATTACCTAGAAAGTGTTTCTGTCTGTCTGTCTGTCAGCTACGCTTTCCCGGCCCATCTTTTCAACCGATTTCGATTACTTTTATCCCGGAGAATTAAGGAGTTCTCGCGGGAATAAAAAAAACCCGCATCCACGCGGACGTAGTCGCGGGCATCATCTAGTTCACAATAAGAAGCTACCTACCCAAAGTCACAAGCGTCCACAAAAGTTGGCAAACAGGAAAATAGTATTGGCAGCCGTCGACGTGATAGGCGCTACCGTGGGCGCCCGGCCGATACAATTGAATTCCTTACGTCGTTTGTATCACTTTGTTATACTATTTGAACACTTTTACTCTTCCTTTCTTGCCTCAAACGCGATGATAGTCTACTTATTAAAACTTCGGCATTCTATTCTGGAGATCCCGAGTTCGTATCTTAACCTCAGAGCGCAAAGTTTTCGAGCGTATATCAGGACACCTGGGTGCTTGGGTTTTTTTATACAAAGGTGCAGTGTGTATTAGATAGTTATTATGGAAAACTGACTTATGCCCGCGACTGCGTTAGTTTGGAATGGGTAAGTTTATTTAATTCCCACGGGAACTTTTTAATTTTCATCGACAATGTATAGGTATATTGCGAGAACATACTTAAGTAGGCTAATATTCTTTATATTCGTATTTTAACTATCATATCCTATTATAATATATTTTTAACCGGTAGAAACAAGTCACTATATTATTTCGCTCTATACCTAGCTTCTATTATTCTAATATTAATAATTTTCAACGTAAATCTATACCCACCGCACGATGTACCTTATCAATGCGAAAATTTTACTCTCAATGAAAAGCTATATTAATAAAATACGCTAGCTGCATATACCTACGAGTATTGTAATACCGCAAAGCTGCGTGTAAAATATTCTGACTCCATATCGTGCATATATTTTACAATTGTTTTCTATATACCGAAGCTCGGCGCTCTAATGCGGCGGTTATGAAAAATGCAATTCTTTTTGTGTGCCGCGTACCTGCCACGTGGTTCCGTGACTACTCCCATGCATTAAAATCCCAGGCCGCGTGCAAATGTTTGTGATGTAAACGTATGTGAGCTGAAACGCATTACGGGAATAAAATACGTTGAGTCAATGAACTCTGTTCAGCAGTCTGGGCTAAAAATTATGAAATATTTTTGACACCAGCTGCTACACTACTCTCTAAGTCTGACGCTATGATTACACTTGACGTAAGTTAAGATTTGCATACGATACGCGACTCACAGGACTGCATATAGGTACGTTTCGTAAGTTACTCATATAAGCAACTCACGCGAGTAAAATTTACAAGACGTGTAGTCGTAGTGGTATGCCAGTTCGACTCGCTTAAATGTACTCGTAGTTCATGGATCAACAATACGAGACCAGTGGGTTTCGATTTCACATTAAACTACGTCCAAATGATGCCCGCGACTTCGTCCGCGTAGATTTAGGTTTTCTAAAAACCTATTCATATCATATCATAGGCTACATTTTATCCAGAAAATCAAAAAGATCCCGCGGTAACCAAAAACAACCTCGATCCTCCTCCGCCGCGGCATCATCTATTAAGTTAGTATTTATTCGACTTACTCATATTATACAGAGCAAGATATATGACAGATAAAAAAACGAATATCTACGTCACCCGTGATAAGACAAACAAGTAACCTGCGTCTAGATAGACATTTAATTAAATATTAGCAGGCCCATAACAAAGTGTCTGAGAGATACAACGCGTTGATACGCGCGACTTCGCGCGGAGTTTAATTTCCTGCGCGCGGGCCCTGAATAGCAATGGCCCTTGCTGAAGTTGCGACGTTGTGTCTCCAGAAACGCTTTTATTACTTTTGTTTTGAATGCTACTGAAGTGCCGCTCGCGTTTACTAAAAGGATCATGTTACTTAGAGCGGGCATAAACCTAAGTACCTTTTCTCAAATTTCGTGCAACTATAGATTATATCCCAGACACAGGAGACTTTTTATCCTGGAGAATCAAATAGTTCGTGAGGGATTTTTTTAACACAAATTTTTAACACGCCGACGAAGTTGCACGCATCAGCTAGTCATTCATATAACAAGGCTTACTCATACCTATGGCTATTATTTGCCTGACAAATTTCTTGCCTATTTTAAGTTTAATTCTAGTTTTCACTTTAGAGAAATGAAATCCTTTCTTCAGCAGACTTCACAAACCTTCGAGAACATTGTACAGTCATCTGGGGTATGCAGGTTTGCTGGCCGTGTTTTCCTTCCTCCGTGTTGGCATGCAGATAGCTGTTATGACGTAAACATCCGATAAGAAAGGATTTTTGTAAATTCAACGCATAAGAGGGTGAAATTGGGGTTCGAAATTGGGTAAAAAAAGCTAGTTTTTCATAAAACAAAACAGTGTAAAACTTAGCTACTAGACTGTACAGTGTACGAAGTGCAAACTTTTAATTAACTTGCCGACTACCGTGAAACTAATGACCAGCCGGCGCTCAGCTATTGTGGTGCTAATTGAAAACTGAACTTTACACATCAATAGCTCATTATGTGTTGCACTAAATTAAGTAAAGCTTTTATTAATAGGAGAAGTATTTAAACAAATTCTTTCACTAATTGAGTCAATGTATCTTTTAGTTTTTTAATGAAATTACGTTTTAGCAGTTTTTATCTTTTGGTAAATAACTAACCACTACCATTGCGGGTAGTCCTAGGTAACTAACTTTTGCCCGCGACTTCGTCCCCGTAGAGTTAGGTTTATAAAAAAAGAAATTTTAAAAGTCTGTGAAAAGCATAAATTTCTTCATTTTCACCGAAAGTACAAATACCAAGTTTCATGGATATAACTTATACCACCACCTTCTTTGGGATGGAATTTCATAAATTCTTTCCTTAGTACTAGCACAAGGAATATTTTCTCAAAATTTCAAATGTCTACGTTCAGCCGTTTGGGCTGTGGGTTGTTTGTGCTGCACTCAGAACTCAGAACTCAGAACAAAGCATTTTAAAGCTATTGACTATTATAATATCTCACGTTAGAAAGCACGACAAATGTTTTTCTACTTAGTAAGGCAAAATGGTTTGGGCAGTGTTTTTGCTGCGACCGAGAAAGGAGAAAGGAGAAGTTTAATCAACTCGGAAGTGTAACGAAGCTAATGATCTGCGAAGCGTTCGTTCAACGCTTCTCGGGCTAATAGCTTCTTGTCATTTATTTTCAAACCTCCCAACATTGGCAATGGGCGATGGATCCCTGCTCACAGAAAATAAATAAGTACCTATGTTGTAGGAGGTTTAAGCGAGCAAACAATTCGGAACCTTAAATCTATCTATACTAATATTATAAATGCGAAAGTTTGGATGGATGTTTGTTACTCAAACACGCCAGAACGGCTTAACAGATCTGGATAAAATTTGGCACAGACATAGATTATAGTCTGGATTAACACACAGGTTACTTGTTTTCTACATTTTTATTAAAGATCGGCCTTTCGGTCGTCGAGAATTTTCGATATCGTGGTAATAATATCCAATGCTTTAAAAAGTCAAAGATTTCTGTAATTTGGTTTTTAGATGGTCAATCAAATCTTACGTTAACGAGAACCGTCTGTTGTGCAAAAAAAGTTTAGTTCAAAATTTGATGTACTATTTTTGTGGTTTTAATTCAAAATCCTTTACTACTCGTACGAGAATGTTTCGGAGAGGATTTAATTCTGAGCAGTAACACATGCGTGCATCTTGCACTGTAACGACGAAGCGGCGGGTGGCCGTGTGGACTTGAAAGCTTGCGGTTTTTGATATGGTTGCCAATGTAATCCACCCCGCAATAATTTATATTAAATATTATTTTGATTGTTTGTTTTTTATTATTCACATAAGTATTTGTTATGAAATGATTTATTTAATTCACGTAGGACAACTTGTATCACATATGGCATGTCAAGACTCTATCAATGGTTCAGAAAATAATTCTACTGAGAAGAACCGGCAAGAAACTCTACAGTTGCCCTTTTCATAATACAATTTGTAAATAATATTATACAATGCATAAGTTAGGTATTACACTGACTTGTGTGTTGCGAAGTGCGAAGCCGGTTGTTTTAATTCAAACATCAGTCTTAAAATCCATGACGTTAAAGTTTATACACGTCATCCTGTCACAACGTTAAATTGCTTTAAAAATAACTGTCAACTTACACTCTAGTATTTATTGTAGCAGCCCTACGATAGTGTGCAAGGAGCGGGCTCGCGTATTGTTCATCCCCTAAATTGCGCCGCAATACTTTCGGCCGCTTTGCTCCATATTCAGCGAGCATTCGCGTTTCACGTTACGACGAGCATGAGAATATAATTTTTGCGATTTTGCCTCGTGACAACAGGCGCAGATAAAACTCAGGTTACACTAGAATCTGCGTGTCAAATAAAATGTTGTTTTTTTTTGTGATCTACCATAGCAAATCAATTTGAGTTGCAGCGCGATTCCACGTAAAAACCATTTAGGTACCTACTCATAAATATCTCTACAAGAGATCCTTATCCAACAGTGGCCACTTTTATTTTACTAAGATTTATTACTTCACAAAGACGACATGCGCTTTATTTTATTAAACGGCTTTGCCATACTTTGTTGGAGTATACCTAATTGGATAAATTAGCCGAATCGCTTCGACAATTGGAAGGCAGTTGACCGCGAGTTAAATACGATCAAGTTAAGACTTAAGCTCCAATGTGACTCCCGATCCTAGAGGCTGTGCAATGGAGTGTAATGGCTTGAGGCTGACACTGAACATTAGCGTGACTGTTTAGCTACAGAATGGGCTTCAAAGTCAATATCAGCTCATACCCCAGTACTATCTATATTAATATTATAAATGCAAAAGTTTGAATGGATGATGTTACTCAATCCCGCCAGAACGGCGGAACGGATCTAGATGAAATTTGAAGAGATAGATCATAGTCTGCAATAACAAAATGACTACTTTTTATCCCGGAAAGTTAAGCAGGTCCCGCAGGAACCGAAAAACCTCAACCCACATGAACGAAGTCGTGGGCATTAGCTAGTAATAATATAAATATTTGTCAGTAATAAAGCAAGAAAACTTCAATCTTTTTTTAATTCCTCGTTAACGGCTATTTATAAAAATAAACAGTAATTATTTAAGCAATTAAAAATATATCATTGTATTTAAAAATCCAAAGAATTTTCGTTAAGATTTTCCATAATTTAATTTTATGATTAGTAACTAACATCTAATATTAACGGATTGGCGGATATTAATAATAATAATATACTCTTTATTTATAGCAACTAGGGCTCAATGTGTTAGTTTACAACCTTAAAAACTAATGTTAGTATACACACAAAAAATATTAGAAAATTATTAAACAGAAATTATTACACAATATTATTTTTTACAGTTTATTTTGGCCTCACCAACACTGAATTATGTGTTCAAGTATTGGTGAGTCCACCTTACTCGCAAACATGTTCAGGATGCGGTTGGTACCTGAGCTGATATTCTGACAAAGTTCCACGGGCGACGGCATTCACTCCTCAGGTGATCCGCACGAGTTTGCTGATAACACAAAATATCGGTGTGTTATAATAATTATATGAGGCAGCCCGTACATAATAGAGAATAGAGATCCTGCGCCTGGGTGACACCATAATATTAATATAAAAACGCATTTCTAATGAGGTAGGAGTCGGGAGTCCTAATGACCTGACGATGCGAGCGTTCGTTACTGCGCACATATCCCCCTCGTTTATTAACGGGACACATAGGAATCTATGAATTGCTTACCCTGCAAATATTATGATTCCGAGAATTTATTTCTTCTTTCTCGAATTTGCGAAAACATCATAATTATAGGTCATCATAGTTACTTAGTTAGTTACTTTGTTTGTTTGTTTGTTGCTTTGTCCTTCAATCACGCCGGACGAACTCGCGGGCATCAGCTAATTTCATAGTAAATATCACGTACACAAACCCATCAAAAGCATTCCAAGTCGTATTTAAATCCATTTCAGTATCAGCGTGATGCAAGAATAATCAGACAGACAGTCAGAAATAAAAATAAATGTGTTGGCCTTGTTTTGGTACCGATAATAAAGCTTCCTTAAAAAATTAATCGTCCACAGTTTTAATGCAAGTAGGTATAGATAGATAGACGCAAATAATCTGTGGATTAGGGGCAAACCCATTTTGCAATATTATACGTACTACGGATCCGTCATACCTACCAGGATTATCAGGAATATACCAGGTTTTTGAGCACTTTAACGATATTTTATTGCAGTGTTTGATTTAATTGTTATACAATTTATTCATTTTATGAAAACAAACACTACATTTCCATTAAATATAAGTGGTTCAATAACTCTTAAACCTTAATTGTTTCCAATGAATGTTTTGCACAATATTACTTTCTTAAATAAAACATCAGTTAAATGTAACTAAGTAGTAACATAAGCCCGCCTGTAGACCGTGCGTCTGACAGGCCATTTGAATTTAATCTATTCAGCCACATTTGGTCTGCAGCCAGCGTGGGCCGCCATCTTATCTAATTTATACAAATACTTGCACAAAATGGCGACCATAAGGAACTGTTGTTGAGGCTTTAGTTTATTGGCAATTTAAAATCCTATTATAATAAGTTTTGTTATGGAATGAGTTGCTTTAACATTATGTGAAATAAAACTCATATAGCTGAGTTTATTGTTGGTTTCTCAGATACCTGACAACTACTTCTACTTAGTTGCGGGTATCGTGTAGTCTAACAAAAGGAAAAGGTGACTGACTGACAGATCTGTCAACGCACAGCTCAAATCACTACACACATCGGGCTGAAATTTGGCATATACATATTATAAGCTTGTATAACGTAGCCATTCGCCTACAAAGGAATTTTGAAAATTCAATCCTAAAGGGGTAAAATCAAAATCGAACTTGAGCGACGTGATTGAAGCTGCGGGCAAAAGCTAGGTAGTTTATCATATTTATTGGACAAGGTATAAGTAAAATTCAAAATACTAATTTTTATTTAAATATACTTATACAAGTGCTTTTGAATCGTCGAGTGAATCTACCACTGGTTCAGAATGCCATTCTTTACTGTGAAGAGACCGCAAAGAACCCGACCGTTGTTTATTTGAATAAATTACAGTAATTATGAATGTATACTAAAGTAACCGTACATCTTATCTTACTAATATTATAAATGCGAGAGTTTGGATGGATGGATATATGGATGTTTGTTACTCAATAACGCCCCAACGGCTGAAATGATCTGGCTGAAATTGGCACAGAGATAGATTATAGTGTGGAATAGCACATGGGCTTATTTATGCCGGAAAATTAAAGAGTTAAATTAAAGAGTAAACCAAAAAACCTCAAACCACGCAGACGAAGTCGCGGGCATTCGCTAGTAACAAATAATAATACAAATATTTTTTTAGCAAAACAATGCAATACGATGGGAAAGTAGTCAGCGTAAAATTAATTGGCGCATGACCAAAAATCTCAGTCGGGAGATTTCACGCTTAGTATGACTGGTATGATTCTATAGACCCCAGCAATTTTACTCGCCAATCAATACCAATTACAATGCTGAATATAAACAGAATCCTAATGAGATAGTAGCGGAGATAAACCTATTACACGGATCAGCAGGGATTTGGCAGCACTTCGCAGAGACAGGCGGGACGGAGCGCAAGTGTTTCGAGATAAAATCACTGTCAGCATTTCGCCTAATGCAAAGATTATGGTACCAATTCAAGTAAACAATCAGATAAACGAAGATCTAAATAAAAAAAATGTTGGTTCGAGTAGGTATTTTTTAGAGGGATGAGTGGCCTGGTTGACAACGAGTATCAGCCGATTGCGTTTGTTAAACCACGTTGACCCAAATCGGTAACTGGATGGGTGACCGAATTTGATAGTTCATTCCCTCCGTGCCTCGGAGAGCACGTTAAGCCGTCGGTCCTTGTTATTATTACTAACATCTGATAATAAGTCGTTAGGAAGTTAGGTAAAATTCTGTGCCTATACTATGTATGTACTATGATAGAGTCACGGTAAAGTTAGCTATGTCTGTGATAGTGTTTTCATATTCCCGGTACACCCCCGCCGGGTGAATAATTACAAGTTCATCTGAAGTAATTAAAATCGTAAATTACGGATCGAAACCACACTCGATGCTCTGTGAGTAATTAAAAGTTTTGTTCTCTGATGCTGGCTCCAATTCCACCCTACTCTCGTATCAAACACTAAGTTTCGCCAATATTATAATTGTATTATACCCACGAAGTAGTTCATCATACTAATATTATAAATGCGAAAGTGTGTTTGTTTGTTGGTTTATTGGTTTGTCCTTCAATCACGCCGCAACGGAGCAACGGATCAACGTGATTTTTGGCATGGGTATAGTTGAGGACCTGGAGAGTGACATAGGCTACTTTTTATCCCGGAAAAAAATTAAGGCGTTCCCGCGGGAATCATCAAAAAACTTAAACCACGCGGACGAAGTCGAGTCGTTTTGACGACCTCCGTGGCGCAGTGTGCAGCGTTGTTGCCTTAACGTGCGGAGGTCCCGGGTTCGATCCCCGACAGGGTCAATTTGGGAATTTATAATTTCTGAATTTTCCCTGGTCTGGCCTGGTGGGAGGCTTCGGCCGTGGCTAGTTACCACCCTACCGGCAAAGACGTGCCGCCAAGCGATTTAGCGTTCCGGTACGATGCCGTGTAGAAACCGAAGGGGTGTGGGTTTAATTATAACTGCCATGCCCCTAACAGGTTAGCCCGCTACCATCTTAGACTGCATCATCACTTACCATCAGAGAGAGATCTTGAGATCGCAGTCGCGGGCATCAACTAGTTATAAATAACTTTATGATGCCCGCGACTTGGTCAGCGTGTGCGTGTGTGAAGTTTTTTTACTTCCCGTCAGGAACTCCTTAATTTGCCTATGTCCTTCTCCGGGATGCAACCTATCTCTGTACCAAATCTCATCAAAATCGGTAGAAAAGTTGGGCCGGGAAAGCGTAGCAGACAGATAAACAAACAGACACATTTTCTCATATTTTATAATATTAGTATGGATGCTATAAATTATGTATTCAACGTTGCTCATCTCAGCCCAGCCAGCCTCCTCCCGGTGCTTATACACAAAGCACTACTAAACCCACAAAGCCTGCCGTCGGCTCAGGCGCCGTGTTCTCACATCAAGCGCTAATGAATTCACGCCTTTATTGCGGTTGGGGGCACTAACCTCCACCTACGCGGTGTTTAATTAAGTAAATACTAAACGTTAAATGCCTCCCCAACGCTCGGGAGATCAATTTTAGGGTCCCGAGGCGGAATGATGAACACGCCCGAGATAACGCCGTGACGATTATTTTCTTAGGCTCGCTTGCAGAAACGCCGGGTTATCTCTTTAACCCAGCATTAGCTGCTACTTTGAAAGAATTCGTATTAAACTTCTGCCAAAATTTCAAATTTATTCCTGGGTGGATAGAGGACGTCGAACGAATCGCGGCGCGACAAGAAATTTTTGTTTGGCGGAAAAAAGATCGTGTCACACTGTTATATGGAGCGCGATAGGACAAGACTTTACGGCTGGCCTTGATAGCCAGTCATGGGCGGATTTATTATGAAAAGAAAAGTGAATAAACACTAGGGTAAAACCGGGATAGATGCCGCAGCAGGATAGATGCCTCATATTCTAAAAACCTAACTTCCCGAACTCGCGACTAAGAATTAATTTTATAAGTAGGAGCCGCAGTCACCCCGTACCATAATTACCCACAGACAGTCGTGCGATGAGGATGCGTTTCGCTCGTACGTGTAATTATCTCCGCAGCGATATTCCCGAACACGTCAAAGATTTAAAGGTTAGTATGTTGCGTTGTATAACTTTATAATTAGTAATAAATTCAGTTATATTTTTTATTACGTCAATATACTGGTTCATTGAGTCTGCATCTAGGTGTAAGTAGATGCTATTTTGTTTATAATTTATTAAAAAAATACTTGGGCATCTATCCTCCCTATCGAAAAGGATAGTTGCCCTGATTTTTCGAGGGATAGGTGCCCCTAAGGGCACCCTTAGGGGCACCTATCCCTGCATACACTGCCATATATGATTACCTACAACACCACGAAAATGTAAAAGAAAAGAAGGAGTGCGAGCTCGAGTATGTTCTTGGACTACAGAAAACCTACAGTCGGCTTTGGATGAAATGGACAAAAACCATGGGAATACAACAATTAACAAATTTTTTTTTTTTTTAATAAATGCTTGTAAAATTTTATTTAACAAACAATATGGTTATGCATGTTGAAACTTAACAATTTTTATTTTAGTTAAACAAACGCTTTAAAAATTTAATTACCTATGTCATTTGTGTGATACCTATTAGAATAATATCTTCTAATGATAACAATTAAAAGATTTAAAAAATACAAAATGTTTTTCATTATTATGACCCTTGGACTTCTACCTAACATTTGGTATGGATTTTTCGTTTACACCTTTAAAGGGCATCCATCCTGCACTGCAGGCATCTATCCTTCTCAGTTTTTTCATGGTGGGGCAACTATCCATACAGGTAGGCATCTATCCTCAAAAAACATGTTCCACGAAAAGCTAATTTCTGCAAAATCTGTATTTGATAGGTTAAAAAATAATAATAATAATTCAACATTAAGGATTGAGCTAGCTACATTAATAGAAATTATTCGTATAAATTTAATATTTTTAAAATTAGGTGTCCTTTTCAAAAAGTGGGGCATCTATCCCGGTTTTACCCTATACTAAGTTTCATCAAAAACAGTTGATTAGAACCCGAGAATTTTACGTGCGTATCAGCGGATCATCTACCCATCTTTTCAACCAATTTGGATGAAATTACAGGGATAGTTTGTGTCCCGGGGCAGCAGGACACAGTCAAATTAAGGAGTTCCCGCGGGAATAAAAAAAACTTCATCCACGCAGACAAAGTCACCTCCGGTTTATTATTCCTTTCACCAAATGTTGCCTGTAAGAGATTCCTTAGTAGCAATAAAACCGCATTTGCACGTTTTTTTTGGTTTTACTAATTCTTGTTTTAATTGTATACTTGCATATTATGTGTATGCAATAAATATATCTTAAATTAATAAATACTAACTTATTAAAAACATTTCCCGCTGTGAAGTACCTAACATTTTTAAATATCTCACAACAGTATACCGTAGAATATTTCCCCTTTATTACAAAATCGAATGTAATATTCGGAATGCAGGTTTAATTAAACGCAAAGGCTGGTTATGGCCGCCATAAGCATTATAAACATTATAAAATATTTCATTCAGCATCGCCGGAACGAGCCGGCGATATTAAAACCGTTTGTCTTAACCTTCCATTACTCGTAAGCTCTGCGACCTTTATTATGCCACGGGAATAAAAACAGCGTGCTAAATTCAAATGGATTGCATTTCTGTATGATTTGCTTACTAAATACCAATTAAACAAGCTTGAGCGACTCCAGAATCTCGCCATTCGGTTCATATTTGGTTTGCGCAAATATGACCACGTATCCGAATTTCGTCAAAAGCTCAAGTGGCTCCCTATTCGCCGTCGCCGGGATTTACATGTACTTTCTCTTCTGTACTGTGTGTTATTTCATTTAAAAACGCCCTCCTACCTCAAGGAGAAATTCAGTTTTCTTGGATTGCAGTCCGATTTAAGACCATGTCGTACCTTAACACTGAAAACCCCAACTCATAAAACGAAGTTCTTTGAAAATTCCTTCAGTGTTCGAGCTGTTCAGCTATGGAATGCACTTCCACTGACCATACGCCAATCTAAGTCACTGGACATATTCAAAAATGCTGTTAAGAATCATTATCTTGTAAACTAAATACGACAATAAAAATTATTCTATAAGCTAAGTCGAAATATATATATTATAATACATATGTATTAGTATATTTTATAATTAGCTATGCTAAATATAATTTATATTTTGATTATATGTTTATTATTGGTTTATGTATTAGTATGTAGTTATTCGAATGTAAGTATATTATAGAACCACCTGCAGTCTATTTTCCTTTATTTTCTCCTTTTCCTAAGGTTGCCTGGTAGAGATCGCTACCTAAGCGATAAGGCCGCCTTTTGTATCCTACTTCTGTCTGTTAATTTTATTTCCAATTTATGTTTTTGTTATTTTTACTTGTTGTGGTGGTACAAATAAAGTATATAATAATAATAATAATAAATAATGAAAGAATTGTGAAGGAAAATGTGAACTTGAGATTTTGTGCGCGCGCTATTCTCATAGATCAAAACTACAATAAAATTAAAATAAAAGAAAAAGGAATTATACAAAAAAAATTGTAAAATTAAATCTAAGAAAAGGCAAACAAATCGCAGAATGTCACAAGTCACACACACAGTTTCACAAGTCTAAAATTTACCCAAGGAGAGCACAACTAAAAAGTATAACGCTTATGATTTTAGCAGTCCATGTTTGTATGTATGTTCCACTGTAGCGCCTAAACTACTGAGCCGATTTTGACGAATGAGGAGTGAGCCAATTGATCCGTTATCATAGTCCGGGCGACAAAGGCTACACTTTACACGAACAAAATTGATACGACGGATGTTATATCCAAAAAAGTGGGGTCCCCGTTTCCGAAGTCGGTTCACAGTTTTTTTAATTTAAAAAAAGTGTGTTTGTGCAATTTACACACGGTAGAAGTTTGGTATGAAGGAATGAAATAAATATAACTTATATATATGTCTATTCTGTCTCATTCTCTCGCAGGCTAAATCCTATTATGAATAAGTTTGTCTCTTTTTAGTGTCGCTTTTTCGTTTCATCGAATTTTCAAATCACAGCGATTCTAAAGAAGTTTCACTTCAATAATCCTAACTGTTTGTTGGTACTCATAAAACTAGTTTAAAGCAGTTAATAGACCTCCAACCATCGATGTAGAATCTTAGTACTCATTATATTTCAATGCCTCCAACAAATAATCGTAATCGTAGCTCTACGTCCATTTCTCGGCCTACGAGTATATCCCGACTGAAAGGCGGACCATATATTATGGTGTATTTATGAAACAATAAAAAAGTCGGGATCCGCGGTAGAAGGATCCCCGAATCGGCGTTTCGTGTTCACCTCAGAAATGAAATCGGTTTCCAAGCAAGACGGTGTATTTTATTATTCCCCACATATTATACAAATGTAAGGTATAGAGACGGCAAGTTATATGGAGTGGGGATAATAGATGGGGTCTGGTTGGAATGGATATTTTTAACCCCCCAAAAAATGTTCTTCCGTATGTTTGCTCTAACTGAAATCCATTTTATTGGTCTAAGAGGCGGAATTAAATTCGGAAGTTTGTTTTGAATCCCACCAATTTCGTGTAACCCTTAACCTACCTATACTCCTAGAGTAAACTATGAGATAAAGGGAGCACTACCCCCCAATTCTTTTACTCAGTGGCTATCATGTTTTGATAGTTACTGAGTTAGACAATAAGGTGGCTGATGTAGGTCTAACGTGGTGATTTTTATTTTTTAGTAATCGTAAAAGATGATGGAAGAAAAATGTATAACAGCGAGTGCGAAAGCTTTTCATAGTTAAGTACTCATGCAATCATTTTTTTAAGTATACGTTGTCAGTTAGTAACTTGCTAGGGCTATAATATTATACTATTTTCAGCCAACGTCGTCTTAACTGAAACTTCACATGCAGAACGAAGGCTATCTGCAAGAATTTTTATGTTTGTGTCATATATAGTATGGTCATGGGTCCGTGTATCTATCTACTATTTTCAGTATGAGCACTTTGTCAATCCGCACTTGACCAGCGTGGCAGACTGGCCAAAATCCTTCACGTTCTGAAAGGAGACTCGTACTCAGTACCTACTCAGTGAGCCGGCGACGGGTCCTCACGTTGATGATGTCACTTAATTATTGTACTTACAATTATTGCAGTAGGTATAAAAGTTATATGAGCTTCAACTCATACTATACCTAACATTATGTACTAATATGTCAAATGTACCCATAATGGCGTGATATAATGTATTATGTTCAAGGCTCAAATGCTGTAGTTCGAGCACTAAGCCAGACTACACTCAAACCGTTTGATCTAAATCCATCGCAATGTTGTATTGCGTATAGTAATTGTGATATGACGTCATTCGTACCGCGTTCAAATATCTAGAATATGATGGCTTTTATTAAAGCTGAAATTCGGTTTATTGAAAACAGACATATTTCGCATTTCAATATGCACATACAATTCTCCGAGCAGCACGTAGATTACGTTTGATGACCTTTCTGGCGCAGTGATTAGCGCTGGCCGCTGATCCATACATACAAATAATAAATGCGAAAGTGTGTCTGTCTGTCTATCGATCTGCTACTGATTTTGATGAAATTTGGTACAGGGATAGATTGTAAGTATCTCGGCAAAGGACATTTTGTCCCGGAAAATTAAGGACTTCCGCGGGAATTAAAAAACTTAATTCACGCGGACGAAGTCGCGTGCATCATCTAGTGCTTTATAAAAAAGTATTTCCTTCACTTTAAGTTCAAATTCAATGTATAATTATAAAAATCTTCAACCAAATTATCGAATGGAAAATGATAATAACGGCTATAAAAAATTCCCAGCCTATTTATTGTAGCGAATAAATATAACATTCACGTCAAAGAAGACCTCCGCAACACATAGAGGCACACGGGCCACGGCATTAACGCGGATTGCTCCGGGCATTTGGTTTGGGGGAAACAATTACATGCACTCAAATGTAGGCATGCGGGACAGGTTACAAGTGGTCTTTGTCGTGCGGAACCCTCGTTAACCCGCCGGGTTCCGCGAACGTTTGTCGACTTGTCCCGGCTTGTTCCCAATGCTTTTAATGTATTCGCCAAGTACAAAGGACCTGTAATAGTGGGGGTTTAAGAGAGGTTTTAAATTTTTTGCTATTTCCTGAACGTACGCTTACAACTGTGAGGTAACGACAGAATCAGTTTGACAATGGTTCTCTCTGCGTTGTTTTTCACATTACTGAGAGCCATGACCCCTCACTTGATTAAAATGTAACGGTAGAAGTTTTCTAGGCATAGATAATAAATATGCGGTGGAGTTCCAGATCCTTCGAATAATTTCCGTATATACCTTATTACCTACAGAATATAGAGGTCAAGCCAGCGCAAACCTGTGCAAACGTAACGCACATAACTTTTTTTGTATACACCCGATGCGGCCGAACCTGTCACCATTGAAAATGCGTATCATCCACCGCTTTCGGGTCATCTCTTTGGTGACCTGTTTAGTTATTTCTCTCTCTACCAACTATTACCTATTCTGTGTCTCTACTTCGTATTTCCTATTTTTGAGGGTGTGTGGGTTTCTTTGATAGTAATAAACTAAACAATTAGATGATAATATATTCCAGTTTTGATACCAACGTAATTAGCTACAGATAAAATTTATCTTACTTTAAAATGAGATCCTGTGTGAAAGAAAAAAAATACAGTCAGCGCCACAGACAACTTCAACACTTTTCCCGATAGTCCTCGACCGGCGATGCAGCAATAAGCTTTGAGCCTTACCCTCATATGCCTCTCCGATGTCATCCAGCGTCCATACACTCGAGCACGCAACCCGCCCCTCCGCACATGGGGGTAAAGAACCTCTTAAACATGCGAGCGATTGTAGATCTACATGACTGTGTCGCAGTGGTTATAATGGCGTGCATGTTTTATTGCCACGTGTGCGATATTATGCGGCGACGGCTACGTCAGTCATTACGTGTTTCGTTCGTCTAATTGCTTTCCGCCTGCCTATACTGTACAGTCGGTATCAGATGTCACTGGCAATATTAAACTTAAGAAAATGCATAATATACCACTACAGCCTATTAACCAGCCTATTGACGTCCCACTGCTGGGCTCAGGCCTCTACTCTCATAGGAGAGAGGGAATTAGAGCTTAGACCCACCACGCTGCTCCAATGCGGGTTGGCGGGCTTTAACGACTATTATCATGATAACCGGGACCGACGGGTTAACGTGCTCTCCGAGGCACGGGGGTGAAACACCGCCAACTTCCAACTCCGGGCTGGCACTGAGAATTTCTTAATTGAAAAACCCAATACTTATATTATTTATATTTATTGTATTTAGGTATACCAACAGCGAGTACACAAAGCTTAAATTAAAAATAGTACATAGGGTCTATAACCGTGTGGCACGCCACTTATAGGTATACACAGCTATAGAAAAATAAGATAAATATAAAAAATAAACAACCGATCACAAGTATCTACTTAACTACTTACGAGATAAAAAGAATATAAAACCAAAAGAACAATGAACCTACTATTACTACTCTGATAAATAAATTAATCTACAAATTTAGAAAAATACAACCTTAACTCTAACTGACTAAAATAACGAACTAAGACTGGTCGATCTGTCCCTCAAAGCAGAGACCGCCGAAGCTATAACTTTTTTAAAAGTATTTGGATCCTGACAAAAAATATCGACGTCATCATGTATATAATACCTAACAATTTTAATGCCCGACCGGGAATCGAACCCAGGACCTCGTGATCCGCAGTCGACTATGCTAACCAATGCTAACCGCTAGACCAACGAGGCAGTAAAACTTCTTTAGATCCATCGATATGTAGGTATGTACGCGCTTGTCTAGAAGATGCCTATTCACTCCTTAATAAGTCTGCACTGTGTCTTAGATATACGAAACTTAACTTGCTATGAGAGAAAGAGAGATAAAAAATGTGTGCTCGCACCTCTCTCTCTTGCCCCTATAGTAATTTACGAAACGTAACTCTCTCTCTTTCTATGTTCACTAACTTATATCTGCCTCTCAACTTCCGTTCACACTTTTCGTAACGCTCTCGTCCCGCATTCACCAGCTTACTCCCCAAGTCAAGCGTGCGTAAAGAAGTTTTACGTCAAAAATATTACGCGGGTAGTTTTTGAGCTAGACCTGCGGCTAGACGCTCAATTTACAACTCATAATAGGGTATCATAATATTATCTGAACTGCATAAAATTATGTTTACTGAAAAACTTTTTACCCATCTGTGGTGGCGAGTGTACTGAGTCTGTACACGCTCGCACGCTGAAGTATCATCGCGCGGTAAATTGTTTGCAATTTGGAACTATCGCGGTCCGATTTAATATGGACTTGTTTGTCGGAGGCTTCTACGGCGGCGCACTCGCCCGCTTCCCACTTCAGATGAGTTCAATTGTCGAACTTCAGCTTCAGGTAATATTTTATGTGTCTACAAAATATTTCCTGAAGCTGAAGTTCCAACAATGGATGTAGATAAATGTTTTGATACTACGTATAAGAGTTTTTTATAAGTAAAAAATTCGACATTTTGTTTTTCAGCCGATCGCAGCGTAAGACATAACGTCGTATAGACGCTGAATACACTCCAAAAAAATCAAATCCGGGTATTTTCTTGCTCGGGTCTTTATACATGGCAAAACTGATTAATTTTGGTACACAGAGAGATATAGCTTATATTCATGAGAATCACACATAGTAAATAGTAATTATTCTCGAGAAAACAGAAATAAGTACCTACAGTGTGAGGACGAAAACAAACTACGGACAAAAAGAATTGTCTAGCGGACAAGTCACGGACTTTTCACACGAACATTTTGGTACTGTCCTGTCAGTAAAAGGTTTTTGTTTATTGCAAAAAAAAATAAGTAAAAGCGAATTTTTATAATTTCTTAACGATAATTTAAACGGTATAAAAGTTACATAAACTTTAAATATGAAGTGTTATATGCCACGCGCTTACAAAATGGTTGGGCTTTAAAGTAATTAAACGCAGCGATCTCCACTGAATGCAGCTTCCAAGCACCTACGATGGGATAATCGCCCCTTTTTATTTTCATAACCAAACGCTCTCACCGCAGCTATTCATGAAACCACTCCCGAAATATCACAGTCTTTGTAAGTGTCGAAATTCATCCAACCAGGTCAGGGCTTACTGGAGTTGACCTCAATTTGGCAAGATTCCAGGTTCACAGGTGTCATTCAATTAAAAATATACAAAAAAAACTTACTTGAAAAACGTTTGACTTGGACAGAGAGTTGAGCTTCGAAGTTACAGCTTGATAACTTCACAGAGAGTCATTTTAAAAGATTAATGAGTTTTCGCTGCTTTTTTACGACTTTCTCAGGGTGTTTTCAAATAAAATTGTAGCAATCAGGCAACATCGCACTTCCATAATGTAATATCCCCAGAGGATTTAAAAGTAAAGACGAGTTTTTGAGACTTGCAAAGTAATTATTTTGGTAATTAATTGAAAATTAAGTAAACAATCAATGTTATTTGGAAACCTGTTAATAGAAGTCATAGCATAGTTGTAAAGAAAATCAATAATTCACTAGACTATTATATTTGAAGTAGGTAGGTACCACAACTTCAAACCAGAGGTACATTAAATGCATCTCCATCAACTTAGTAACTGCTTCTAGCCTCCTACATTGTATGCACATTAGCAATTCCGATATAAGTCATTCTACGACGTGTTGCAATATTTAGTAACTTGCGTGAAGGACACTAGAATATTTTACCTTTATTTTGCATATTTATTGACGTCAAGCACAACAGGTGAGATGATTTGACAGATTTTAATTTTTCTGACAATAGGGCTGATTCTGTTGTACACAATCTCTAAACTAAAGTGACAGCATTCCGGAGGAGTTTTTCACTTCTGATCAGAACACGTAGGGATACTAAAAGCTTAGCCCTCTAGACTCTAGATATATTATAGCTATAGAAATATTCCTATCTTTTTTTTTTAATTTATACTAATTGACCGAGCAAAGCAAAGGTCACTGAGTCTACTTGAGTGAATTTGCACTTGTCCGTCCGTCTGTCAGAGCCTTATAACTTCTGAATTACTGAACGTAATTACTTCAAAGGAGACTGAACAAACACAGGCCATGCTTGTGTCAGAAGATAATTATTTTCATAATTTAAGTTTAATTTTTTAATTCAGTTTGGCACAAAAAACAAAGTGCTGCCTATCCCGAGATTTTTTCATCATTTTAAAAGTACTCCAATTGTATTTGTAAAACCAGACTCCATTTTTATCCGTAGACATACCTTGTGATGTTATTGTTGAAATCGATGAAATAAAAACGGGCGGTAATCGACTTTTAATCGATTAAAAACTATCATTTTCATAGTATTATAAAAAAATATCGATATTTATTTGCAAACCATTTTGATAGAATCGACTCAACTCGGTGCTAGTTGAAACACTTGCAGGTTAGTTGTCTGTGGTTTTTGCTTACTGACATTTTTGCTATTTTCGACAGCAAAGGTGATTCGAATTTAGATATTTTATTCCCATGCCGTTGTCTTGTACGTCGAGTTGAGATAAAGTATATTATTTCCTCCGTATGCGCTAAAACTTCTCTAATGTTGCAGCTTGCGTTTACGCGTTTGTGCAGTGTTGTTATTTTTGGAGCCTACTGCAAAGATTTGGAATATTGTTTTCATGATTGATTTACAGTTGGCGTTAGGTTTTATTTTAATCTTGCTAGATATTTATTTCTCATTTCCTTAAAATAAAAATATTGTAAGTAGAAATATTTGTAACTGAAATAAAATCAATATTGGTTTGAACAATAGTTTTCTTTTTCCTTAAACAATGCAATGTACAAGATTGTAATAATCTTTCTAATACCTACCTAAAAAAGGACCTACTTTTTATATAAGTAAGTACCTACCTGTGCAGTGTGCATGTTTTCTTTGAAAAAACGCAATGTTTTGGTAGTTTCGTTGTACTAATTTTATTTTTGCAGTTCTTGCTATCAATAGCCCAACTACAGTTTAAATAATAGTTACTTACTCAACCTAGTAATGTCTCAGTAATTATTAACGAAGCATATATTCCAGAGCTAGGGACCTAGTACACTAGTTCGAATAGCTGGTAGGCTTCTGGTAGGTATAGGTAAGCGTTGTCTATTAGCAAGGTCAAAGTAATACTCACTGGTACTGTTAAAGACATTATTTAAAAATATAAATACAATGGCACCTTATATATCTTCAAATATTGATTCATTGGCAATAACTATTTACTGGTTTTACCATAGGCAGCAGTAGAATCGTCCTGGTGAAGTGTGGTACCTACTACCATACCTAACCTAACCTTTTACATAAAATTGTTTTTCTCAAAAACTGGGAGGAATAAATTAAAAATTGTTTTTGTTTATGAAAGTAGGGTTATCAAACTTTATTTTAAGCAAACTTTTATCGAGACACAAAAATATTTGTTACTAGCCCAAACTCCATATAGTTTTGCTCAGTCTCCTTTAAATATAATATGTATTGTTCGCGCCCGATCCATAATGCGCGGCGCATGACCTCGCGCGCTCCCGTCCGAAGCTAGCGGCGGTCGAATTTAACCGACCGCGCACGAATTCTGTGACGCGAGCGCTGTAAACGAGTCGTATTTCGAGCGCTGTCGGCGCAGGTTGTACTTTGATATCGCGCGAGAGACCACGCGCGCCGCAGGCCAGCGGCAGTCAAATTTTGAGGTTAACTAAGTGAGCGTGCCGGGATTTTATTTGGAGGCACTTGTTTTTGTCGGTGCTCACGCAACCTATTGATTTATTTGTGCGAAATTGTTATTGTCTCCGGTTGTGTTTGACTATTCATGGATTGAAACAACCATATCTTGTTCGTTTTATACGATAGTTGGGTCGGTAAAATTTGCGGGTACGTAAGCGCGTAGTGCCGGCTTACGCGAGTTTGAATGCTTCCTCGACCAGTTTGTGATTGTAATTTGTTTTGTGTATCCCGAATTGTTGTGTGTAAGATTGCGGAATCTCTTTATTGCCCTTGTGAAACATTGTACGTGCTTGTTTGGGTGTTGACGATTATTATTGAGTGGCTTGAACTTTTGTGCCACGCATTGTGTATTGTGTGGGTACGCCGCAGCTCGTCGGAGCAAACCCGTCCCTCGCCTGAGGCCTTGGTAGGCCTTGAGTACACTCACATCACACAACACCTCACAACTCACCCCATTTATACTCGCTCAGGCCATAACCAGCTCAGCGCAGCACGAGAGGATCGAAGGTGAGTAATCGTGCCTATTTTGTATATGTTACTGTAAAATTGTAAAGACCGTTAGATTGTATTCTAACTAGCGAGACTATTTACTTTATTGATTTAGTTTGAATTGTTGTACTGTCGAGTCGTCGCATCACTACTACTACATTCTCGTGCTCATTTGGCCTAGTAGTAGTAAGTAATAATCTTAGGCCAATTTAGGCCAGTGCCCCCGATCTTGCCCCCCTCCGCTTCCACCATCGGTCTGGTTGGAGGTTACGACCGCTACTTTGACCGCTCCCCGTGCTTGTCCGAATTAACCCGCTGATGGGCCCCGGGACCTAATTCTATTGTCCGGACAAGCCCGGGCCGAAACATGTATATATAACCGATGGCTTCCAGCCGAATATGGTTTAAAAAATTATAAAAATCTTTATTTCAGGGGGGCTCTCATAGAAGCGCTCCTAACCTAAGCGCTATGCCTATGTAACGCCATAAAATATTTTTTATAGCGTTACGTAGGATTGCGGTATATCATTTTAAAGATAATTAGGAATAGAGTCCAAAAAATTATTTTTTAATTTTTCTCCTAAAATTTTCCTAAAATGGCTTTCAAAGTGGAGATTTTCTAACGTCCACAGTTGACCTCAGAACTCTCAATTATCTGAAAGGCTAAGCCTGAAACTTGATCAATTATTTGAATGATATCCTGTACTTGAACAAATACTAAAATTAGATAGATATTATAAGCAAAAACGAAATTATTTAATTTTTAATGAGCTTCAGTATTTTTAACAGAACTTCACAATGACGTCAATAGATGGCACTCTGTAAATGTATTCGTTTGTGCTTGGTTTGTGCTTACAAATAATAGACCATCTTACGTTGAATAAAAAAATAGTCTACTGATAGTACTGATGTCTATGAACGTAAAGATGAGCGCGCATTATATAGTTAAAACTATCTTATGGATACCGTGAGGTCTCAGTTCGGGGCGAACCACTAGTATTATAAATGCGAAAGTTTGGATGGATGGATGGATAAATGGATGAATGGATGTTTGTTACTCAATCACGCTAGAACGATAGAACGGATCTGGATGAAATTTGGCACGGAGATATAATATACATAGTGTGGAATAATACATAGACTACTTTTTATCGCGGAAAATCAACGGATTCCCGTGGGAACCGAAAAACCTCAATACAAGCGTATGAAGTCCCCGGCATCAGCTTCTTATCAAATAAAAATTGAAGCAGTTTTGGTGGGTAGCACTGCGAAAAACCACTTTATACAATGCGTGCTCTTCCGTCTTCTATGAGCAATTTTATTATTAAGAATGTCTCTCTCACAGAAAATTAAAGCTTTTTTGTTAAACTTAAATATGATTTCAGTAAGTTATTAGCTCGCTCGCGGTGAACTGTCCGCCTTCCGTTGATTTACTGCTTTGCATCTGCATAATGCCGCCCCGAGCTATCCCGAGCTTTACGGCTTTTTTACTTTTGCTTTATATCGGAGTTATGACTTGCTATGAATATATTTGAAGATATTACTTCAGAATGTAAATTAGAACTGATAGCGTCACGTGACGACCGACCCTACTTTAAGGCCACCTTCCCACCAGAAATGTGTCCAAATACAACGGGTTTACGATGAGAACTTAAGGAGTTCCCGTGACCACCTCCTGGCTCCATCATGGGACCCTGAGTAGCATCTAGGTACAAAGTGCTAGTCAAGACAAATCAAAAGAGTCCAAACACGACGGGTTTACGATAAGAACTTAAAGAGTTCCTATGACCACCTCCTGGCTCCATCATGAGACCCTGGGCAGCATCTAGGTACAAAGTGCTAGTCAAGACAAATCAAAAGAGTCCAAACACGACGGGTTTACGATAAGAACTTAAGGAGTTACTATGACCACCTCCTGGCTCCATCATGAGACCCTGGGCAGCATCTAGGTACAAAATGCTAGTCAAGACAAACCAAAAGAGTCTAAGCACGACGGGTTTACGATGAGAACTTAAGGAGTTCCCATGACCACTTACCAAATCACTAGCTCAGCTTGAGTGTCTATGGTCCTAAAATATATCCAAGAACCTTCTCACAAGCTATACATATCTGATGCAAAAAACTGCATCTCAATCGGCCCAGTAATTTTTGAGAAAAATGGTAACATATTGAAAAATTAAAATCATAGACTACAGCTCAGCTTGGTTGTCTATGGTCCTAAAATATATATAAGAACCTTCTCACTAGCTATCCATATCTAATGCAAAAAACCGCATCTCAATCGGCCCAGTACTTTTTGAGAAAAATGGTAACATATTGAAAAAATTAAAATCATAGACTACAGCTCAGCTTGGTTGTCTATGGTCCTAAAATATATATAAGAACCTTCTCACTAGCTATCCATATCTAATGCAAAAAACCGCATCTCAATCGGCCCAGTACTTTTTGAGAAAAATGGTAACATATTGAAAAATTAAAATCATAGACTACAGCTCAGCTTGGTTGTCTATGGTCCTAAAATATATCTAAGAACCTTCTCACAAGCTATACATACCTAATGCAAAAAACCGCATATAAATCGGTCCAGTAGTTTTCCAGGAAAACGGTAACAAAAAAGTGCACAAACAAACAAACAAACAAACAAACAAACAAACACACAAACAAACAAACAAACACACAACCTCTTAGGGCAAACACATAGACCGTCTCCGTTTCGTCGAGGGTAAAAATCAAGCGCCTCTGTTCGTTGTTTGACATCCGTAGCTTAGCAACGTAGTACATCTATGGTGAAAACGCACCCTAAGGCGACGCGATCGACCTGATTTTTGGGATGGTTATAGTTAAGGAATTGGAGAGTGTGATAGGCTACCCCGGAAAATTAAGGAGTTCCTGCCGAAATAAGTTTTTAACTTAAACCACGCAGACGTAACCTCTATGCACATGCCAACAGTTGAGTATTAAATTAAATGTTTATAAACGTTTTTTTAAATAACACCTTTGGAATTGCGAAGAACAGGTCAATTTCAATAAACTCTGACCTACTTTTATAAACAAAAGCGAGTTCTGACGTCCCGCAACCTCTTTTAATAAATACCGTGCAGATGGCTGACCGATTTTGAAGACCTTTTTGACACATCGGTGGGCTTAGTACAGCAAGCGACAATTATATTGAGTATTTAATTTGAGTAATTATATTCTTACTCATGAATTTTTAGAATTTCTACTATGCCGCTCAGAGACCATTCAACTCCCCACATTATTAAACTCACACCCCCAAATTTTACAGGTATGAGTTTAATAATAAATTCTACACCTTGTCCAGCTTAGCTCGCTTCCATTTTAGACTGCATCATCATATTGCAGCAAGTGATCTTGCAAGTGTAGGAGAGACTAAAGGGAGTAATGGTTAATATTTAGCCTGAATTTTTAAAAAAAAATTTTAGACACGGCAAAGCTATAAGTCCAATATTAATAATTTATCTACATGAGTACTCGAGTACGCAACCGCAATCAATTTAGCCCAACATGAGACTTCAAACTATGCAGATGGAGCAGAGAGGGGGGGAGGGGAGTTAGGGGGAAATAGGGGGGTGGAAGCGAGCGGAACGCAATTAGAAGCCGGAAACACCTAATGACTGACGCCGCCATGTCATATTGTGACTGCATATCATATTATATGTGACACCATGACTGTCAATCTGCCACGCTGGACAGATGCTGTGATAGATAGCCCTTTTAGGGTCCGTACCAAAATGGTACACAGCAAAACACCACACGAATCCTCCAAACCGAGGTAAGTCCGAACCGTCATATCAGGCTAGACCAGAACAATTTTAGGAAGGAGGAGTTTTTTCAAAAAAGAGACCATCGAATTCATTCCTTCTGCTCGGTAGGAATTTCATTCCGACCCTTTGGTAGATTCACTCGACAATTAAGAAGCACTTTTAATAAAGTTATTAAAATAGCATTAAAATAGTTTAAGTTTATTTGAATAAAAAATATGAGTTTGAGTTTATTTTTCTAGACGAATAGATCCATCATTTATAATAATAACTTTTCCGTTACTTACCGCGGTGATATTTTCCACTGAATAGGTAACTCAGTGGTATTTTCCAGTGAATTAGTTACTCCAGTCACCGTGTCAGCCGACACTGATTTATCGCGCATTTCCATAATGTTGTCTTCCAGGAACAAGTAGGTAAGCTCAAACTTTACCCACTCGCTTGCTGGTTCTCGCTTTAACTATTCAAATTAAAGTGGTTTCGCAATAGACTTGTTCTGGGAACTACAGCCTTCTCAGAATCGTTATAAGAGACTAATCTTACACTCCTTTATTGTGGTCGAATGCGATCTCGTTTGAGAGTACAATAAAGGTCTTAGCAAGTTGTCAATAATATAATAATACTAACTGATGCCCGCGATTCCGTCCGCGTCCGCTATAATTTCTAGACTCAGTGGTTTGATGTGTACGTTGATATATTTTTGAAGTGAAATCTTCTTTAGCCGCGTTGAGCACTTTTTGGTAGGGGGTAAACTTGTGGATTCGCGTCACGGTTCGGTTTTTTTTTTATCCACTACAAGCTAGCCCTTGACTGCGATCACACCTGATGGTAAGTGATGATGCAGTCTAAGATGGTAGCGGGCTAACCTGTTAGGGGCATGGCAGTTATATTAAACCCACACCCCTTCGGTTTCTACACGGCATCGTACCGGAACGCTAAATCGCTTGGCGGCACGTCTTTGCCGGTAGGGTGGTAACTAGCCACGGCCGAAGCCTCCCACCAGGCCAGACCAGAGAAAATTCAGAAATTATAAATTCCTAAATTGACCCTGCCGGGGATCGAACCCGGGACCTCCGCACATTAAGGCAACAGCGCTACACACTGCGCCACGGAGGTCGTCAAATTTATAATAATAATTTTTATAATAATTTTAATAAAAACATCAGATTCTCGTTCCAATTTTATAACCTATGTATAATTTGTGCCTTTGCCTTGAACGTAAGGCTATTTTTAAGGATGCGTACAAAAGCTTTTTCAAATTAGGTGCCCAATAATAAATTTCATGCAAATCCACGATGAAATAATGAGTTTAATCCCTCGTTTGATTTACTGCACTCTACTTATCTGCGTAATGCCGACCGCGGGGGAGCTCGCGCTGACTCAGCGGATTTATTCAGCTTTTGAGGAGCCTTTGTGTTGAAAGTGCCCATTACGAGACAGAAGCAGTGGTTAAAATACAACCGTTGTTTAATTGAAATCTTTCTATTTTTACACAGTTATTTACGTGACTATTAAACGCGAGGATCTGGCCTGGAAAAATCGTACGTGTATAGAGTTAAGCTGTGTCTCTCTCCTTCTAGAAAACTACAGAGTACCTGTATGTTATGCTAGGTTAGTGTTGAAAAATTTAAATTGTTAAATAGATCTCCGTAGCTCAGCGGGAAAAAATCTGCGTCGTTACTCGTAGGCAAAGTGTCGCAAGTTCGAATTCCACTCACTGAAATATTTTAATAGTTATTAATTTATTTGTCTAATAGAATAGCGAAAGTTACATCTAAGTTTCTGATACGAACCGCGGTGTGGAATGCCCTGCCAGCGTACGTATTTTCTGCCACGTATAACTTAAGTACCTTCAAGGCAAGAGTGAATAGGCATCTTCTTGGCAAGCTTGCTTCAACCTCATCATTGCTTTGTATTAAGCACGATTGTCGTCAAACGCAAGCCTATTCTGCATTAAAAAAAAGTAACTGCGTTCGGAGTGTCCAACGACAATAAAGGGCTGGATATTTCTACCTGAAAGAATTTGTTCATGAATCTTTATCGTTAGAAGATAAAGGCATAGATAAAAAATAATACTGGGATTTTCCAATTTCATTAATACGAAATGAGAAGTGAATTGCTGAAAGCTAAATAATTTATAAAAGTAGAGCACTTTTGATGAGTGCTGTCATCTCGAAAGGGAAATCGAGGTGAAATTAAATTCGGCCGCTTTCGAGACATCAAAACGTAATTTATATTATGCGATCATAATACCTAATATTGTTGAGGAATTTAATGGTACTTAGCAAGATGAAACAAGATAAGTACGTTAAATATTGTAGATCGGCTTCCATTTAAGGTGTTTTGTCATGTTTTCGTTGTTTTGCCTTTAAACATCCTGTACATAATACACAATAATTTAGTCCTAAAGTCTTACACAGTACAGTGGCAGTAGCATATTGTTTTTTCATATTTCTCTCTGCGGTCTGATTGAAGACGCAAACCGACAACATAAATAACAAAGCGTTAGCCCAATTTTTGATTGATGTTTTGGTGAATAATTCCTAATTCGTTCTACTAACCATTCTGTACTTTTATCCACAGACTAGCTGATGCCCGCGACTATGTCCACGTGAACCGCGGGAACTCCTTAAGTTTCCTGGGATGAAAAGTAGTCCTCTCTCCAGGTCCATCCAATGCTCTGTTGCGGTGTGATTGAAGGAACTTTTCATTTATGACCATATTCACTTATACTTACTCAAAAGTTTTCATTTATATCATATCATTTATAATTTTATTATGAATTAATAAAGCTTTTATGATTACGCGTTGATACTCAGGTACACAGAATTTATGTAAATGAGGAGATATGAATGTAATTTATTATCTTCACTGGAACGGATTAGCTTTGACAGTCTGTGCCGTGAAGCAAGGCTCAAGACTTTGAGCCTTCTGTTCATAACATTGCTATGGTATGACAGCTCTCATAATATTCATTTAAGGTAGGTACTATGTTAATAAACTGACTAAAATTTTTGAATAGTCTCTTTATTAACGTTGTTTGTTTTCAGATTGTTTAATTGTTCCAAAATATGTTACATCTCGAGAATCAACATATCTAACTACGTTATAAAATGGCAGCATACCGATGTCGCGTCCGAACCACATTCTGCGGCTTATCTCTGACGCATTTCACGTAGGTCAACCGATCCAAGCCCATTTCACTTACCAGATTGTCCTACGTGAGCGATGAAGCAACGCGATACGATACGTCTCCTTAGAAAATAGTAAAATTATCGACGCGACGCAATAACGTAAGCCACGTGAAAGGTCAGTTACCGTTTGATACTGCCGCGTTGTATCGACTCGGTCATCACGTTCGTCGCTAACGTAGGGCAGGGCCCTATTGCTACGATGTTTTTCGTTTGAACCCCTCTACTATGTAATTAATTGGTAAATACTTTGATAATTATTGTTTTTTGTACCGAGAAAATAATTGTTGCTTCGAAGAATTATTGCTAGGACGATACGACATAAATATCGTAAAGTATAAAAGTTACGACGAGGTATTTCTGTTGTGTCGGCAGTCTTAACGCCCGTCCTTTGTGAGGCGGGAGACAATGGCGACGAATCGCAATTAAACACTAAATATTTGATCCGAATTCTCAGCACAAGCGAAAGCAACTTATTAAACTTCGTCTCATTTTTACATCGCGTTGTTTAGTTTGCCTATTCAGTACAGCCACCCGGAATTTCAGCTCGTATATTTGTCCCCTTTTGTCTATCTAAGCTGAAGGCTTTTGTCAAACATCTACATGATAATATTGGATTTGTACTCTGTACTCTACCATCCGATTATCTGTAACCTTAGTGCACTCGGCGACAAGCCGACAACCTTTTATGTAACTATACTATAAATATTGATATCGGTATATTAATACGGTTAACTCCCAGGGTCCTTCCAAACACGACTTGAAAAGAGTATTTCAACTTATTGCCGCACTCAGAGTCGCTTAAGGAACTTCTTAGTGTAGATTTTGTATTGAAATTTATACTAAGGAGTTCAAGAATGAAGAGAACGATCAAGCGAGTTTGAGTGTGGCAATCAGGGCTGTGATGATTATTATCCGATATTAGCGACAGTTGCCGAGACTGACGACATGTGCATTCTGAGGCATTAAAAATAGATTTTAATTAAGTAATAATTATACAACTTTTATGCACTAAATCTACCCCTTACTCCGTGATTATAGCAATTTCAAAAACTTTTTCATCTTTAGATAATAATATTTTTTTATTTTTTTAAATTTTTTTTTATTTTTTTAAATTTTTTTTTTTTTTTTTTTTTTTATTATTATTACGTGGCAACACTGGTCAAGTTGCAAAAAACAGCTGACCCAATAATAATTTTAATTTTATTGTTTTATTTAGCTTTAAACCAATACTTTTGTATTATTTAGATCTTAAAATAAATGTGAATATATGTGAATAATAATTTACTAGTCTAGTATTGGCGAAACATAAAAATACAAACTGTGAAGTTGTGACAGCAATTGACGGACGGCGTGAATCATTTATCAACGGCTAAAACCGGGGGAGTATTGCTTTTATTTCTATTTATAGAATAAACACGTACTAATTATTAGCTCATTATCACACATATTACTCCCTACACGCCATTTGTACACTCTCGATAACTTCGAGACACGTCCCTCCTCACACAAAGGCAAAGACTTTTGTCACTTTACTTGACTGATCCGTGGAAGTAAAGTTGCAGAATGACCTAGATTGCCGCAGACAAAACTAACACTACACTGTACTATAACATAAACCCCTATATAACATATATATAACACCAACAATAAGTTTTGTTTTAATTATTTACTTTAGTCTCAATTGGTGAACTAATTTTGTGTCATACCTAGCCCATAACACTACTGTGATCTATGTAATTACACCCCTGTTTATTTATTTACATTTATTATTTATTTTCCTTACTATTTTAACCTTCTGTCTACTCAGCCTCTCTTCTATACTCTCACAACATCTTTAACTTCCTTCACTAACATATATAACTTGGTGTGTTTCAGTTGTAATTACCTACTGCAGAATGGCTCCTATCATGCAGACCAGACGAGCAGCAGCCTTAGAGGAGCAGCAGAAGTTAAAAAATACACTAATGGAACTCAAGACGCTGAAACAACTGAATGAACAGTTACTGAAGGAACAGGATGATAGTGAAGCTGAGTTGAGAGTCATCATTGCCCGGAACACTCAGTTGAAGGCTGAGCTAGCTAGTCTGCACAGCGCTCACACTCAGGTGCTGGAGGAGCGGGACCAGCTTCAGGTGGCAGTCAGCTCATTTGACCGGTGTATTCGGACATATGAAGAGGCACTAGGAAAAATTTCAATGTTAGAGGATGAATTGAGTAGATCACAAAAAATAATTTGTGACCTTCAGTCACAAATTCTGAGTTGTGAAATACAACAAACAAATAATTTATATGACGAGCTGCTCACTTCATCCTCAACTGCACCAGCTGTGGTGACCATTGATCTCACATGTGACAGCCCTTGTGTTAAAAGACCGCCCTCAGTGCCAGTTACTTTGAATAGCCACAAAAAAATTAAGAAGTACATAAAACTTGGCAAATTTATAGCTAAAACACAAAAATTAATTAAAAATCAAAAGACAAGCTCTAAAAATATTACACTGAGGAAAGAACGTTCACAATTGGTAACAAAGCTGGATACATATTGTTCTTCTCTACAGGAAATGAGAGAACAATATGAATCTGATGTAAACCGCCTGAATAATGAAATTTTACAATTAGAAAACTCATTGAAAACTGTTACATCACAATATGAGCAGTCACAGAAACAGATCAATGAGCAAATACTGGTTGCAGATGAAATATTAGCAATAGGAAATTATAATATAGACCGTTTTGACTCTCTGATCAATAAGTGCCAGTGTTCGAATAAAGACAATACTATAGTGCCAGTGGAAGTCCAGTGTTCAAACAATGATCCCTTAGTTGTATCAGCGCATAATGACATTCCATTACATTGTCCGCAGCGGAAAACATTTGTAGTTTCGGATGGGCTGGGAAAAGACTTTGGTTACTTACTTAGTAATAAATTACACCAAAATGTCTTCAATAAATGTAACCCCAAGGCCTCATATGAATATATAATTGAAAATATCCAAGATCTTTGCTTGGATAGTTATAGTACAGTTGTTCTGTTGATAGGTGACAGCCTGGACATAACCAAAAAGGAAATTTACAAAAGTTTGGAATACTTATTAAGTGTTCAAAAAAAATCAGGCTGTAAGTTTATACTTTGTGCTTTTCCTTTTTCTAACTCATTGACCCTAGCACAAAATAGGAGTATTCATAAACTTAATATGCTCCTTCATAATTTAACATATAGTCATAGGGACTATTTCCATATATTTGACACAAATAAGTTTATACAGAATTTTACACTGACAAAGGATACTATGTATCTGCCCAATAGATGTAAGAAACATTTAGCTACATTAGTAGCTTGTAATATACAAGACCCAGCTATTTTTAGCTGTAATAATATGGTTGGAAATGGTACATGTTGTACACTGAATGCTAACTCTATTAGTAACAACAGCTCTAATTCCAGTCTTTTGACAATGGATACAGATTGTAATAATATGGGTATTTTAACTTCTGGTACTAGCAGTTGTACTAATATTGTTGAAATTAGTAAAAAAAATTTAAACTAAGTAGTAAGACAACAGATAAGCTATGTAATATTAATCTTGTACACCAAAATATACAAGGCTTATCTGGCAAAGAACATGAAATTGAACTTTTTGTTAAAAAATTTGATATTGACATTTTATGTCTCACGGAGCATTGGCTCAGTAATTACCAATTAATTTTAAATCTTAAAGATTACTCGTTGTCAAGTGCGTTCTCTAGAAAGAAGGCTATACGCGGAGGGTCTTTGATAATAACTCGAAGTAATAATAATTATAAGGAAAGAAAAGACATTGTTAATCTTTCTGTTGAACGCACTATTGAGCTGTCCTGTGTTGAGCTGGAGCGATACATAATAGTTTGTGTGTACCGACCTCCCTCAGGCGACTTTTTACTGTTTGAGGATGTCATGGAGGAGGCCCTAAGGCGGATATGTAGGTCAGCAAAAAAAGTGTTGATATGTGGAGACTTTAATATAGATATTTTGCTTAACACTCCTCTTTCTGATAGATTACTTAACTTATTTAAAAGCTTCAATTTAGATAATATTTTTATTGAACCAACACGGATAACAACAAGATCCGCTACCTGTATTGACAATATTTTCAGTGATTGTAAAATTGTCAGCAAGACCGTCATTGCTAACCTCAGATCCGACCACTGCGGGCAAATGATATCTGTTCCTAGCTCTAAACAAAATACAACTAAAGTAATAAAGTATAGGCCAGTTACCACTAAAAAAGTACAACTATTTAAACAAAATATCTTAAATACTTTACCTACCCTTGACCTTACACAGGGTGGTCCGGATGAACACTACAATACCTTCTTTGATCTGTTAAATTCTCAGTATAGTTCCATTTTTAAAATAGTAGAAAAAAAATTGTTTAAAAATCTCAAATTTAGCGACTGGGCTACTGTTGGCATTTATAAAAGCAGGAATAAGTTGTTTGATCTGTATGCTGAAAAACAGTATAATTACACTCCTACATTTGTTCAATATGTAAGAAATTATTCAAAATTATTTAGAAATGTATGCATGCAAGCAAAATCACTTTATATAAAACAAAAAATTATTAATTCAGATAATAAAATAAAAGCAGTTTGGGAAATAATCACAGATGAAATTGGGAAACATAAAGTGGAAAATCCTAAATTGGAGCTAAAAGTTAATGACCGTATTATTAACTGCGATACTGAAATTGCAAATACATTTGAAAATTTTTTCAAAAATATTCCTGTTACCACTACTAGCTCCCTTAATTCCTCGCCAATAGAAGCCCTTAAGCTTCTCAAGGGTAATGTCACCGAGTGCAGTGTGTTGTTTAAGTTTAAACATGTGACCCCATATGATATTATTAAAATATTTAAATCTTTGCAGTGCAAAAAAACCGGGGATCTATGGGGAATATCAGTAAAAATAATCAGCAATGTTATTGATATAATTGCACCATATCTTGCTTTAATATTTAATGAGTCTGTAGATTCAGGATCCTTTCCAGATCTTATGAAATACAGTAAATTGATTCCACTTTTTAAATCTGGTAGTAGAAGTGACCCTAATAATTATAGACCAATTTCTATATTACCAGCACTCAGCAAGATATTTGAGAAAATTATGCTCAACCAACTGCTTCTGCACTTTAACTCAAATAAACTACTACACTCAGAGCAGTATGGTTTTACTAAAGGCCGATCAACAACCGATGCGGGAGCTATGCTGTTAAAGCATATATTCGATGCGTGGGAGAAATCACAGAATGCTATTGGTATTTTCTGTGATTTGTCTAAGGCATTCGATTGCGTTGAGCATGAGACGCTTTTAGTTAAGTTGAACCATTATGGAATCAAAGACACTGCACTTGGCCTCATTGCATCTTATCTCAGTGACCGCATTCAAACGGTATGTGTCAACGATGTGAAGTCGTCCGGATCAGCCTCACTTATGGGTGTTCCTCAAGGCTCTATTCTGGGTCCCTTCATGTTCTTGGTCTATATAAATGATTTACCATACTACGTCCAAAATACTTGCGATATTGTGCTATTTGCTGACGACACGTCCTTGATTTTTAAAGTCGATAGAAACAAGGACAATTATGAAGACGTAAATAATGCAATTTCTCAAGTCACTAACTGGTTTACTGTAAACAATTTACTTTTAAACGCAAAGAAAACTAAGTGCATTGAATTCGCATTGCCGAATACCAAGTCCGCAGGAAACATAAATTTAACTGTAAATAATGATATTTTAAAAATAGAAGAGACCACTGTGTTCCTGGGGGTGACCTTAGATTCAAAGCTTCAATGGGGCACTCATATATCAACTCTGGCTGGCAAACTCAGCTCTGCTGCTTACGCTGTCAGAAAGATTCGACAGTTTACTGACGTTGAAACTGCAAAAATTGTATATTTTGCTTACTTTCATAGTATTATGTCTTACGGAATTTTACTATGGGGTAAAGCAGCAGATATTCAAAAAATTTTTGTATTACAAAAAAGGGCAATACGTGCAATTTATAATTTAAAACCGCGCGAATCCCTTAGAGAGAAATTTAAGGAAATAGGTATTCTCACAGTAGCCTCGCAATATATTTATAGTAATTTAATCTTCGTAAAACAGCACATTCATAATTACAAAAAAATATGCGATCTGCATGATAGACAAACTAGAGGCCGCCATAAGCTCGTGACTCCATCGCTCCGCCTCAAGAAGGTCCGAAGGTCGTTTGTGGGAATGAGCATTCTATTTTATAACAAAATTCCACAACCTATCTTAAACTTGCCTTTACACAAGTTTAAGAAGTCCATTAAAATTACGCTCCTGAAAAAGGCTTATTATACTGTTGAAGATTATGTAAATGATAGAGGAGCATGGATTTGACCGCTCCAGCAATGCTGGGGACAGCGGTTACTTTTATAAATTAGTGTTTGAATATTAGTATTCAATTCGATGCTTTGATACGGGTAGACTGGGTATGTCACGCTCTCTTTAAACATTTCTGTGGTGGTGTCGTGTGGTGCGGGTTGTTACGTTCCCTCAAATATGGTCGAGCGAAGCAATGGCTGGATCATGCGTCATGCTCGTGAACGGGTGCCACCGGCGGGAATGGGGCTACTTTCTGTCTGCACGTCTTTGACATGAATTGAATAAACAAATTGAAGAAATCCATTAAAAGTAATAATAATAATAATAATAAGCCTTTTTATTACTAATCTCATGATATTTACAATTGTATATAACTACTTTTTAGATGAAATAAGTGTTAGTTGTGTTAGTGTTTGTCTTATTCTAGTTAGTATTGTTATTTGTTGCAGTATTTGTTGGTTTAAAAGTATGCTCCTGAAAAAAGCTTATTATACTGTTGAAGATTATGTAAATGATAGAGGAGCATGGATTTGATCGCTCCAGCAATGCTGGGGACAGCGGTTACTTATGTACACATTGATATAATAATTGTAAATGAATTATTTAAAAAAAGCAACCACCGAGTTTCTTGCTGGTTCTTCTCGGTAGGAATGGCATTCCGAACCAGTGGTAGATTCACTTGACGATTCAAAAGTACTTGTAAAAGTTTATTTGAATAAAGAAGATTTGATTTGATTTGATTTGATTATTATACGTGTAAATGATTAATCCATTGGTTTAAATGCTGTACTGAGTGTACAGAAGCCGCCAGTCCAGTCGTAGTCAAGTGGCGGGAGTTTGTCGACTAATTAAAATTATAAACACGGGCTAATCTTGCCGCCGCTGATCTGATTATGAAGTTCCGAACTTTGCTGTAAGGTTCCGTTCACATGCACGTAGCATATCATAACTACGTAGATGAGTACAAGCCAAACTAATATTATAAATGTGTGTTTGTGTGTACGTAAGTGTGTCTGTCTGTCTATCTGTCTACTACGCTTTCACGGCCCATCTGTACAACCGATTTAACCGTAATTTGGTACAGGAATAGGTGCTATCCCGGAGAAGGACATAGGCTACTTTTATCCCGGAAAATCGAAGAGTACCCGTGGGAATTAAAAAATTTAATCCACGCGGACGAAGTCGCGGGCATCATCTAGTAATATATTAAGGGCTTATTCAAATATTATAATATATTAATAATATATTAATTCAAATTCCGCGAAATTCGTCACTCCGAATCGATATATATATTTAAACGTCGTTTAAAAAATCATTATTTATCTATGTAATGTACTTGTAAGTGTATGATAACAATATATATTTTATAATATGTATTATATTTAGTTATTGTAATATCTATATGTGTAATTTATATGTAAACTATAGTATGTATGTTTATGTAAGTATATTTTATTTTATACTTTTGTTATTTTTATTTTTCTTTTATGTGCATCGACCACAATATGAGCTCCTAGACCCAGTGTCATCAGCTTTGTACGCTCGGGTTGCCTTTAAAAGATCACTTTAGTGATAAGGCCGCCTTTGCGCTTTACCACAGTTTCCTGTCTTTTGTATTGTATGCATAATTTTGTACCGATGTGTTAAGATGCAATAAAGACTTATACTACTACTACTACTAAGATAGCACGCAAATTTTGGTAGATTCATTGTTACTAACGTAAATACTCGCAGACGACTAGAACCTACCTAGCCGCACGGATAGGCTTACCTTAAACACTGCATCGTTTACCTATGTTTTACACAGTATGGATGGATTACACTGATCGCAATAATATGTGCTATTATCCGCAGAAGAGTTCTGCCCGCCGTCTCCTAATTAATAATAATCATATCTTCATGAAATTAACATGAGGCCATTTTGATAATGCAAATTTGTAAACAAAACAATTGTTTGAAAAGGTTCAAATTTGACCGAGTCATCAACCAAAAGAAAAATTAGGACCCCAATGATAAAGCCAGAAGCAATAGTGATTTCGGGATAAGGATTAAGCTTCTACCAATGTGAAAGGAGCCCTAGGAACAACGATGCACAGACAAGTTGAATTGGATTTGAGTCCCGACAAAGCAAAATACGTATTTGCCCCTTTTGTTTTTGAGTTGATTCGCGAGTGATAAGGGACCCAATCTAAACTTTGGAAGTGGCTAATTAAATTGCGAGCCGAAATTGCTCGGTAACCTTTATTTAAAACGACTTCCAAGGCCTGTTGACGTTTATACTCAATTATCGTAAATTATATTGTGATAAAATTGCTAATATATTTTACTGGACGTGTAACTTACCTGAAAAGATCCTATAAATAAATTATTTTGTAATAATTTGTATCTAACAACTCAGTAGTAGTCTCAGCATAACCACATAATAATACTACTATACACGTAGTAAGTTAATCGATTCGCATCGCAGTATATTCGGACATACTAGCTCACCCGGGCTTTATTTGCGTTGACATTCAAAAAATTCGTCCTCAGCGATCGTCTACAATTCTAAATTATAAAAAAAACCTAAGATTCAAGTCTCTAAATCCAATTCAAGATAATTTAACAAAATGTTTTCATCGTTTTATTCAGTATTTCTTCCGGGACCCCACGGCCAAGTTACGGGTAGATTAAAGTGTTGTTTTAAATAAATAATGCATGTTATTGAATGACGCGTCACCCCCGGGGATGGGCAGAGAGGCGGGAGGGAGGGAGGTTCAGTACAGCGAGATATTGCTATGGGATTTGCAGCTGTGTGGTCGGCTGAGCGCAATAGACTATTATAAATTACCTCTTTGTTATAATTTTTTCGTGTTTACTGGAATTACTGAAGTATAATATGGTAGCTACTTCTGTATACACTGTGCCCAAGGCAGACTTGAATCCATGCTAATAATATAAATGTGAAAGTGTCTGTCTGTCTGCTGTCACGTGCCATGTGTTTTCGACAAAAGGTATAGAGATCATTTGCACCCCGGGAAAGAACATGGACTACTTTTTATTCTGGAGAGTTACAGTTCCCGTGGGAAATAAAAAAACCTTTATCAACGCGGACGAAGTCGCGCGAGACTTCTTGTAATGAATAATTTATCCGTTTAGTAAGTAACCGAGGATGTGAATTTTAGGTATTTTGGAAGACCATCTATTCAATAATAAGTAAGAAATAATTACATTGTGACATACGCATCATCCTTGGGTATGACAACTACAAATGAGCAACTTCTTATCAAAGTCAAAAACTGCGTTTAGAACCTAATCTCTCGGGGAACCTATTTGTGAGAATGATGGATTGCAGGCCACTGCTCTGAAAGATTCGAGAACCTATTTTTTCAAAGTCTTGAAAAAACGAAGCTATAATATTAAATTCCCAAGTTCTCAGCGGTTATTAACGCTTAATTAAGCTCGTATATAACGCGTCATGGGTCTTCGTTAATTGGCGCCGTATTTAGTTTTGCCGCAGGACGTGCCACGGGCGTGCCACGGGAGTGCCACGGGCGTGCCCCGGGCGTGCGCGGGGCAGGTGACGTGCGGGGTTAAGTAAGGGAGACTTATATTTGGTTGAGAGACTTCACACCCTTTGCCGCGGATCTGTTAATTATAATTATGTGACACCTCAAACTGCCTCGTTGGTCTAGTGGTTAGCATGTTCGACTGCGGCTGACGAGGTCCCGGTTTCGAGTCTCGGGTCGGGCCATAATATTTAATTATTAGGTTTTTCTGACTAGAAATTCTCAGTACTAGCCCGGAGTCAGGAAGTTGGCGGTGTTTCACCCGCGTGGCTCGGAGAACACGTTAAGCCGTCGGTCCCGGTTATTATCACTAACATGCTAATAGTCGTTAAAGCCCGCCTGGCTGGTGGGTCTGAGCTTTAATTCCCTCTCTCCTATGAGAGTGGAGGCCTGTGCCCAGCAGTGGGATGTTAATGGGCTGTAGTGGTAGTGGTGGACGCCTCATATCCAAATATGATGATTGTCTCTGGTACATATTTATTATGCAGCCAGTGAGGTCTGAGATCGAGCCGTTTGAGGTCAAACAAATGCGTAGGTCAGATTTTGCAACTGAATTTTTAAATAATTATCTCCAACCGATTGAGCTGAAATTTTGCATACACGTTTGGTGTAATTTGGATGACAATGTATGGTTAATACAATATGGCGGACGTACAATTATAGTTTTCTTAATTTTTTTAAATGATTTATGACATATTTTAATAGCTCATAGCCACACACACACACACACACAGCCCCGTTGGTTACTAATTTATAAATCGTTTTTGATTTCCCTTAGTACGTATGAGGCTGCGTCTACTTATATAGTGTTCAAGTTGGATAGAGACAGTATTTACTTTGTGGGCATCTCTGTTAGACGTGGAACTTTAAAGCGAATCTGACCTGCGGAGTGATTTAGCTAACAAAGATCGAAAACACAATGCACAAACTGTTGTGGACCAAAAGTCCGCTTCACTCACTCTTCTAAGGAGTTATACAAACTAGTGTGAGAGGACAAAACGTGATTCTCCTACGCGAGTTTAATGCGGACGTGTTATCCTGCCTAGAAGATTCAGTACTTAATAGTGTGTTTACGTCGTTAGAACACTACAATACTACAAAATATCAGAAAACTATTTTTCCATGAATTCATTTTTTTTTAAATCCACTACAAGCTAGCCCTTGACTGCGATCTCACCTGATGGTAAGTGATGATACAGTCTAAGATGGTAGCGGGCTAACCTGTTAGGGGCATGGCAGTTATATTAAACCCATACCCCTTCGGTTTCTACACGGCATCGTACCGGAACGCTAAATCGCTTGACGGCACGTCTTTGCCGGTAGGGTGGTAACTAGCCACGGCCGAAGCCTCCCACCAGACCACACCAGTGGCAATTCAGAAATTATAAATTCCCAAATTGACCCTGCCGGGAATCGAACCCGGAACCTCCGCACGTTAAGGCAACAGCGCTACACACTGCGCCACAGAGGTCGTCAAAAATACAACATAACAAATGAACCGGAAGGCTACAATGCATGAAATATATTCGTGTGATAAGGATACGGGCGTATGAATAGAGACGCGAGAGGCGCGGCTGACAGTGACTAATGGCGGACGCCTCGCAGCCGCGGCCGACGTGACACGAGCCTCACTCTGCATGTGAAAGAAGAATACTCTGCTGGGTTACCTACTTATATCACTGTTGCGTTACGTTTTTACCTAGCGGTGATATAGTTATGATTAGATACCTTAACTCCTATACGAGGTCGCGGGTTCGATCCCCGGGTATGCACCTGTAACATCTCGGAGCTATGTTTATTATAAGAAATTAAATATCACTTGCTTTAAACGTTCAACCAAAACAGCGTGAAGAAACGTGTTTAAAATTATTAGCGGAAAAACTTATAATTATTTTTTGAACAAGTATTGTGAACTCGCTGAGAACATTGTTAGTTATGTATTCATTAGAAATACAAGTTTTTATGAAAATTATCTAATTATTCTAGTTGAATAATCTCTTATCGGTGCCAGTTTGAGCAGTTCCAGCAACATCAATAATGGCTTTCCGGACTGCGTCATTAATTGAGTGAGCATTTGAGCGCAGAGCACGGACAGCCGCCGTGTTAAATGTGGATCCAAGAACCATTAGAGTGCTGCGAATTGTCTGCCAAGGAAGACACTAGTTCACCTTAACAGGAAATGTATAGTTCGACAATTTGATACATGTGAATTCCAGACAAAATTCTCTACGAAAAGATGGGCTAAAAGTTGCTCGTTCTTCTGTAAGGGCGCTGGAAGAGGCCTTCAAATCACTGATAGTTATTCTATTCATAAATTAATACTAAAAATGAAGTTCTTGTAATAAATAAGTTAGCATTATTAATGTTTGTCATTATATCTCATGAAACAGGAAGTATAATATCTGTCAATTTGACTCGTTTCATGTCATTCGATTTAATCTGCGGATACGGACGCCATATTGAAAATAGTGTAAATACGAGTGTTTGAACGATGGTAGTTCAGTCTCCTGCCGGCAGACTCAGCGATTATTGAATACTTTTGTGTTTAGATCGCATTTTGATTTAGAGCTTAACGATAGCAATCGTGACCGGATCAAATGAATATTATCTTTAAGTTTAGCCAACTTTTATATATTACATTAAATCTCTCGTGGAACCTCCACACCTTTGGACGCAGTTTTTTGCCAAATCTTTTAATATCAAATATAAACCAAAAAATTTACACAAATGGCGAACTTAATGATAAGCTTAAAATTATCAATCAATCAAATCATTTATTTGCATAGATTGCGTAGGTACATTGGCGTTACACAGGAACTACTACAATATGCCGTGTATTGGCATGCAGTAAGTATCTAATAATAATAAATACATATTCTCATGTTCATAAATCTTATCATCAAGTATAATAAATTCATTATATTATACAATATATATCAAATTTATTTTATTAAAATTTATATATACAATATAATTATAACAAAATGTCACTTATTTTCCATCGATTTATTGTTGAATAAAAATTAATCCAAGTTTGGCCCGTTAGAACTCAGTGCCCAAAATAGGAATAACCTTACACGAGTGTCATGCAGGAGATAATGACGTAGCATAAGAGACACCTGTATGTCCGACATGTTTGAAATAAATTGAATTGAATTGAATAGAATTGATACCAAGAGCAAAAACGAGTTCAAATGCATAAAGTGTTACTTTTGTCAGTTTGTGACTATGAATTATGACAGTTTGCACATTATGACAGCTACTCTTGTAACTTTTAGTTATTTGTGTAATACGTATGATGCTCGTAGGAACAGTCGGGGAGCATCATCAGTCAGAACGCCACGCCACAAAGCTCTTTGTGGCTGTAATGCACAACTACTTACTGTCGTGCAGCAGACGGCAGACAATGCACTTTACAATTTAACATTTCAAATATTCATAACACACGTATGTGGATGTGCAGTTCTACATAGTTTTCACTCGTGACTTTTCCGTGTAGCACACGATCCTTCAACTTCAAAGTCTCTTAACATTGTTTAAGGAGTTGTTATACTTGTTTAGATGATAAAATAAGGGAATAGAAACGTTCAGACGTTTAAAACACATGACTGTACGCCCAGTGTCTATCACCTGAGTGATCCCTACTCGCTCAGATAGAGCGTTAGATTTTAGCAGCTCAGGCTTCCCATGTGACGCTTGAGGTCTGCTCGGCTGTCCAAGTGGAAGCTTTGCTACCGTTGAGAAGCCATAAACGAAGCTGTATACGATCAGGCAATAGGACAGTCCATCATCATCACTTCAGTCAATTACCCGCCTGCTACTGAGCATCTCAGAATCTAAGAGTCTCAGAGAATCTCAGAGTGGTAGATTCACTCTACGATTCAAAGTAATGATTTTTATTATTATTGAACTTTGAAAACGTTTGAATGAGTTGGGTTTGGCTATAGGCCACTATGCTGGCTACGTGCGGACTTCACACACCTTTAAGAAGTCTCGAGCTTGTAGGTGCCCTCAAAAAGTTTTACTTCACCGTTTGAAGCAAGTGATATATTTTAATCTCTTAAAATTGCCCGTGGGTGCGTGCCCGGATTGAACCCCCGACCACCCTAAAAAAAGCAGCTAGACGGCTTGATAACTAAGCTATCGCCGTTTATATGGACTGAATATTCAAGTGAATCTTACTAACACGGATTTGCGCTTACTACCGTGATGAAAATACTCGGCGGGCGCTCTTCTTAAAAATTCATAATATCAATATTATTTTAGCCATTTCTAAACTAAGTACTTACTTCGAATTTCGTCTAATTTCATAATTATAGTCCTACAAACTTATCTAACCCAGAATGTGGCCAAAATGTGAACTAATTTTTATGCCTGTTTAGTTTTTGTTTTTATTTTATTTTTCAAAGATAGCACCAACGCTGTCACCTGGTCAGAAATAAGTTTGTCGGACATTTCATTTCGTCTAAATAATTACAAAATCTTAATGCGCTCCAATCCATACTACCATATCCGCAAATTAAAAAGTTCCCGCGGGAATCAAAAAACCTCAATCCACGCGGACGAAGTCGCGAGCATCAGTTAGTAATTAATGAAGTTTTGCGATACACAACAGGGGCCATTCTGCCAACGCTTAAAGCCATATTGTTTCATTATTGTTGACTTTCGTGTTTCAGAATAATAATCCTTATTTTAGTAACGTCAAGTTACGTGACATCAAACTGTAATTGTGAGTAGTATTGCTTTAATTGTGGTGGCACGGCCCCAGTACAGCGAATGGCGTTCAGCACAATAAGCAGAGACGATCAGTCACGGCTAGCCTCAGCCGCTGCATGAATAGTAAACGCAATCGGATTCACGTACAGCTCGGGGAGCGGGGACCGACTGTCAGTTTGCGGGGCTGCGACCTGGAGTAATGGCCGCCGAGCGCCACCGAAACAGAGATTATGTGTCGGAACATTGAAATAGAATGAGTACTAGAAACAGGGTCACGAACAAAAAATATCGCAAAAATGTCCCAATTTGCACACACGTAAACATTTGTATACTGAGTGGGAAATGTAGAAAAAGGTATTATATTAGCAACAACTTCAGTTAATTATGCACCTTAAGTTTAACACATAAAGCTACATTACGATTAGAAAATATTAATTTTTAAGACGTTCTGTCATCAGAGAAAAGGTAGGAATAACCTTTCAATCCAAAACAAAAAGTAATTTTTAAAATAAGTACAAAAATATTTATTATTAAAATAAAACTTAATATGTAAGCAATAAGGTACTTCATACGTTGCCAAATTGATACCTTTACACTATTTTGGAACAAGACGCAACTCTTGGCATCACATTGTCAATATCAACAACGTCAATATATTATAAACCTTAAAACTTAGAATTTAAGTTGAATTACGAATGTAGTATGTTTATATTTAAGACCTTTTGTCTTTGTAAAAAGGCAAAAACAAAAAATTCAATGGAACGAAATTCAAATAGAACAATGGAGACATGGAGTTGCTGATTTTTTTAAAGTTGTATATCGTGGTGGTATGTGGTCGTGTATATTTATTACTAGCTTACGCGCCCCAGCAACTCACTTATGTGTTATACTTGTACAGTATGTTTTATTTATCAAAATAAATATTGATACAGTTTTGCTGGGTAGCACTGCGAAAAACCACGTAGGTTTAAATGGCGTACTCTCTCCTCTTCTATCAATATTTATAACTATACAATGTTATGATATGCATAAGTATCTGTGTAAAAACATGAGGAAACTAAAACTAAACTACCTAACATTTGTTTAAGAAGTAAGATTTTAACTTAAATTTAAATTTTCCTTACTTAGTTTCATTTTAAAATTAATATCAAGGTTAAAAATCTACGTTTTATTGACGTATTACACGTAAACTTAAAAAGTACCAAGTAAACTTTATTCAGATTTAGCCTTTGCGGCTTTTAGTATTTTTTACTACATTTATATATAAAATATTTATGTAAAGTATATAATATCTTTATGTACCCATGTATTTTATGTGTATTTATGTAACTAAGGTATGTGTGTTTCCAGTAATATCAATTTTATCAAAATGAATTTGAACATAATTAATGTTATCTGTATATTTTAGATGCCTTAAACAACTCTACTGCATAACGAAATGGATTACCAGGGAATCACTAAGCAACAATACTTTTAAAACACCAACACTACTCCATGCATCCCGTCTATCCAGAACAGTCAATGTTTGTTACAATATTTGACGCATTGTCACAAACATTGGCCAAAGGATATTAGCACACTTTTTATATGAGCACTGCAGCATTTTGACGCGTCGTTATGTTGGCTAAGGTTGGCTCATACTAGTAGCAAATAAGAGCACTTTCGTATTTGTGCTGTAATTTGTCGGGGACATTTTTGAAGCGCTAATCCTACATCTAGTATAGGTACTAAAAAAATTCTACATCAATGTGTCGGAATTGTATTGATTGTGTGGAACTAGATTTTGTTGATTTAGTGCTATTTGGTAGCAATCTATAAATCCTCTGGGGAATCTTTATAAAAAGCTAAATACAGTTTTTTTTTTGTAAGAAATAAAACCTAAGTTCTCCCCTTAGAAAATCATCACCATTACAGTTCAAAACGAAACCTCTCATTTGATATCAGAATGTATTGTAATAAAACTACTCTATAAAATATTTTTATCTTATTTTAGTTAATTTTCATGATGTACTCGGATAATCGCTATAATTTCAAACTTTTTTGTTACAAGAATGATGCCCGTGACTATGTCTGCGTGGGTTTCTTTTATTTCTGAAAAATCCAATGTATACCTAGACTGTTAAAACGTAGCAGACAGACGGACTTTCACATTTATAATATTAGTATGGATTCGGACGTAACATGACAATAAATGATTTCCAGACAAAAAAGAAACAAAAACCTTTACTTGATCTGTGCAGAGGTTGTTAATACCGTCACAATACCTATGCCATGTTCTAAAATTTGCATTTGCCGATGTTTCACCACTACAGGAGAATTCTCGAAATTCTATTGAAAAAACGTCCGTACAAAACGATTGTTATTGGTTATTCATGCTGTTGTCAGAGATATCGTGAATATGAAAATGGAATTGCCGACGCCCGAGCCCGCGCTCCGTACGCTTCACGCTTGTTAAAACATTCACGCATCGCATGGCCGTATCACTTGTATGGGTTGTATGAATGCATGATGCTGGATGTCACTCACTCAAGGCTTTATGCTTTTTTTTTACACTCAAATATATTTTATTCTTTGTCTATATAGCTTTTAATGGAACCTAGCTGATGCTCACGACTTCGTGCTCCTGGAATAAGTTTTTTTAATTCCCACGGAAATTTCTTAATTTTTCGGCATGAAAAATAGCCTTTGTCTCTTTCCAGGTCCAAACTATACCCATGTTAAAATTCATGTCAATCATGTAAAATGTCTCTGTTACACCGTGATTAAAGGACAAACCAACAAACAACCACACTTTCACATTTGTAATATTAGTGTGATGATTTTAACGTGTGGCAAAGGTGCGATGGTTGTGTGAATAACTCTGCCATAACTATATTTCAATGAGCGTTTCTTGATTTGTTCGACAGACACTAGTTCAACAGAATGCTTTTAGAATACTGCATCTTCGTAAAATTGCCCGTCCAAAGTACAACCATAGATCATTGTGGTGGTGCACAATTTGCATGAAGGAAAATTGAAGAAAAACAGATTGATAAAATATTATATTATAGCAATTTACTTTAACTAAGATCTGTAAATGTGCTTAGTCTAAGTTTTACAAAGTTTCACAACCTATTTTGGACTTGCCTATAAACAAATTTAAGAAATCCATTAAAAGTATGCTCCTGAAAAAAGCTTATTATACTGTTGAAGATCATGTAAATGATAGAGGAGCATGGATTTGATCGCTCCAGCAATGCTGGGGACAGCGGTTACTTATGTACACATTGATATAGTAATTGTAAATGAATTATTTAAAAAGAGCAACCACCGAGTTTCTTGCTGGTTCTTCTCGGTAGGAATGGCATTCCGAACCAGTGGTAGATTCACTTGACGATTCAAAAGTACTTGTAAAAGTTTATTTGAATAAAAAAAATATTTGATTTGATTTGATTTAATTCGATTGATCGTATAATAATTCGATGACATTAGCGTCAAAGTAAAATGAACCCAAAAGCCCTTGATTTTAAGTCATACATTCATTGCAACAGATTTTAACTTACGAAACGTTTCCAATGTATCCTTTGAAGCGTTGGCAATGAATGCTAACACAACATTTAACCGTAGTACAATAATTTTAGGTTTCATTTTACTTTGACGCTAATTTCCTATATGATTCATCGAAGTAAAAATTAAACTAGGCGAAGTGTGAGTATAAAAGCTCAAAGCCTTACAAAGATCAAGTGACAGTGACACACTTGTTGTAGGCCGATGGCCAATGGAGGTGAATGGCATCGGGTAGAGATCGCGTATACAATGGCGTCCTGCACTACAATGGACGGACGATAGGAGAGGGCGGTGGGTGAATGAGTAAAGCTGAGGGCTAATATGTACTAGTGTTCGTAAAGGTCTACTTGCACTAGTTTTTTTATCCATACATTGAATTGATAGTGATAGCATATTACACGTGTATAATATTATGCTAACTGTGCCTAACCTATGCTTTGTCAGGGTGGAATTTCTGTAAATTGCTTGGGCTCGGAATTTCTAATAACCCTGAAACATATTATCATACATAGTATGATACTAATATTATAAATGCGAAATTTATGTTTGTTTTTTAGTTTGTCCTTCAATCATGCCGCAACATAGTAACGATTTTTTTTTTGCATGAATATAGATAGTTGTGGACCAGAAGAGTGACATAATCTTATTATTATCATGGGCAATTAATACTTACCAGGGGACTCAAAGAAATTTAAACCACGCGGATGAAGTCGCGGGCTTCAGTTATTATTTTATGATTTTAGCTCGAAAGCCCCAAACACTAATTAATTTTGATAGCTATAACTCGACAAACGAATAACTAATGAATAGCACAGCAAACCAGTTGTTAGCTAGTGTTCAAGTTGGTGCATTAGACCGTACGTGAAATAAAAGCGAACTAAGCTCTCTACTAAGTTGCAGTGGGATTGAGGTCATGAAATCCGGCAGTCGGTGGAGGCGGCGAATGTGGCTCGACCCGCGCTAAGCCTCTTACGATCTGTCGCCGTTAATGACTGGGGATTGTCGCCTTTATCAAATAACACTCTCCCGGCGACGCGAGCTGCTGCCGGGATTTCGGAGCTTCTTTTGTTTGATGGCATTCCGTGCAGTCAGTATTTTATCTGTTTTAGAGGTAACAACATTGATGTAGAATTTTTTTAGTACCTATGGTAACAACGTGCAACGACAGAGACGCGACCTGGCAATTATAGTGAATATATAAAGCAAGAATGTGTCTGCTATTTAATACTTTTTTTAGGAGTCACTTCGGGTGAGCATTGCCTATTTTAAAACCGCTTATAGCAATTCCTCTCGTGCTGCAAAATATGTACACGGGTGTACGTTGAACTTGCTGTACATTATTATGAATTAAAACGAACTTTAATTATATTGAAAATTAGAAAACGGCTGATTGTCTTTAAACGGCTGAACAGATTTTTTGGTATTATATGTAGCTTGCGATTAAGTCACATTTCAAACTAACAAAAATAGATCAAAATTCGTATATTCGTTTGGGAACTACGACTCCATACACAGATATACACAGTATATACGTTAAACTTAAAACACGCGTCGTTCGCGTCGGGGCTTAAAGAAATAAAAATGAATGGGATTTGAACATTGATCTTAATTTAAATAATAAATAAATGTTTATTGACCAAGTTAAACTCAAACAAATTAGCTATCGTACCTATGTACCTATTGACACTGTGTACTTACCTAAATACTTAAGTGTCGTCAATGGGCCACCTCCTCAGCCTGTGCCAATTTGTACATCAACCGTTGAAATAAGTGGTTATACTTTTTAGATAATTATACTTAGATATAGTTACTAAGATAGATGGCGAGTGTAATGTAGGCCACAGGAGTGATCCCGTATTAATGAAACCTCGCTCCTGAGCCAGTAATAAAGTGAGATTAAACTCATTGTGCGACGAAGACGATACTGCGCCGCGGAAATATTATACAAAACAAAATATTAAATTCGTCAGAAAGTCGCATAATATATCACTCGGGAACATGCATCTAGAGAATATTATGAAGAATTTATTAATATCACAATATATGCAGAATTTAAACTCGGCTTTCAGAATTTTACACTCAGGCTTTTCCACAAGTAGTATAGTTGGTACTCTATATTCCTTGAAAAGCTTGAGTGACTTTGAAATTTGCCATCTCTCGATCTTTTAACTGCCCTTCTCTGTATTCTGCCCTAATATTATTCCAACCATCTCATCTCGCCATTTTTTTTCTTTCTTCTGATAAAGTCTATTCTAAAGTCTTTCTTTCTTCTTTCAACCTTTAGGTAAATACAAAAGTATAGTACATTTGTGTTGACCGTTTAAGGTTTCTTTTTGGATCGAAAAATTATTTAATATTCCACGTAGGAAGAAGACTCAAACTTTGTCAGCAAAATACGAAACATTATTGAGAGATTAAAACTATTTTGAAACTTTATAGAGAGCCGTGCGCATACCTTAATGTTTTTTTTTTCTTTTTAATTTATTTGAAAAACATACAGCTTTAATAAATCAAATATTATAGCTAATACAATAGTGATATCACTGGAGCCAGTTAAGTTTCCACGTTTTGATGAAATACAATATTTCAGGTGGGAGTCCATCCTAAATTTTAGTGGACAAAAATATAATAATAATAAAAGATAATTAAATATGTACCACAAACAAGATAGGTCCACCCCTGTCATCAGGCCTTGCATTATTTGCATTTCTTGATGGCAGATGAATGTTGTAAAAAATGAATAATATTATATACGTATATAGGTTTTTTATTCCTTTATCAAACTTTTGGTGATAGTCAAATGATGCCGCCAGACCGGAAATGGGAATAAAAAAAAAATACTAAAAGCTCTATCGGACTCGGCAGTAATCGGCAGTTTTCGGGACAAATGAAAATTCTACCAATACCTATGTGACGTTGTTTGGTGGACAAAGTTTGGTTTGCGTTAGGATTGAGTATTGGTATTACTTATTTAGAAACAGGCACATTAGGCGTTTGATTATTGGTTGGTGTGGACGTGGCCCCTAGCTGTATCGAACTACGTGCCGTACGCGTTGACAAAACTATGTCAACTTTTCACCCATCAAACTCACAAAACTCTTAGCTTACGTAGGTACCTACTGATTGTTCAGTAGGTCAGTGAATAAAATCATTGATAAATCATCGCCCGCCCCCACCCCCCCGCCCGCCCCCCGCCTGACCCCCTGGCACGGCGCCAGCACGTTGGCGCGTTAAGGCCGTTACCTACGTACCATTGTCACTAATTGCTTTTATGGCGTTACAGCGCCGTCTGTACACGGGGATTAAAATATCCCCGCGCTTAATAACCGACCACGTACAAATGGCTGCTGCTGTTGTTGCATAAATCTGGAATGTGGAATAAATACGCTTTCGTTGGAGCAGTAACTACGATAAAGCATTTTGTTGGACAGGTCGAGTAGGCGGTGCCTTCAATGGTTCAATTACCGAGTGAAACGTGCATAGGAATCAAACCCAGGATACCTACTTTTACTTCTACTGCCAGGAAGATCATTTAAGCTAATAATTTCTCTACTTTCTTTTCGATATACCTATCTACAAAGATAAATAGCAGTATCGTAACCACGATCGATTTACTGACGAGCTCTGGGCAATGCAGATCAACAGAAATGACGTAAATGTGTCCCGCCACAATCACGTCACCGGCCACCGACCGCTGACCATTGTCCGACCACTGTCACAATTATATTGATTTGAAACAATTATTATGATAACATCGGTACGTGATTATACTGGAGTTGGCAGCCCTAGGTTGCCACACACAGGTAAGTCAGAGCAAAAATACATTTAAAGCTTTCAATAAGCAATACTAAATAACTATTTGACAGTATTTGTATTGGAAAACTCATGGAAAACTGGTCCAATGCATGAAGTATGTATTGATTAAAATCTCTTCAAACACAGTATTTTTGAATAACTTTTCCGTGACCGCACTTCCGCACTTGGCCGGTGTGGTGGACTATTTTTTTTTTTTATTGTGAGATAGGCTTGCGCTTGACGACAATCATGCTTAGTGCAAAGCAATGATGAGGTCTAGGTTGGAACGCGCTTGCCTAGAAGATGCCTATTACTCTTGCCTTGAAGGTACCTAAGTTATACGTGGCAGGAAACACGTGCGCTGGGAGGTTGTTTCACACCCTAGCGGTTCGGATCAGAAACGTCGAGCAAAAACGTTTTGTGCGGGCAGATTGGACATCAACCACATAAGGATGCCAACGCAGACGATTTCTCGCCAACTATAGCCAAAACACTTCTCATTTTGAGAAAAGATTCCGGCTTACTGCTAAATGTAACAGGTTTAAGTTTTAAGCTTATTCTGTGAGGTAATAGAGACAGTCGTATTACTAACTATTAAATCTCTTTTTTTTTTTAAATAATTTTAGTATGCTCCCAGGCGTAAAACGTCATGGCGCAAAGTGTTTTCTTTACCAAAAAGTCATGCAATAACACTTCTTACTGAAATACTATTTTCCTAAGGCAATCGAAATTCAGCCAAAAATTTGAAAATATGTATTTTTTTTCTATTTTTGGAATTTTTTAATGCAAGGTACATCATAATAGTTACGTAGCAGCATTTGAGAGTGCTCGCAAACAGCAGAGCTCGGACACAAAGAGAGCGGATTCACGAGATAAGCAAATAAAAACCGATGCACACGAAGAATGTGTGCGCGGGGAAATTAGGGCAAGCCTATGTTTTGTTGACCTACCACGCTAAGACTACCGGAACAGGGTAGACTGTGAAATGATTGTTCTAGGCTTGGAGAAGCTGATATCTAAATAAAAACCTGCCCTACGTCAGCGACAAACGTGACAGTATCAAACTGCTGACCCTTCACGAGGCCTATTTTGTCGCGTAATCTTTTTCTATGAAGCCCTATTGCGTCGCGTTGCTTTTCATCGCTCATTTAGGTCAACGGGTAAGAAGCCGATAGCATAGCGTATTTTTCTCGACTATAAAGTGTGACAATCGCAAATACATCTAATTGGTGGACATTCTGTCAACATCATCGGCCAAAGTGTACTTTTACAACAAAAATAACCAAATTACCGGTAAATAAATAAATCCTTAGCTTAGTAAAGGTGCCTATTTAGAATTCAAAACAAAATCAGCACCTATGAAATGCAAAAAGCTTGAATTCGATACATAGCGCTTGAAACGTCCCGGTGGCGAGCCGCTAAGTCGATTAAGAATTCCACTGTTAGTCATCAAACATTGATGTAGAATTTGTCATCAAAGCTTTTTAGCTTGTAACGGCCTATCAGGTTGGCCGCTCTAGGAATGTTGCTCGACGAATGCAAGAATTTTTATTTCGGCCTCATGGTCGGGATGTTTGGCTTGGAATTGTGTGAAGCCATATGACCTGCGGGCGATGTTTTACCCATTAACATTCTCTCTTTTGCATCAGATGGCAAATATATTCGTATATTTGATATTAGCATGTAGAGAAGCTATTTTGGATACAAAAATGTTGTGTGGCTGGGATTTTATTAAAATTTATATTTTATTAAAGCTGATATTCATATTTGATATGAAAATTCACGGGGTTTAAGGTGAATTTTATGTGATAAAACTTTCGTGCCTAGTTGATATTCTGGGTATGTAGCAATCCACCCAGTATTCCCTATTCTGTTACTTCAAAGAACTCTTCCCAACAGAGGATATTTACATCCTACTGATGACGTTTTAGTTTTGTGTGAAATTTTCACATTTTTTTAACTTATAAAGGATACATTGAGGGGCTGACCTAATAGCCTACAAACCGCTGGTTTCAAAAAGTTGTAGAATTTTATTCAGCTTTTATTTATAAAATAGAATAGGCTTATCAGAAATTCCACTCGACAGAAACCTAGGTCAGTTAGTCCAAAATAAACTTTTACACTGCACTTTTATAAACTTCATATTATTCTGAATAAAAATTCTTTTTTTAATTGGAGCAAATTGTTTACAACGCCCAGGGAAGCCGGAAGCGGAAGCGCAGTGCATACTGATAAACAATATTATATTGGCTTGAGTTGCGTTCTGGAGTCAATACAGAATTTTGTTTAACCAAAAAAAAGTTATCATATTAATTTATTAATTACTCTTGTGAAAAAAATCTAAAAAAAATAGAGCAAATATTAGGTTCCTTATTGATAGGATAAAGCAGTAGATATCTGATATTTGTAACAGAGTACAATACACGCGGTAGCGTGTCAAAGCCAAGTTCAAGAAAGAAGGAAAGAACTTCAAAGAACTGGCGAGCAGCACCGTGTGTTATATTATATATTATACTGGGGTGGATATTCCTGTACATAAAACTAAAATTACAACGTGCCTTGTTCTAGCCTATAACAATCTCCACAAAACGCACTAAATTTTTGGAAAAAGAAATTAGAATCTTTATATGAATAAAGACTGGTTTTGGTCGCCTTGAAAAGAAAACGGAAGAGCTTAGAAATTTCCCAATTTTCCGTAGTAAAATTGAATCTATACAAAAATTATCATGACAGTGTAGTAGGTCCTGTGTAAACAGTGAAATAGAGCAGGTTTGAATATGCCTAGACACGTTCACCATAACCGGTCGTTTCGACATGAATAACAATAGATTTCACCGTTTTGCAAACAATCCGCTAGGTCTTACCTTTATCTTTTAAACTCTTTCAGACTCTTTCTTTAAGTGTTTGCATTTGTTAGATGTTTCAAAATCTGAATTTGAATAAAATATTTCTAATCAATTCTAATGCATTTTTTAAAATAAGTAACAAAAAACAACTTTATTTTTATGTATTCAAAATATTATTAAAAATAAAATATAATTGCCCTGGAGATACATATTATGTCGTAGTAAACGATTGCGATAAACTCGATGCATCTGTCGTTAAACCTTGTACCTACTCAGCGGGCCGAGTTGAAGTTTTATTAGTGCCAGAGCTCCAGCTGTCAACCGCTTGATGATTCCATACAAATCTTAATTAACGTAGTCGCGATCGAAAGCGAAGAAAATCTCCCACTAGACCGGGCGTTCAAGTGTATGTCAACTTGAAACACAATCTAAACAATATAACCTGCAAGTTCAACCAATTACTTTCAATTTGGGCATAGTTCCCGGATATATCGGGAGCATTCGAGAGCGCTGAGGAAGATTCCAGAAACTAGGTTATGTCAGGAGATAATCCAACGAATTCGCCCGCACCGTGAACATTACCCGGCGAGTGTTATCGCAGCAAGTGGCACGTTGACGCGCCCCCCGGGAGAACCCGCTTTAGTGCCTCGTAGTAGTACAATTATTGTTATAATTCGTTACATCATAGTATGATTAATTATTAGATGCTGTTTTGTTGAAGACATTTAAGTTTGCTGAAGGGAAACGTAACGATCAAACCTGCATAATGTTCTCAACGGTGTGTGAAGTCTAAGGCCAGCGTGTTGGTCTGTGGCCTTAACCCTTCTCTTTCTATAAAAATAAACATACGGCTTAAACTATAGAGTGTAGGAACTTGAGAATTTCATCAAGATTCTCTCCGAAACGAGACAAAGACAGGATTTTCGGATTCCACAAGAGAAAATCAGTTCATTTGATCACTTTTTGGTGTTTAATTGAATGATAAATTGGGTTAAAGAAGAGTTTAACTTAGAAGTTATTTAAAAGCGAGTTAAAATATAAGGGTATAGGAAAAAGGAATGTGAATTTATTCAAGGTCCGGGGCGTGTTCGACATATCGGGATAGGGGATAGGGGACGGGATGAGGCAATAAATAGCGCAGTGATCCCGGCGCGCGGACACCCACTGATAGCTAATGAAATATCGCCTTCATACCGGGATAACGATGTGAGGATTGAGACTATATAGAAACCTTACAATATGTCAGAGCCAATAATTCGTTGGGGTCTCGAGGTGTTGGAATGGCGACCCCAAATTGCAAAGAGCAGTGTTGGCAGACCTCACATTATGAAGTATATCCATATAGTGGACGGACGACCTCAAAACAGTTGCTTTTATGTTCCACTACAAGTGCCCTTGACTGCAAACTCACCTGATGGTAAGTGATGATACAGTCTAAGATGGTAGTGGGCTTATCTGTTAGGAGTATGGCAGTTATATTAACTAGCCACGGCTGAGGCCGCCCACCAGGCCAGACCAGAGAAAATTCAGAAATTATAAATTCTTAATATGACCATGCCGGGGATCGAACCCGGGACCTTCCACGTTAAGACAACAGCGCTCCCCACTGCGCCATGGGAGGTCGTCAAAAAAGGAGGTAGTCGCAGGTAGCCGCTGGTTTCAGGAGGCGCAAGAGCGAGGCGTGCGGAACACAGCATCCTTATAAGAGCCCTATGGCCTATAGTTAGACTATGTCCAGCAGTGGTTATCTCATAGTTCACACATGAGGTACGGAGACAGATTGAATCCCGAAGGCAGAACATGAGGTTTCCGTGAAACCTTTACCTATTCCCGCGGATGATGAAGTTACGGGCATTGTTTGTGTGATAAATTTATAAAAATCAAACTTCGCGTATATTTTCCCATGAGAAAACGAGGTTCTTTGGGTATCTTCGCAGCAGATTTTGCTTTCTGAATCGGTGGTAGAGATGTGAGCTATCCGTTTTATATAATCTGGGTAACATTGTAACGGTTTCTTGCTAAACAATAATAGTCAAATAAATTACATTTGACTATTATTGTTTAACAAGAGTAATTAAGTTTTCTCAAAACTTAACCGTGTGCTTAGGCTAATTAATTAAATAGTATCTGGACGAGATAGTTTTAATTTAAAGTTGTAAATCTTGCTCAAACTTTTCAAGAAATGCACTGAAGATTTTTGGAAGACCAAAATTCTACACATAATTCCAATTTTCACTTCCTTTAAGCCAGCTCAACATTGAGTTGATCTTAAAGTAATGTCGGGATTTGTCCCGGGAGCCCGGCCGTGCGGCGGACAGGGTCGCCCGGGATAAGACAATAATATTACTGTGGAAGAGATTCCGCACATTAACGGCTCAGCTAGGAACAGGCTGATAATAATAATATTACGTGGCTTTTGACGTTCGTCGGGTCTCAGTGTAACGTAACGCCCCTTTTTGGTCACAATATGGAAGTTTCATAGAGCTTTCGGCGTGAATAAATAGGTATAATTATTTTAAATTCTACCACAAGTTAGCCCTTGACAGCGATCTTATCTAACGGTAATTATAATTAATTAATGATAATGATAAATTATTTATTTATTTCATCATGTAGTACAATTGTGTCACATAAGATACGCTATAAGACTTTACCACAGTTAGGTGATGATACATTGCATGATGTTTCCAGCAAATAAACGATTTATTTTTTCTGGCTACTTTTTGTAGCGTGTTCCGCTCTCCAGGAAAATAAGAAGTTCCCGTGGGAGTTAAAAAAAACTAATTCCAGGCGGACGAAGTCACGGGCTGATGTAGTAGTTAATAATTCGAATACTATTTGTGTAAAAAAGACTGATTGTGATTCGGTGTGACTTTAAATGGTTCAGAGAACTGGACGTCTAAACAATTAATGCAAAACGCAATCAAAATAATCATGAATGTAACATTTTGACGACGTGTACGCGTTTTCCAGTGTTTCAGTGCGAGCAATAAAGGCCACTGTGCACGTACGTGCGGCGGGCCGGGCTCGGGCATGCGTCACGTCGCGTCGCCGCATCTATTATGTATCGTAATGTGTGCAGGCGGTGCGCGTCGCGTGTCGCGTGCCACTACTGCCGGCGAGCTTGTGAATATTCTCTTACTTTTCACCGGCCAGGGTATTCTGAACACGGCGATTTGTCAATGAAACATAAGTTAGTGAAATCTAAATCTCAGGTAGCCCTTAGCCTAGCCTTTAGACTTTAAAATTGACTTCATAATGGCGCAGACCATATGTGAGGTATGCAAAGAAACGAAGTGCAGCACTGAGTGGCAGCCAGATAAGTCATCGCGCAACCAGTGTTAGGATATAAAATTTTCTACAAATAAAGTACTTTAGAAATAAAAAAAATCACAAGAAACAACACCACCGTACACCCCCGTTCTGGCCTGCGCCTGTAATTAAACACTGCTCATAATATGCTTTTTTTCTTATGAGTCAAATTAATAAAGACAGAAAGAAACAAATCAGCGTTTAATTTTACCCACTGCAAATGGGCGTTTATCAATAAGGTCATTAAAGGTTAAAAAAAATCTTTCCAAAAAACCGACTTCCAAAGCCACTGTAAAGTAAAAAATAATTTTGATTTTTACACACTATGTTGAAGTCGGGCGAGCCTGACACGTCAACTTTGCCTACCTTTGTATACTCGCCCGACTTCAACATAGTGTGTAGAAATCAAAATTATTTTTTACTTTACAGTGGCTTGGGAAGTCGATTATTTGGAAAGAATTTTTATTTTTAACTTTTTAGTGTACTCTAAATCCCCACAGCTTAAGAATGCAGTACCCTGCAGCATCAGAGTTGAGGAGTTAGGACTTGGGTTTAAGTATGAAGTCGTTGCTTGACACCTACAATCTGAATTCACCATTAAAAAATCCTAAACCACAATATTTAAGGAGTCCTGTACCCTGCAGCTTCAGGGTTGAGGAGTTGGGACATGGGTTTAAGTATGAAGTCGTTGCTTGACACCTACAATATGAATTCATCATAAAAAATCCTAAATCGCTATTTTTAAGGAGTTCTGTACCCCACAGCATCATGGTTGAGGAATTGGGACTCAGCGTTGTATTGTATACACGTGACTTGATACCTACTATATGAATTCACCATCAAAATTTCCTAACTCCCTAGTTTTGAGGATTTCATGTAGTACGGTACACCTACAGAATCAGGATTGAGGATTTGGAGTCAGAATTTTTATGGGACCACCTCGGGAACTTCCTCTAACCACTGAAAAAAAATTTTTCAAATTGGTTTAGAAACCACGGAGATATGCACCGACATACATTAAAAAAAAACATACGCGCCGAATTGAGAACCTCCTCCTTTTTTGGAAGTCGGTTAAAAATAAATTTCTATGAAGATAACGATTATATATATTTTTTTTCTAGAAAAGTACATCGTTTCGAAGAGGGAATAAAAAGCGGATATCACATTGGAGTATTAATGAGCAGCGTCGCAGATCGCAATCAAATCAGGATTACGCCGACAGAGAGCCGGCCGCCCTCTGCCGGCGCGGCGCTGCTGAGCGCTGCACGCTGGCCCGCCGCCATATTGCATTCCGCAGACCGACGGAATTCCGAATAGAACTATTCCCGTAAATTGGGACTACTATTTATTGACAAGAAAGTGATCGATTGATCTCTAATTTGATCTAAATATATGAAAGAAAAATGTGGTTATCTGACTGACCTATCAACGCACGGCTCAAACCACTGGACGGATCGAGCAGAAATTTGGCATACACATAGCTAAGCGCGCTCCAGGTTGCATCATTACTTGCAAGCAGATTTGATTGCAGCCAAGCTCTACCCTATATTTAAAAAAAAAAAAGCTAATATTATGACGTAGTCATCTGCAACGAATGGAACTCCTAAGTTCGTTTGGAATTCGTATGAAAATTTAATTTAATGCGAGCGAAGCTGCAGGCAAAAAGAAGTGTGTAATAAAATGTACTCATACTAGGGTCCAGACAGAACTTTATAACTAACTTTAACTAAGGATCAGACCAGATCGGCTAGGGTGCAAAACATAAGAGCATTTAACCTAGCCTTTGTTATCACGTCCAACAGAATCTGTTAGCCTGTGTCTCTTCTAGTTAGGCATAAAGCTACCATCTGAGGCTGCAACTTTAACAACATTGTTTGCAGCGAAGCACAGTACCAAATAATTATAATTATCTAACTCAAAACGCCGTGAGATATCGTGAAACATCCGACAGGGGCGAAGAATTTTTGTCATCCATCCCTCACATCTTTTTTCAGACCAAATCTCTTTAAATGTTTTAATATCAACTCCAACGAATACACATGAATAATACATAATGTTATAATTCGTAGTTCGAGCTCTCTCCCTCTCGCAGAGTGGAGCAAATCCCCATATACGTAATGGCGGCACGTACGGCTTATCTGTAATTAATCCTCACTCCAGAGAACTCGAGACTTCACACTTGGCGTGATCACATAATGATATAATTAGTTGGTGTATGATCGAACCTAAACCGTCGACATCGTTGATGTCATCAGCCAATAGGATCAGGATATAAATCTTAAACTGTATTTGTTTTATCCAATACAAGTTAACCCTTGACAGCGACATCACCTGATGGTATGTGATGCAGTTTAAGATGGTAGCGAGCTAACTTGTTAGAAGTATACACAAAATACAGAAGACATGTTGAAGGCAATAATTTGCTTTAATGGTTCTGATAGTTCCTTAGTTAAGATGATTTGTGAAATGGTGATAATGAAAAAAAAACCGGCTGAGTTTGTTGTGGGCTCTTCTGGGCGCGTTTGGAACCCTCGTAGCTTTAGTTTTAAGATACCGTAACTAATTAACGCCATCATGTTTTATAAGTAAGTAATCGACGTCAATATGACGTGTTACCTAAATTGAATAAATGAATATTTGATTTGAATTTATTTTATAACTGCCCGGAATCAGAAATTGGGCACCCACGGCCACGCGCATCTGATACCTTGTATTGGAAACTATTGCTTCATATTTCGGCCGGTAGGTGGAAGCGCTTTATAGGCTTAGCGCTTTATCTAATTGCAGTAAGCGGCATAACCGGCATCGTTCGTCCCGCTTTTGATGGCGGCTATAAAGACGATTACGTCTCGCCCCCCCCTGCCCGCACCTCACAACCCGCCGCCTGCCGCGCTGGAGCACGTTTCCAATATACACGGACACACGGTATTACCATAAAAAACAAGTAAACACTAGCTGATCGAAATACATAATACGGTGCACTAGCTCACTAAAGCTTCTTAACGGATAATCCGAACTGGGGCCATATCAGTTGCCTATTGTTACCCGTATAAAATTATATTTATAATGCATTGTAAGTTCTATTATGAGTTTTCGGAAAACATATTGCTTGTAACAGGGTCATATTGTGTTCGCAAGGTGCAGAAATCCTTTGTGGGGTCAAGTGTACGCTTTTATAATATGGTTCCAAACGAGTTTCTGGATTTGCCATTACATAGATTTAAAGACTGTGTTAAACAGCATTTGTTAAGTCGAGCCTATTATACTATCAATGATTTTATTAATGACAAAGTTGCATGGAAGCAACCGGCCTCGCATCCAGTGACCCACCAGTCAGTGTAATACTTGTATCGTAACGTATGTGTTGTATGTATACCTATAATTATTGTAACCGCTTTATTTTTTGAAGAAAAGAGCAACTGCTGAGTTTCTTGCCGGCTCTTCTCAGTAGAACATCTTTCCGAACCGGTGGTAGAGTCTTAACGTTTCATAAGTGACATAAGTTGTCCTATGTGAAATAAATAAATCATTTATCAATTATCATTTATTTAACAAATTTTGAAATGGCAAACTTACTGAAAAATTATTTTATAATCTAAAGATGATTATATATAAATGACAAGAAAGCTTGTAAATGAGTTTCTTGAACGGTTCTGATGTCGAAGTTTAGGTGTTCAACTAGTTTATGGTGATTTGTCAGATCATGATAATGAAATTAGATGAAGAAAATTCCGGAAAATGAAACCGGAACTTCTGTGACACAAGTTGCCCTACATTAAATAAATAATTTTACGTAATTTCAATATCGCTCTAGCTCGTATGAACGCGCTTACCTAAACTTTCTACATGTGGCGGTTCGTATCGGAAATGCTGTACTGTAAGGTCAAGCCCCACTACAGTGCCTCAGCGCGGCGCGCCACATGGCGGCAAATTTTCTTTGTATGAGTTTGTACAGAGCTGGGCCCACATAAGCGATACAGTACGGGGTTGTACATTGACATAATTGTACAAAAAATACTTGCCGCTATGTGCCGCGCCTCTGTAGTGGGGCTAGACCTGAAAAATACACTTCGTGCGCGCTCGCAGGGGCCATATTGCCAACGCTTAAAGCCACATTGTTTCATTATTGTTGACATTCGCGTTTTAGAATTATAATCTTTATTTTAGGAACGTCAAGGTACGTGACATCCAACTGTAATTTACAGTAATATTGCTCAAGTATGTCTTTAAGCGTTGGCAGTACGGTCGCTGTTCATTGTTGCACGTGTACAATGGGCACGGTGGCTGGGCAGCGTGCCCGCGGATTGCTGACAGCGCTGCGGCGCTAACACCGCCCGCGCCTCCTCTATGTAAATATCGCGTTAACTCACTGTTCTGTAGTGGCTTTGTTAGATACTCGCACCCGTCGGATTGAGGGAAAAGCCACTAGTTACTTTAAAAACAATAGTGCGAATATAAAACCATACAATATAGGTGTGAGCCAATTCAATAGGGATAATGTAGGCATCATCAATATTTTGAGTTGGCCTTCTTTGATATAGGATATCAAAAATAAATTACAATATTACTGAGAACTCACCCCGAACTGAGACCTCGCGGCGCCATCTATTGACATCAATGTGAAGTTCTGTTAAAAATACTGAAGCTTATTAAAAAATTAAATAATTTCGTTTTCTTACAATATTTATCTAATTTTAGTATTTGTTGTTCAAGTACAGGATATAATTCAAATAATTGATCAAGTTTCAGGCTCAGCCTTTCAGAAAATTTAGAGTTCTGAGGTCAACTTTGGACGTTAGAAAATCTCCACTTTGAAAGCCCTCCATTTCGTTAAATTTAGGGGAAAAATTAAAAAAAAATTTTTGGACTCTATTCCTAATTATCTTTAAAATTATATACCGCAACCCTATGTAACGCTATAAAAATATTTTACTTCGCAATCGCTTCTATGAGAGCCCCCCTGAAATAAAGATTTTATAACTTTTTAAGCCATATTCGGCTGGAGGTCATTGGTCAGAGACCTTCGCTTCGCTCGGTCAATTAAATAGAGGGTCTTCCAAAAGTCCTAAAATTCACATCCTCGGTTAGTTTTAAGTTTGATTACCATTTTAAATTATTCGTTGAAAAAAGTGCGTTGAAATTTGATAACCTCACAAGTGTGAATTTCATACAACTTCCATATATATACTAAAAGTGCGTTTTTAAGTTTGATAAAGTGTTGCTGATTTGATTGAGTTGTGATCATCCCTATTCTATTTTACCCTGAGAAGAGCATCCCATGCTATATTTTGCAAATAGGCTATTTTAACATTACAACTCAAATGTTTGTATTCAAATAAACTTATTAAAAGTAAGTAATTTAATATGATTCGTCGAGTAAATCTACCACGTCGAGGTCGTCAAAACTACCTACTAGGTGAGTATGCTTCACTAGTGTTACTAGGTACAACTACACATGAATATAAAATAACAGGCAGTTTCTCACAAGCCGTAGCCAATTCCGGAGTGTAATTGGATCTCAGTGCAGGCCCCGGTCGTTGACCCCGGCCCGCCTCAAACGAAGGCTTCGCAGTATTTGCATAGGCACGTGCGGCTTTACGACGACTTTACCTGACGACGACCTGACCTACTGTCTATACTAGACGCTCATTTGACTAACTACCTAGAAGAGCACCTAATTAATTAAACCAATTTTTTTTTTCCGAAACACTACAAGTTAGCCTTTGACTGCAATCTCACCTGATGGTAAGTGATGATGCAGCCTAAGATGGTAGCGGGCTAACCTGTTCGGGGAATGGTAGTTATATTAAACCCATACCGCTATTCGGTTTCTACAAGGCATCGTACCGGAATGCTAAATCGCTTGGCGTCACGTCTTTGCCGGTAGGGTGGTAACTAGCCACGGCCGAAACCTCCCACCAGGCCAGACCAGGCAAAATTCAGAAATTATAAATTCCCAAATTGACCCCGCCGGGGATCGAACCCGGTACCTCCGCACGTTAAGACAACAGCGTTCAACACTGCGCCACGGATGTCGTCAAAATGTATTAAAATGTATAATACTAGCTGATAACCGCATTTTTTTAATTCCCACAATTTTCCGGGATAAAAATTATCCTCTGATTGTAAGTGATCCAAAGTCTAAGACGGTAGCGGGCTAACCTGTTAGGGGTATGGCAATTACACTTAATCCATACCCCTAGTCGGTTTCTACAAAACATCGCACTTGAAAGCTGAAATTCCCAAATTGAAGCCAACACCTCCCGCTTTTAAGACAACAGCGCTCACCACTGCGTCTAGGAGGAGGTGCGCCGCCGGGTCAGACCCGCGACCTACAAGCTGCGAAAAGCAAATTGAATAATACCGCTTTCGCGTCACTGCACGAATGATTCGGGCCTAGCACAAATCTAATCAAATAAAATTTAATCAAAATAAGGCATCGATATAAAATGGTGATAATTTAAAGCCACCTTAAAAGTTAATCTGCCATGAAAGGTTTCCAAACTATAAGTCCACAGTCGATATCCTGGCCAGACTGCCAACTTAAAGCAATACAGCAATATAACAATATTACTCAAAATGACAGTTTGATGTCACGTACCTTGACGTTCCTAAATTGAGGTTTTTAATTCTAAGACACGAAAGTCAACAACAGTGAAAGAATATGGCTTTGAGCGTTGGCAGAATGGCCCAGTAGAAACAAAGAAGCGAAATCAATCGTCCTCGAACCCAATGTCAAGTTATAGTCCGTTGACGGCAAGGCGGTCGTAAAGTCCCTGAAGCTCGCCGTGTAGGTACAGCAAATTGAATCAATTGTGGCAAAATATTTGCGATACCGCCTCGCACTACAGCGGGTATAGGTTTAGTATAAGATTTTATTATCTCATCAACGCTGAACGAAGTAGATCATCTCATTTTCAACCCATCATCAGCACACTACTGAGCATGGGTCGTCTGATCGGTGTGGCTTGGCAGATAAGGAATCCTTTTAATGTCTTAAAATGCGCATGACTTTGAATAGCTCGAGTTGCGTGCCTCGGATTGAATGGAAGCCAGAGTTCATCGCTTTCGTCATGAGCATTAGAAATAGTAAGTTTGAGTAAGACTGTTGTTTTAATTTCAAGTTCGTCTATTCATCTACAGGCCAAGTGCAGGGCCAGTGCTATAAGCCAATTTAAATCTGTACTTCCAAATTTGCGACTTAAAGCCAAGGTATATAATGTCCATTTTGCTCTCATGTTATTGAGTGTCAATTGCTCGAATTTTATCAACGTTGTTGAGAAGTAAAATCTCGCACTCATGCTAGGGGCGGGCTATGATAGATGCCACACTCGATACACGTATCGGAAACGATATAAAGCGGAAAGGATACGGGAAAGCGATAGGTATTTTTGGTGTCACAATGAAATACGACGACGCGAATGTGCTGCTTTTTCTTTTGTCCAGTCAATAGCAAAACTAATTGATTTTGAAAGTGATTTTAACCGACTTGCAATAAGGAGGAAATTCTCAATTCAGCGCGTTCTCAATTATGCTTTTTTTCTTCGTATAATATACAGTGTATAACCATTTATTTAAGGAACAGCTCATGCCCGCGACTTCATCTGCGTAGATTGAGGTTTTTTGGTTTCCATGGGAACTCTTAAATTAACCTGGATAAAAAGTAGCCGATGTGTTATTCCAGACTATAATCTATCTCTGTGAAAGGCTATTTTTGTCCCGAATCGGAACCGATCTCAAGACCACGTCATCGGCAGTCGAGCATGGTAACCACTAGGCCCGCAAGGCGGTCACGCTACAGTGCACCCGGTATACGTACCGCATAATATATCATTGGAGCTGTCGGCAGCGACCGGCGCGGCGAGTGACCGGCGCGAGTAAATATTTGCCGCGAGATTGAATTTGCTCTTTACGACGGTCGCCGAGGCCGGCGGCACTCGGACCCGAATACATTGGTACATAAAACATTCCAGATGACCTAAGTCTGTATTGATATACGGATATGAGTGCTGCGAGATTTTAAACAGTATGTACTCTATTTTTAATGGATTAATTTTAAGGGATGAATGTATTGATATAGAATGAGACTAAAATTCTAAATCAATGGACTAATGTTTAAGAGACAAGTTCATACCTACATGAAAAATCAAGATCCCGTTAGAGCTAAATGTTGATCTGTCAGTTTAACTGAGACTACTATTTATAGTAAAAGTAATAATCACAGTAAAAATGAATATTAAATAGTAAAAGGTTCAGTCAATTACGGCAAGCGGATTTTACCAAGCCATTTTACTATATTAATTGAAAAAGACTATTATTTGGCTTAAATCAGTGAGTGTACTAATAAATAATTAAGTTCCCGATGAGATGATAATTTAGCCTCAAACCTGCACGTCGGTGTATCGAGTAGCAATTACCTAGTTTGAAAGCTCTTCGCCGGCCGCTTCGCTGGACGCTTCGGTGGCTCTCAATCACTAGGACCGCCATCCTACATGGCGGTCCTAGTGATTGAGAAATTGAATAAAACTGTAGGCTAACAGGTACCTTAATGGTCAAGCATCGGCTTGACCATTAAGGTACCTGTTAGCCTACAGTTTTATTGAATGTGGAAGGTACTCCAGATTAAAACTCAACGATCAATTCATTGATTAGTTCATTGATTAGTCAGTACCATAGAAAAACCCTTTTAAATCTTGTAACGTAGTGGATGGTGTCTATGGCCCAGCTCACCTTCACTACTTACATTAAAGTTAGGGTGCGAACCTATGACTTCGATTTTCTACACCTAATTGGGGAGATTGAAATTAAACAGCAATAATACACACAACTTAATTAAGGTTTATTCACTATCACACTATATATACAACAAGACTTATCCTACGTCACGATCTACAATTCCACTTGCTCTGAAGGAGCACCGAAACTAGGGTCCCAACGGCGGGAAGCGCCGTTCGGGTTACGCGTGGACGGTAGGTCACCGGTGACCGCCGAATCGGATGACGCGGTTGCGCGGAAGGCGCCTAAGGGGGGAACGCGGGGTGAGGGGGAGCGGAGGAACGGCGAAGTTAGACGGACCCGGCTTCTGAAGCCAAGGTGCGGCTAACACTACCAGCGTCCACAGGTACTACTCGATGTCGACCCCCAGAGAGATCAGGCCGAGCGGCTCGAGCAGTCGCAAGTGGACTGAACGCATGTCTCGGCGCTCGGTTATTTATAGTGGGACGGCTGGTAGGTAAACTGGCGGGGCGTCGGGTGCGGGGTGCGGCCGCGGTCGCTCGGTGTTTCTCGAACGTTCTCGGCTCGGCGTCGTGTCGGCAGTCACGTACGCCTTGTTGTGACGTCACCGTTGCATCCCCCTCTCATCTCTGGAGATTTTTGCCTGTAAAAATCACTTGGTTAGCTATAGGTTGCAACTGTGTTCCCTTATTCTCGCTCACTACTCGTCTTTGTTAGTGTCCCTATATTACTGCTATTTTTGTTTTTATATTTTTATATTATAGTATTATATTTTTTTATTTTATGGTACCTCATGGTTTCATCTTTCCCTTATATTGTGGGAGGCGTACTATGCCTCGCCAATGGTTGCCCATGCGTTTACGTCCCCGTCGTTTCCTCTTACGTTTGGTTCCCGGGTCCTCTACCTCTGCCACGAACGCCTGGTACTCTCCGCTCGCCGTGTGGTCATCGATTTCCAGGCAATCGTCCCCGTTCGATGGGCCTGGGGTGGGACTTGTTCCGTTTGAGGTTTTCAGGGGGAGGTATATTGGGTTTGATCCCGGGCCTTCCACTATTGTGCTCCTCTTGGGATCATACGGGATCCTCCATCCGTTCCCGTCCGTTATTACTTCTTCGTTACTTATTATCCTTATTCCCGACATCGTGTGTGTTTGACTGATGTCAGGTTTGGTTTTTTTTTCTTGGAAACTTTATATTGTTCATTTTTGAGGGTAGATTAATTTTTATTTTCTGACATTTTATTTTGTTTGTTTTTACTCTGTTGATTTCGGTTTATGTTGGCCCGTTGTGTCCGGTAGTGTGTCGCGGCTTTATCTCATGTTTGATGTTTGTCTTTGGTCGGTACGGTGTTGGTTAGGTTGTTGGATGGTTGGATCGTCTCGTATGTACTCGGCTTAACTGATCCATAGTGTTCTGTGGTATTCGTTCGTTCTCTTTGTTGTTTACCGTTTTTATGTATGAAGCCGGACCGATCCATGGGCGTGGTTGCCTCTAGACTGCGATGTCCTCTTTTGTCTTTTCCTAACGCCATGGAGGTATTACCGCTGGGCTGTGTTATCATTTTTATAGTGCCATAGATATCTTATTGTTGTACCGTGCTGTTATGTATGATATTTTTTTATGTCCTTTACGTGTGCCGTACATATTTTATTCCCCTGAAGTGCTTTAATTAGGAATATTACTGGTGATTTTTGCTCTAGTATTTTATATGGGCCTGCAAATTTTGGAGCTAGTTTTGCGCAGAATTGCTTGTTTGCGTTTGACAATGGAAATTCCCTTTTTAGTACGAGTTCTCCCAAGCTCGGTTTCCAGTCTCGTCTGTTCCTGTCGTAGTAGTTTTTCTGTTGGACGGATGCTCGGTGTTGGTTTTTTCTGACTATTTCATAGATTTCTGTTAGTTTTTCTTTTTCTTTTAGTACTGGTGTAGGTAATTTATTCTCGTCGTGAATGTTTCTTAGTTCTCTTCCAAACAGTAGGAATGCTGGTGTGTATTTTGTCGTCTCCTGTACTGATGTGTTTAATGCAAAGTTGAATTCGGTCAGGTGTTCGTCCCATTTTTTATGGTTCTTCTCTATGTATGCGGCTATCATTGTTTCGAGTGTTTTGTTTACTCGTTCGGTTGGGTTGCACTGCGGTGTGTAAGGTGCCGTTAGTTTCTGTTCTATTCCGTACTTCGCGAGTGTCTCCTTGAAGTATTTGCTCGTAAAAATTTTCGCGTTGTCACTCAATAATGTTTTGATTCCGCCGTGTCTCATGAGAATGCATTCTTTTAGGGCGTTGGCGACGGTTTTCGATGTTGCTGTCCGTAACGGTTTTATCTCTGACCATTTTGTAAATTTATCGTGGAAGACTATTATCCATTGAAATCCTTTCGTGGATCGGGGAAGTGGTCCTATGAGGTCGGTTGTTACTAGTTCCCAGGGTTCTCCCGCATTTCTTATATGCATCAGTCCTGGTTTTTTTTCTTGTGATGTTTTGTGTTTTTGGCAAATTTCGCATCTGTTTATATATGTGGCTATATCTTTGAATGACCCTGGCCAGTAGTATCGCTGTGCTATTTTATTAAACGTTTTGTATATTCCTAGATGTCCTGCATTAGGTTCATCGTGGTTCTGCGTTAGGATTCTTTCCCTATCAGTCTTTTTTACACATAGTTTCCATTCTGTCGCTGGGTCTAGCTTTCCGCCGTATTTTGGATTGCTTATTCTTCTATAGAGTTTTTCCTCTTTTATGCAATAGTCGGGGTCCGTTTCGGGGTTACTCTTTATTTTATTGAACTTTTTTGTGTACCAATCTCCGTCTTCGACTGTTGTCGTAAATACCGGATTCCTTGATAGTTCGTCGGCTGTTACGTTTTGTCTTCCTGGTCTGTATAATATGTCAAAGCTGTATTGTTGCAGTTCTAATGCCCATCTTGCTAACCTGCCTGATGGATTTTTTAGGGTGTTTAACCACTTTAGTGCTTGGTGGTCTGTTATCACGGTAAAATCGTATCCTTCTAGAAACGGCCTCATTTTCCGTATTCCCCATATAACCGCAAGGCATTCTTTTTCTGTGGTTGTATATCTGGTTTCTGCTGGTTGTAGTGTTCGGCTGGCGTACATTATTATCTTGTGTTTTCCGTCGTCTTCTTGCATGAGGACGGCTCCTAGACCTGTGTCGCTCGCGTCTGTCTGCAGTATAAATGGCTTGGAGAAGTCTGCTCGGGTTAATATTGGGTCTTCCATTAATAAGGTTTTAATTTTCTCAAAGTGTTTTTGTTGTTCTTCTCCCCAGTTGAATTTTGAGTCTTTCTTTAATAGTTTTACTAACGGTGCTGTCACTTCGGCGTATTTTGGGATGAATTTTCTGTACCAAGACGTCATGCCAATGAACCGTCGGACGTCTTTGATACTGTTTGGGGCTTTTAGTTCCTTAATGGCCTGGATTTTCCCTTCGTTCATTTTTAGTCCTTCTTTTGTCACAATGTGACCCAGGTATTCTACTTGGTGTTTGCAGAATTCGCATTTTTCTTTATTAATTCTTAGGCCTGCTTCTCGGATTCTTCGGAATATTTCTCTTAGATGTGATATGTGTTCTTCGAACGTCTTGCTACATACTATTATGTCGTCTAAGTACACATATGCGTTTGGTTCTAATTCGGGGCCTATCACCATGTCTAGTAGTCTTTGAAAAGTCGCGCCGCTCGAGTGTAGTCCGAAAGGCATTACTTTGAACTGAAATAGTCCTTTTCCTGGTACTGTGAATGCCGTGAGTGGTTTGCTCGCCTCGTCTAGTTTGACGTTCCAGTACCCATTCTTTAGGTCGAACTTAGAGAAGTATTTTCCCTTATTTAATTTTTCGAGTGTGTTGTCTATTTGGGGTAGTGGATACGCGTCCTTTTCTGTGATCTCGTTCAGCTTCCTGAAGTCGATGCAAAATCGGTATTCGCCATTGTCTTTCTTTGCCATGACTATTGGTGAACTATATGGACTATCTGATCTTTCTATGATTCCTTCTGCTAACATTTTAGTTACGTGTTCGTTTATTTTTTCCTGCATTTTCGGGTTTCTCGGGTAGTATTTTTGTTTTATGGGTTCTTTATGTTTCAATTTTATTTTATGTTTTATCCAACTGTTTCCTTTTGGGCTTTTGTCGGCTTTCTCGAATTCTTCTTGAAGTACTTTTTGTAATTCTTCGTATTGTTTTGTTGTTAAGCTTGTCTCAGCGTCGATTTTTGTTTCTGCTACTTCTAGGTTTGTCTGTTTACGTGTTGTATCTGCCCAGTTTATCTCGAGTCCTAGTCTGGATAAGATGTCCATTCCCATGATCATTACTGTAGTTGACGGTAGGTAGATTACTTGGTGTTTCATGGTTTGTCCTTTTATGTCTAGTTCCACGTTTACTACTGCGGTTGTTTCTATTTTTGACCCGTCTGCTAATTTGATTGTGTTCGGTTTTTGTATTGGTTCCTTTATTCTGTTTTTAATTTTATCCATTATTTCTTTATTTATGTACGTATTAGTTGACCCCGTATCTACTAATGCCCTAAACGGATTCCCGTATATTCTAACGTCCATGAATATTCGATTATCCTTTCCTTGTTTGCTTTGTGTCGTGTAACTTTGTGTGTTCGTTTTTGCTATTTTCCCGTTTGTTTTGCAACAGTCTCGAGTTAGTTTTCCTAATAGTCCACATAGGTTGCAGAAGATAACCCGTTTGGCTTGGCATTCTCGGGCCGTATGGTTTCTTCTCCCGCATTTCCAGCAGCATGTCTCTGGATCATAGTTGTGGATCTTTTTTCCGTCTATTTTCTGTTCTTCGGATTTTTGGTATTTCGTACGTATCTCGACATTTTCTAGTTGGGTCTCCCTTCTTGGGTACGTTGGTCTTGTATAAGTCATGTCCTTGTATCGGTTCATGTTTATCTTTTCGTAATCTCCTGTCAGTTGGATTAGTTCCGCTATTGTGGTGAAGTCTTTTCTCTTTATGTAGTATTGGTAATTTGGTTTCATATTATCATAGATTCTTTCCAACTGTTCATTCGGAGTTAACTTCCCGTATCTTCTTATTAGGGTTTGTATATCGGTAAGGTAGTCAATAAATCTTTCTGGAATTCGTTGTTTCCTTTTTATGATTGTTTCTAATAAATTCTTTTCATATTGTCTTGGATAGTAGTAAAGTTTGAAGGCTTCTACAAAATCATCCCAGTTTTTCCAATATTGTTTATTATTCCTATACCATAATGATGCTTTTCCGTTTAGACATCTTGGTATTACTTGTATAATTTTGTTTTTATTAACGCCTAGAGTGTCAGCTAGTTCTTCCACCCTCTCTAAGAATTCCACGGCATCTCCTGTAGTGTCGAACTGTATTTTCCACCGAGATATTGCTTTGTCGAATTCTTTTGTATCGCCCTCGCCGGACATTTTACTACCTTCGGACGTTTCGTCCTCCGTTTTTATTATCTGTACCAACTGTTTTCGTAGTTCCTCTACTGTACTGTTGGCTAAGACTTCAATGTTCCTGTTTTCTAGTTCTTCGGTAAGTTCCTGTTTGTTTAATTTGTATATCCAACTTGTGGCCATCTTTCTTGTTTAGGTCCTAGTTTTATTTATATTGGTTGATTAATTTTTTCCTAGCTATCTATTTACTCTATGTATACTATATATATTTTTATTCTATCCTATCACTCGGATTGCTTTGTATTTATTTTTCTATGTTATCTCTTATTTGTTTATTTCTATTCTATGCGTTTATCGTTCGCTACCGCCCTATTTTGCGTTTCCCCTTTTGGATACTGTTATTCTCCCGGGTTTTTTTTCTTTCTTAGCGATCGCGCGTTCCGAATGGTTGATTTTTATTGACCTGCTCCCGGTCCCTAATTGTCCCCCTCTCAATTTTGTGGGTGTGTGTTTGTTTGTTTTGTTTCTCGATGGGATGTCTATTCTTTAATTCCTCGACCCTGCCAAGTCAAGTTAAGAATAGGTATCCTTCTCGCGGATCTCAATTTTTTCTTTTATTTTCCCGAGTCGTCTATTTTATTACTCCCGATCGGATATATACCCTTTTGATTAACCCTGAGAAACCGGTGGATCTAGTCGTCCCCTGCAGGTGCGGCTAGTACCTCCAGTGTCCGCAAGTTTCCACTCAGTATCGACCCCACTGATAGGATCAGGCCGAGCTCCCTGGGTGGTTACAGGTGGACTTCTGTGACAGGATTTATGTTTAAGGTGGTTAGGCGAGCCTGACTCCTTGAGTCAAAGTACGACCAACTCCTTTAGCGTCCCCAAGTAACTCCTCGGCATCGACCCCAATGATTAGATCAGGCCGAGCTACCCGATTAGTTACAAGTGGACTCCTTGGAAGGGTTTATATCCGCTTTATTGCCACGATAAATTACGATATTAAACGTGCTATGCTTTCAATGTGGTTCGCCCTATACGAGTGGTCACCACTGCGTGCTCGCAGTGCGTGCCTATTTTTTTCCTACGGGTTATGGACGTGGTGCGATCCTGCTTTCCGCGTCGCGAACCCAAACGGATGGGTTTTTAGTTGGGCGCCAAAATGTAACGTAGTGGATGGTGTCTATGGCCCAGCTCACCTTCACTACTTACATTAAAGTTAGGGTGCGAACCTATGACTTCGATTTTCTACACCTAATTGGGGAGATTGAAATTAAACAGCAATAATACACACAACTTAATTAAGGTTTATTCACTATCACACTATATATACAACAAGACTTATCCTACGTCACGATCTACAATTCCACTTGCTCTGAAGGAGCACCGAAACTAGGGTCCCAACGGCGGGAAGCGCCGTTCGGGTTACGCGTGGACGGTAGGTCACCGGTGACCGCCGAATCGGATGACGCGGTTGCGCGGAAGGCGCCTAAGGGGGGAACGCGGGGTGAGGGGGAGCGGAGGAACGGCGAAGTTAGACGGACCCGGCTTCTGAAGCCAAGGTGCGGCTAACACTACCAGCGTCCACAGGTACTACTCGATGTCGACCCCCAGAGAGATCAGGCCGAGCGGCTCGAGCAGTCGCAAGTGGACTGAACGCATGTCTCGGCGCTCGGTTATTTATAGTGGGACGGCTGGTAGGTAAACTGGCGGGGCGTCGGGTGCGGGGTGCGGCCGCGGTCGCTCGGTGTTTCTCGAACGTTCTCGGCTCGGCGTCGTGTCGGCAGTCACGTACGCCTTGTTGTGACGTCACCGTTGCAATCTATTCCGTGGTCAGTTCGACACAGAATAAAATCAAATTTTATTAGGTAGATACTAAATATAAGGGTTTTACGTTGCCTATAGAATAAAGCTATGAGGTGTGATCGGATAAAAAAATGGGAACAGTGAAACTCGACTGTTATCGATAAAACTGTAATTTGTATCTCTACTAGCTGATGCCCGCGACTTCGTCCGCGTGGATTGAGATTTTTTGGTTCCTGCGGGAGCTCTTTAATTTTCCGGGATTAAAAGTAGCCTATGTGTTATTCCAGACTGTAATCTACCTCTATGCCGGATTTCATCCAGATCCGTTAAGCCGTTATGGCGTGATTGAGTAACAAACATACATCCACCCATCCATCCATCCATCCAAACTTTCGTATTTGTAATATTAGTATAAGTATATAATATGTCTATTACATGATCGAATGTGTATCTAACTGCAAACTCATCCATTTATAATGACATAGCGATATCTGCGATGCTTTGATTCCGATCGTGAATGAATTAATTACAGTACTATATCTATCTATCTATCTATCTACTCGCGTCGCTGCCATGTATCCGCTGTGCAGCCGAGCGCGCCGGACGCCTCAATGACTGCTGTGACCGGCCGACGATATTTTTATTATATTCTTTTTTAGGGTTCCGTACCTCAAAAGGAAAACACGGAACCCATATAGGATCACTTTGTTATCAGTCTGTCTGTCAAGACCCTTCTTCTCAGGAACGCATGGAGGTATCATTCTGAAATTCATATCAAATACTAATAATTCAGGTCTACTGCCCCTTGGAGCTGTGAAAAAATCAAACTTCTAAGCCAACGCAATTAAAAGATACGAAATAAAAAAATCTCAAATACCTCAGGTACTGCTTTATGTTTTCGCTACTACATCGCTCTACATTGAAGATATTATGTTCAGAAAGCTTTTATGTATTATGATATCGATTTAAAGTTAGTTCGCTTACTTTTGCACTTTACACCACACACAACTATAATATCATACCCATCGCGCTAAATACTAAAACGAGGAGTGTGTAAAAAAATATTTAATAACGTGTAAAAACCCTGTAAACTGCACGTCCATATCTAGCGACGGCGTTTTGAGTCTCGCCCATTGATCATCCGCTTTAATATCCGTAACGAAACAAAGAGCGTACGTGCGCTATTTTCGCTAAAAATCCTCGAAATCCTTTTTAAAATTGCACCCGCGGCATGATGCATGTAATTAAAAAGTGGGGCAACGCCACCTGGATCCGACCAGCGTGGCGTGACCTGCGGACTCTGTAATAATAATGCAACAGCTGATTAAATAGAGAGACCGTGTTATAATAGTCGATGTGTGTGGGGTAGAATGTTGAGCTGGAATGGGGGGGAGGCATTGATGAAACCGCGAACCTTTGATGTCTGCGTCGAATGATATGTTGATTTATATGCGATATTGGAGTGCCCGGGAAATGATATTTTACTGGCGCTTCCACGGAGATTCACACTCAAACGCAATGCACACGGATAACATGTTATATATTTTTTAATTTCAATGAGGCTGTATTTATGAATATGGTGCTTTTAATAGGGACAGAATAATGAGTACGCGGGAGTAATTGCGTCAACGATTAAAATATAATAATATTATTTCTTACCATAAAAACTTTAACAAGCGTTGAACGCGTCTTTATTCTATGCTGGACAGGTATTTTGTGCAAGGGAGACAGAACGTCAATTTAAGCATAAATACCATTTTGGTGGATTAAAAACTGGTTTTTCGTTGGCTTGTACTTTGAGGGTAGGAAACAATAGCTCAATAAGATGTAAAACTAAATTGGCAATGAATAAGGCCAGGAAAAATACTATAAAAACCTGTTAGACCTTTGGTTCCCAGCTCCAAGGTGTATAATGTCGATACCACATCAATAAACCCAGCATTGGAAGACTTCTCACTAGGTGGACTGAATTAGAAGATGGACACAAGGGACACACCTTAAGTCCAACACCTTTTTTATTTTATTTTATTTAAAACTAGACTAGATGATGCACGCGACTTCATCCGCGTGGACTAAGTTTTTTGGATTCCTGCAGGAACTCCATAATTTACCGGGATAAAGAGTAGCCTATGTCCTTGCCCGGGATACAATCCCTGTACTAAAAATAATGTAAATCGGATCAACAGATGAGCCATGAAAGCGTAGCAGAAAAACAGACACACTTACGCATTTATAATATTAGTATGGAGTATGGATATACGTTTACTAACAATCACTTACACATTACTCAAAATAAAAATCATCATATAAATACAGTGAAGTGATTACTATTAATTAAACACCTTCGACCGAGTCTGCGTTTTTGGAGATTTGTGGTTTCCTGAAACCTATGTTATGCTAATCGTTGAAGTTCGTTAAGGGCTTCTTCGTAGCTATTTTATCAGAGCAGCCTGGTATACTCGTGCTTAAGGGTCTCACCAAACCTATCGATACAGAACTGGCTTAGACCGGTCAGAAAAGCTTTATGTGAGCTGTATGTTTACGGCATTAAGAGTGAAAACGCGGAAAATTCCCGTTAACGCTTCTGAGGCCGTCGCGTCACGTCGGCCGGGGCGGGCAGCGCCTTTTTCACTCTTAATACATTATGATATATAAAGCTTTTTCTGATCGGTTAAGGCCGGTTCTGGGTAGATATATTATATGGTGAGACCCTAAAGGGTTTGCCGACAGCTGATTAATTCGTTGGTCCATCGCATTAGCGCCCTTCTTTGCCTTCTATTGCCCTCCCACTGGCAGTGTAGGGCGAAGCTAGGAATGTATATTGATTCAGTTTAAAGTTTAAACGTCGATGAAACGTTATCTCTCGTGTCAGTGTCGATAGGCGCGTGGTATCCAGCTATCGATTAAACTGCGTACAATGCATACGGCAACAAATTCATCAATCCCGATTTATGGGCCAACGCGGGACACCTGCACCAATTTACATGTACATCTATATACATTACTAACTAAAAAGGCACTAATTCTCTCTTTGCCTCGTATTCCTCATTACTGAGGGTCATGACCCCTTTCCATTAGTCACATAATGTTAGGAGTTTTCTTGGGTGCATAATAATAATGCGGTGGGCTCCCACGTACTTCCGCATACGAGTGTTAAACTCTTAGGTTTTTGTATCGATTATTATTATCAGATTTTAGTGATACTAACCAGGACTGACGGCTTAACGTGCTCTCCAAGGCACGGAGGGAACGAAAAGGCCAAATTGGAATCTCCAAACTCGGTCACCCATCCAGTTACCGACTTGGGTCAACATTGCTTAACAATCGCTATCGACTGATATCCGTTGTCACAACTAGGCCACTCGTCCCTCTAATATAATAATACTATAAAAACATATTTTTTTCTTTGCATAGTTTTATTTTTAACTACTGAGTTAAACAAAACAAATAACGTAAATACAACAACTAGGAAGCATTAAGTACTAGGGAATATACAACTAGACTTATTATTTCATTTTGTAGCGAGAAAAAATTAAAAAGAAGTTTTACCAAAGTTTAAGAAACAAATCATAATTTTCTCAGCTTTATGGAACAGGAAGCCTTTGAAGGCATCGAAACACAAAAAACTCTGGAATTAAAAATTGCATGTACCTACTTATATTAAGCACCTTTACAGAAAAGGAACTAAAATAAGTTTGTTTCAAGCAGAGAATTAAAACATTAAAAGGCGTACTGTGAGAACTCACAAAAACTTATAGTTTTTAACTTCGCTGAACTTATAACAAAGCCAAGTTCGCTCCCATTAAGCTTCAAGTAATTTTAAAGAATAAAGAATATAAAGTTTTACGTAGTGTAGTGAGTTGGCGTACGCTGAAAAGCTCTCAGTGTTGGCGTAAAATAGAGAAATTATTGTATCTATAATATTATATCGGGTATCTAATCAGTAAAGAAAACAGAATAGCTCCGACCATGGTAAAATAAGATAGTGCTGCTACCGCGGTAGATACATACAAAAACGTTCCAACATAATTTAAAAAAAAGACTTAAGTGCAAAAAGGTCTGCTTAAAAAAAATAAAAGTAATTTTACATTGTGCCAAATTTTATCCGGCTTCTCTGACTTGAATAAGCTGCTTTCAGAATCGCTGGTAGAGTCTCGATACATCATAAAAGACTCAAGTTGTCCTGCATGAAACATTTCATTTCGAAAGTCAAAGTGAATAAATATTAATAATACGCGGCCACGGCGGCCAATCTCAAGAGAGATTAGCCATCTGCGCGGGAGATGTCATAGTGCACTAGTGTGTGCGCAAATAAACTCTCTGTTCCTTTATTCTCATAGCCCGATGCGACGGAAACTACGACACGACCGAAGAGAGAACAGGTGCAGGACCGACGAGCGTGAAACACTGCCAGCTTCCTATCTCCGGGCTAGTACTGAGAATTTCGAACCCGGGACCTAGTCAGCCGCAAAGAGAATAGTGAATAGTGATGGTGAATAGAGGCACAGCAACGTGGTCTCAGAGTACAGCAATGTAAATAAAGTGCATTATTTGTGATCGTCAATACCCGAGTGTGTCCCAGCGCACTGAGCCCGTCGCTCAGCCTCTCCACAGCACTCCGGTCCCCTCAGTGAGCCCTCCGCAGCGTCACCGCTTGTTTAAGCGCACGTGGCCGAGTGGGTAAGTCGCCTTCTTTAGTTATTGACATACTTTCGCGCGCATTAGGGGTACGCAAAGTTGGTGAAGCTGGAAAATGTCGTAGGGTGCCTTTTTAGATATTGTATAGTCAACTTTGTAGTGCGTTTGTTCTTGACAAAACAAAACTAAACATTGAATGACGTGCTAGATATAATCTAGATGTACCCGTCCAAACTAATACAATATTACTTGAAATAATACTATTACTGTGTCTATGGCTTTTTTATGTTCAAAAACAGCTGATGATCATGAGCAACAAACTCAGTATCTATTGAAATTAAATACAGTTAGTTTAATATCAATGTGTAAAAATATAATTGATTCAATTTGAATGATTGAGAGATAATCTTAAACTTACAAAGTTAACCTAAATCCAAACGAACAAAGATCGATCTCATTATTTTTTAAGTTCTCATACACTAAAAATTACCTATTTGAGGTTTTTTTGGTTCCCGCAGGAACTCTTTAGTTTTCCGGGATTAAAAGTAGCCTATGCGTCTATCCAGGGTATAATCAATCTCCATTCCAAATTTCAGCCAAATCCGTCCAGTAGGTTTAGGTGTGTGTGTTTGTTAGGTAACAAAAAAACACACACATGCAAACTTTATAATATTGGTGTGACGCATTTGAAAAGCAATAATGGTTACGTTGAATAGATTAATTAGTATGATTCAAACACTAATCAGTCTAATTCAACACAAGCAACAACTTTACATTGATGCCGACAATTGGCAACATTGCAATCCGACCAACTATTGACATATTGCAACTTATTCGCCGCGTGGCTGTAAATAAGTAGAGCAGTGTTTATTTAACGCTAAAGTTTCATTTAATAGACTGTTTAAAACTACTGAATGACCCGTTTACTATCCAGTTCTAAACCAAAGTGCACAAAGACAGTGTAACAAAGTCCCTCGGAAAACGACACAGTGTGACAAAAGTGGCTCGGAAAGGCCACAGTGTAACAAAGAGTACTCACCGGCTAGCAACAGCAGGAACACCACGCTTCCGGCGAGCGCCATGCCCTGCAAATACCAAAGTTCCAATAAATTCCTCTTCAACATCCCGTCAAAACTAATATCAAGTTTGTATCGTCTGGAACAGAGTTCTAAATTCAATGCCGTGTTTGTGTCTATTATTGTTTAGCGCTTGTTGATTTTTATAATAGTTTCAGCTGCGATTTGAAATTGTTTTATTTCAAAGCAAATAGAGTATTGCAATAATATTATGCTTTTTCAATAAATATCCTTTAATTATTTTAAACTTTTATTCAATATTGAGTCTTTATTTTCTTTCAATATTTCTATATTAAATTCAGATATTTTACATTAAAATTCTTAAGTTTCTAGTCAATCCATCCGTTTATCCTTTTATCAACATAATTAATGTAAACATTTTAATATTTTTCATTAAAATTTTTGTTTAAAAGCATGCTCTGCGAGTAAAAATATTAGTTTGAATGCGTAATTAAATCAACGTACATGAAGATCTATTTAATAATATGAATTTTACTACTAACATGAATAAAAATTTGTGCCTTATTCGGTGACATCATTAAAATATCTATAATTATAGCATGTCAAGTGAAACGCATGAACGCAATTATAGTAAAGCAAATTACTAAATGTGACATGCAATATTATTTGATACTAGATGATGCCCGTGACTTCGTCCGCGTGGTTTAAGTTTTTTGATTCCCGGGAGAACTCCTTAATTTTCCGGCATAAAAAGTAAAGGCTAGAAGGCTAAAAAGTATGTCCTTCGTGCCTATGTCCTTCCTCAGGATATAACCTATCCCTGTATCAAATTTCATCGTTATCGGTTGAACACATGGGCCGTGAGAGCGTAGCAGACAGACAGACGGACAGACAGAATACGATACGGACGACATAATAAATTTATTCAACAAGACATTATTAAAGTACCTACAGAGAAATAATAATTATAGACATAAAAATAATAATTTCGAAGCACCCCTGTCACTCAAACTGCATATACCCTAACGGGGTGACATGTCAATTATTGTATTGTTCATGTTAAATGCAAATAAATGAATCTGAATCTGAATCTGAATCAGACAATTTTGCATTTATAATATTAGTATGGATTATGACAGAACCCAATAATCTCTACTTTAATATCTTTCCAAATATCAAGGGATCTAACTGATTTCAGTGTATAGCATAGTATTTTAATAACAAACACACAAAGCACAATACACCTCTACACACTACACACAGCCGTTTGTCTGGACATCGCAAACAAAACCCTCCTGTATTACTTGGCATTCTTTCGCAGGCTTTTGTTGTTCAGCCCATTCTCCTTCTTGGCGAACTATCTACCAAGTGTTGTGTGTACGCAGCAATTCGTTATTAAAAACCTGGCCAAGGGTCTGCACAACGTACGCACATACGTTTCCCTTTCCTTTATCTTTTGTGAAATAAACACGGAATATTACTTATTACATGTTTTATATCTTCTTCGCTTCCCTTAAAATTTACATCATATCCACGTCGTGATCCTATCTCTTATCAATTGATCCAATCTTGATAACAATCGATCGAATCGATCTCTCTGACCAAAGGAACAGGAGGCCGTATATCTTAACCACTTAGCTAAGCCCAATATACTTATTAATACAATCCATACTAATATATTATTATAAAGCTTTCACGGCCTACCTGTTCAACCAATTTTGATGAAATTTGGTACAAAGATAGGTTGTATCCCGGGAGAGGACATAGGCTACTTTTAATCCCGGAAAATTAAGGAGGTCCTGCGGGAATCAAAAAAACTTAGTCCACGCGGACGAAGTGGCGGGTATCATCAACCTCCCTACTTGCACTTTATTCCTCCCTAAATTCCAAAATTATCTGTGTTCAACAATTCCATCCTTACTGTCTACGTTAAGTCTTGTGGCTTCTAGTTTTAATTATTTTACTCCTTAGTATTGTCGTATCTAGGTATATACTTATAAGTGAATGTATATAATATTATATATGATATTTATATTCATTTATTTTTTATGTATCTATTATGCATGTATGTATTGTTATGTGTATTATTTGTATGGTATTTATTTATATTTGTGTGTATATATTATAATAATATTATATTGTTAGTTAAGTGCTCGATTTTTTATTTTTATTTGTTACTTTTACGTACACCCATAACCCTCTATCGCTGGTTACAATTCCTATGTAAATTGGTTGCCTGGCAGAGATCGCTTAAAAGCGATAAGGCCGCCAATTGTACCGACTTGCATTTCAAATCAAATCAAATCAAATCTTTTTTATTCAAATAAACTTTTACAAGTACTTTTGAATCGTCAAGTGAATCTACCACTGGTTCGGAATGCCATTCCTACCGAGAAGAACCAGCAAGAAACTCGGTGGTTGCTCTTTTTTAAATAATTCATTTACAATTACTATAACAATGTGTACATAAGTAACCGCTGTCCCTAGCATTGCTGGAGCGATCAAATCCATGCTCCTCTATCATTTCCATAATCTTCAACAGTATAATAAGTTTTTTTCAGGAGCATACTTTTAATGGATTTCTTAAATTTGTTTATTCAATTCATGTCAAAGACGGGCAGACAGAAAGTAGCCCCATTCCCGCCGGTGGCACCCGTTCACGAGCATGACGCATGATCCAGCCATTGCTTCGCTCGACCATATTTGAGGGAACGTAACAACCCGCACCACACGACACCACCACAGAAATGTTTAAAGAGAGCGTGACATACTCAGTCTACCCGTATCAAAGCATCGAATTGAATACTAATATTCAAACACTAATTTATAATAAGTAACCGCTGTCCCCAGCATTGCTGGAGCGATCAAATCCATGCTCCTCTATCATTTACATAATCTTCAACAGTATAATAAGCTTTTTTCAGGAGCATACTTTTAATGGATTTCTTAAATTTATTTATTGGCAAGTCCAAAATAGGTTGTGGAACTTTGTTATAGAAAATAATGCCCATTCCCACGAATGACCTTCTGACTTTTTTGAGGCGGAGCGATGGAGTCACGAGCTTATTACGGCCTCTAGTTGGCCTATCGTGCAGATCGCATTTTTTTTTATAATTATGGATGTGCTGTTTTACAAAAATTATATTACTGTAAATATATTGCGAGGCTACTGTTAGAATACCAATTTCTTTAAATTTCTCTCTAAGTGAATCACGCGGTTTTAAATTATAAATTGCTCGTATTGCCCTTTTTTGTAGTACAAAAATTTTTTGAATATCTGCCGCTTTACCCCACAGTAAGATTCCGTAAGACATAATGCTATGGAAATAAGCAAAATATACGATCCTGGCAGTTTCGATGTCAGTTAACTGTCGAATCTTTCTGACAGCGTAAGCAGCAGAACTAAGCTTGCCAGCAAGTGTTGATATATGGGTGCCCCATTGAAGCTTTGCGTCCAAGGTCACCCCCAGGAACACAGTAGTATCTTCTATTTTCAACATGTCATTATTTACCATTAGTTTTATATCACTTGTGGATCTGGCATTCGGCAATGCGAACTCGACACATTTAGTTTTTTTTGTGTTTAAAAGTAGATTGTTAACCGTAAACCAGTTCGTGACTTGAGAAATTGCAGTATTTACGTCGTCAAAGTTGTCCTTATGTCTATCGACTTTAAAAATCAAGGACGTATCATCAGCAAATAGTACAATATCGCAAGTGTTACGGACAAAATATGGCAAATCATTGATGTACACTAGGAACATGAAGGGACCCAAAATGGAGCCTTGAGGGACACCCATTAGTGAGGCTGATCCGGATGACTTCACATCGTTGACACATACTGTTTGAATGCGATTACTGAGGTAGGATGCAATGAGGCCAAGCGCAGTGTCTTTGACTCCATAGTAGCTCAACTTAACTAAAAGCGTCTCGTGCTCAACGCAATCAAATGCCTTAGACAAATCACAGAAAATACCAATAGCATTCTGTGATTTCTCCCACGCGTCGAATATATGTTTTAACAGCACGGCGCCCGCATCAATTGTCGATCGACCTTTAGTAAAACCATACTGCTCGGAGTGAAGAAGTTTATTTGAATTAAAGTGCTGAAGCAGTTGGTTGAGCATAATTTTTTCAAATATCTTGCTGAGTGTTGGCAAAATTGAAATTGGTCTGTAATTATTTGGATCGCTTTTGCTACCCGATTTAAAAAGTGGAATCAATTTACCACATTTCATAAGGTTTGGAAAGGATCCTGAATTTACAGACTCATTAAAAACTAGAGCAAGATATGGTGCAATAACATCAATAATATTGCCGATTATTTTTACGGATATACCCCATAGGTCTCCGGTTTTTTTAAGTTGCAAAGATTTAAATACTTTAATAATATCATATGGGGTCACATGTCTAAACTTAAACAGCACACTGCACTCGGTGACACTATCCTTGAGAAGTTTATGGGCTTCTGTTGGCGAGGAGTTAAGGAAACTAGTAGTCGTGACTGGAATATTTCGAAAAAAATTCTCAAATGTGTTTGCGATTTCTGTTTTGCAGTCAATAATACGGTTGTTAATTTTTAGCTCCAGTTTATTGTCGTCCACTTTATGTTTCCCAATTTCATCGGCGATTATTTCCCAAACTGCTTTAATTTTGTTATCTGAATTTATAATTTTTTGTTTTATATCTTTGTTTTGTTTCTTTGTTTATTGTTTTTTGATTATTTATAAGTGTACAATAAAGAATATTTCATTCATTCATTCATTCATCTAGTCATATAATATTATCATGGAAGTCATAGAAACTCCTCAATGGCCAACAAGTATAATATGAAGTGAACAAGTTGAAACTTCTTTAGAAACTTCAGTGCGCTTCCCATACAAGCATGCTTTTGTAGTTTTAAATTAATAAAATTTTATTTAAATGTTGTGTTCCATATTTCTGGAGTTGCGTAAATTAGACCAGGTTTTGAAATACTACTTATGGAATTACATAACAGCGGATAATTAGTTGCTGTTGTTATAAATAGAATTCGGAAAACAAATGCTAAGTAATTGGTACGAGTTGTTATTTGTTTTATTTTAACAAATTATTCAGGTCAATTATCTGTTGAGTAATCACAGGATAAGCTAACGGACGTCAACACGCTAAAAATAGCTGCTCAGATAATATGATTGGGCGTATTTGTCACTAACGTGATCCAATCACACTATTATTATAAAATGCGAAAGTGTTTTTGTTGTTGTTGGATTGTCCTTCAATCACGCCGCAACTTAATTAATATTATAAAGAGGTAAAGTTTGTGAGGTTGTAGGGGGTAATCTCTGGTTCTATTGAACCGATTTTGAAAATTCTGGTGCCAATAGAAAGGCACATTATTTGTGATTGTTATAGGCTATATATTAACCCGAAAAATTAGGGAGATCCCGTGGGAATTTAAAAAACTTATTTCACGCGGACGAAGTCGTGGGCATGCTAGTTTTAAAATGAAAGTCCTAATCCTTTTTTATATCCAAAAAGTGAGTTCCTTTATGTCAAATGCGTTATATAAAACTACACTTAGGTAGTAACAGACTTCTTTTCGACTATCATGTTGAATTATTTAAGAAAATAGAACCGACAAACAATCAGTTATAAACATGTAGGCCGCGACTTTGTCCACGTGGATGTAGGATCGTAAGACATCCCGTGAGAAATAATAGAAAGACAGACAGGCACAATTTCACATTTATAATATTAGTATGGATTCATACTGTACGAAATCGCATTAGCTGATATTCATTAATACAAGCACTTCAAAGGAAGTTAGTCAGTCAGTAATTCCCGCAATAACTTGGAAAACAATTCCATTTATCTCCTCGTATTTAATTTACCCGGCCGTCCCTGTCGTGGGCTGAGAGCACATAAAGATGCTGGGTTTAATTAATTCCTTAATTAAACAACATTAATTGTCGCCAAAATACCTCGAGCGGTATTGAGCATCGATGGCGTAGTTACGCTAAAGAGGATAAACGGATAAGGCTTTATCTTATCTTACTAATATTATAAATGCGAATGTGACATATGGATGTTTGTTACTCAATCTGGCTGAAATTTGGCACAGAAATATATTATAGTCGGGAATAGCACATAGGCTTTTTATCCTGGAAAAATAAAGAGTTCCCGTGGTAACCAAAAAACCTCAAACCACGCAGACGAAGTCGCGGGCATCCGCTAGTCTTATTTTTACTTGTTCTTTTCTGCGTATTTACTTTACTACTTATATTTACTATACTTACTTACTTTAATTTATTTAGCGTATTAATATAATGAGTTTATGTAATTAATCATTTGCATCTGTATATTGTATATATACAATTTTTTTTAAAACTACGAGTACATAAGTCCGTTATAGACTTTGAAAGCATGCAACCGATGTGCCCCAAACCGGTTTCATTAGTAAGGAAATAATGCGAAGATTGTTTTTCTTTTATTAGCGTAGTAGCACACGCCGGGTATCCGCTTATACTAAATAAGACTGATTTCCGAATGATAGGATTATTTTGATAATTTTAAAAATATTATATGAACCTATTAATAATCATTTTATTTATTTGACTACAAGAAACTTTATTTTGGTCTTTCGAATTTGAAAGTTTTTTTTTGTTTTTTTAAACCCAAATCTTATTTTACTGCCAAAGCCGTAATGTCCTCAATATTGTTTGTTTTCAATTTGAGAAAATAATTTATAATAAATGCAAAAGTTTTCATTCAAACAGAAGTTTATAAAGTTAAGTTAATATTTCTAATAGGTACTTACGATAAAGGGATCAACTCCGAAACTTCACTCAGTCTCAAATTGTAACATTCCACTGCACTTACACAAACTATTTTTAAACTTTTCCGACCACGTAGCGCTACGAGCTACGGCGTAGCGCGTAGCACGACCACGCGCTACCACAAACCGATTACGAATGGCGGGAGCTGCTACGCGTCATAGAGCAAACACGGCAGATACTCCAACGACACGGTATGTTCATCGTCATACTGGTTTTCTATATCCACAAGTTTATTGTTTTATATGTATATTTCTCATTATGCATTCGCTTGTTTCGGACATAATTGAATGTGAGACCGTGTTCCGCGCAGATTAACCGGCCTTTGTTCCAGCGAATTGTGCAAATATTGTTTTTAATACGAAAATGTATGAAGAGTAGTCACGTAGATAAAAATTACGTTCGTAGCGCTAAATTTTGGCAAAATTAATCCGTTTATAAACTGGTCTCGACTGCTTAATGTCGCTCTATCAGGATTTAACGTTTTAACAGTTTTAGGACAGCAACACACTACAGACAAAACATTTTTGTCTGGTGGAAAAAAGTGCACGTCACTCACTTGAAATGCGCACACACTAGGCGACAGGGGGAAACGTTAACGTTACGCGCGGGCATTTTGTTCAGCCCGGGCCGTAGTATTTCGTGGCTCTTTTAGAAAACGAGTAGTTACCCGTTATTTTACCTTCATTAAATTTGTGTTGATCCTGAATATTTATAGACTTCACAGAAAAAGTATCCATTGCTTGCTGCTCCAGGATGCAAACCCTTAACAACATTTTATCAAAATCAGTTCAGTGGCTTACTACAACTATAGTAAATTTGTTCTTAAATTGACCATTACGAAATATTTTCCCTAATCTAACCTAGCTCTTTATTTTAAGTCGTCAAATTTCTACGGGATTAAATTATTTGAAAACCGCGGACGAAGTCGACAGCGTCATCTACTAGTAAAAACCCCAAAAATAAAAATTAGATTAAAAAAAAAAATCTACTAGTAAATAAAATAATAAACTATTCTCAAATAATTTTTGAGGGACGATGGAAAAATTAGGTCCCTCAAAATTAACATTTTGATGAAGCACGGAATGAAATCAAGGTGGAATACATTTCAGCCCCATAACATTGTAGCGTCGGTCTCGAATATCGAGTTTCGAAATTGACGCCATTCAACGTAAATAAGCTGTGAAATGTTACAAACTTCGATAAAATGATAGACTTCTCTCTTCATTTTTAGTCTAATAGCCTTTGTATCAAATTTCTTGTAACTGATTTTCGTATACACTCGAATAAATTAACGTTTATTTTATGAAATTTTTTATTCCACTCTATTTATCTAGAAATTCGACACAAAATCTAAAAGGAAACACTGGTGATCCACATAATAATTATTTATTATTTTAATTTAGCAATTTACACGAACAAAGCAGCCGGCACCATGACAGAGAGTACCATCCAACCAAAAGTTTCTCCAGCTGTACCAAAACAAAACCACACCACAGCGGTAAAAACTTACCGCTGGCAAAATTATATGAAGTCGCATATTTCAATTCTTACGTCACTCTCTGCGTCGTATTTCTCATTCCTGAGAGTCACGACCCCTTTCCATTATTCACATAATGGCAGGGGTCTTCTTGGAATAATAACCCGGTGGGTTCCCAGGTCCTTCCGCATGCAACTCTGCTAAGAGTACTATTGCAACTCTTAGGTTTCTACCAATCTTAGTGATAATAACCGGGACCGACGGCTTAACGTGCTCTCCGAGGTACGGAGGAGACGAAAAGGCCAAATTTGAGCTACCAATTTCGGTCACCCATCCAGTAACCGACTTGGGTCAGCGTTGCTAAACAATCGCAACTGACTGATATGCGTTGTCGCAAGTTATTTTCAGAGTGTGTCGCAATTGTGTGGTCAATACTGACGATATTATATACTGACGACTTTGCAACCAATCTTTGTAATTTGTGTTTTCAAGTCTAGGCAGCAAAATTTTGCCCACTGTGACATGGCCCATCTTCATAGTCTCTTATCAAGACGGTTTAACTATAACTTGGGTATTGGGCTAAATCTAGTCATACTTCATACTAATATTATAAATGCGAAAGTGTGTTTGTTTGTTGGTTTGTCCTTCGAGCAGATGCATCAGAGCAATCGAATTGACGTGATTTTATGTATGGGCATAGTTGAGGACCTGGAGACCAACAGCTACTTTTTATTACGGAAAATTAAGGAGTTAAAAAAACTTACTCCACGCGAACGAAGTCACGGGCATCAGCTAGTAATAAATGTAACAAAAATATTTCATTCAAACTCACGCAAATAAAATGAGTAAAGCCATTGAAATAGAATGAGACTAAAAAAATTCTACATCAATGAGTAAAGCTCATACTCCTTGCGATTACACACGTATTAGAGAACTCTTTACCCACCAATGGTATGCCATAGTATAATAATATTATCATCCATTAATACCTTTGTTCCTGAGGCATTATTTGAGCCTGAAATATAACTTTGGGACCTATCCACCGACAGGTAGAACGAAGACGAATAGTCCCTACGAAACCTACATTAACGCAGTTACTACGAGTATATTACTTTAATCTGATTTGAATAATAAATTGCTCATAAATTATATTTTAATGTCATATTTTTTTAATTTATGGTATAGAAGCATTAGGATCTAGGCTGTCGGATACCGCCGCGAATGGGAGTCCTTACCGGTGGGCGGATTCCGGCGGGAACCAGAAAAAACTCAATCCACGCAAACGAAGCCGCGGGCATCAGCTAGTTATAAAGTAAATATATCGCTTATTTATAATAAAGAAATTAAATTAATCGTTTTTTATAAACATTGTTTGCTTTGCTTTATTGTATATACGATAAAACTTTTTGAAGTTCAGCCTTAATAAGGGGAGAAAGGGAAATATTTGTCGTGGCTCGGAAACCCATTTTAATATTCTTTAACAAGTAAATATAACCTCGACCCTTGGACTTTCACTGTCGACTCAACGCAAAGTTCAATGTTTGACACTTGCCGGAGAGGGAGTGAGCTGTTGACATCATATTTCGAAAAGTAAAGTAAAGCTAGTTCTCACTTTGTGTCCGTCTGTATCTTGGCATTTTCACCCATTTCCAACAATGGTCAATCCCATCGGAGACTAGACAAGCAAGCAGCAGATATTAGAGGGCGTTAATATCAGTGCAGGTGCACTCAGTATGCTTTTATAGTCTGATGGGACAACAATCCAACAGGATTGTTTATTCAGGATTGATTGGATATTTCTTTCCGTGTAGGATCTGCAAAGCAAATATAAGCAGATTTAATGAAGGACTATGATTTTTCCAGAGAAGAGGACCGGCGTCCTCACATCCGTACCCACATTGGCCCGATTCAGACGCTTCATTTTTTGTACAGTAAGTAGGCTATTTTCTAGGTGATTCTTTTGTATGTTTTTATATAACAACGTCAGTCTGAACGTTAACCATGAGATAAAAGAGCACACTTTTCAAGCCCCCTTTCAGATGACCACGGAAATGTAGTATACGACTTTCAGAAAAATATTTACAACAACATAATAGAGAAACTTTACTAAGCTCCAACAAGTGGTCGAAGTGATATCGCGACATAGTATCCAACTCCATACATATTATTATTTATTACCTTTGTGCTTGTACATTATTATGCAGAGTTGGGGAAAAGTTAGTTGCTATAAGTTTTGGAGTAAAAATTCGTCTCGGGACAGCTAATAAAGCCATAATCGCCGTTTATCCGACGACGGCGCAGACAAAGCCGACAAATACGAGCCCAGCCACCCGCGCCGGCTCAAGGGAGCACCGGATTCGCCCCGTGCGAGCTCATAGAATATATTATTATTATCACAATATTACGCAGATGTGGCAATGTCTACTTCTCATATTATTATACTATATATAGCTCGATTACCACTCACTCACTGACTGACTCACTCATTGACATAATTGTTCTCCTAGAAAGAGACAGAAAACGATATAATGATGTAAGGGAGATGTGTTCGAGTGCGGGAGTCGAGTAGGGAAAAATTATGACATTTCGGAAAAACAAGATGGCGGCCGACGTGATTCTTGCAACTCTTTTGTTTTCCAACCGATTTCGTTAAAACTCGCAACGATTGAAGAAACTAGGAAACGATTTATAGAAAGAGTGGAAAAAATTGGAAAAACAAGATGGCGGCCGAGCTGTAGTGTTTTGAAATTTTTGATTTTTCGACCCCGAACCGCGGCGCCACAGATCCGAAACGGCGTGGTCGAGCATAATAGTTTTTTCTGTTTTCGCCTACAATTATCCTCTTATTTGACAGAATGGGAGTGGTTTTTAAAAATTCAAGATGGCGGCTGTCGCGGCGGCCGTTCGGTCTGAGGTACGAAAAAACGCAATTTTAAACTTCAAATTTCTCACAGTTGGCAACGTCGGAGCGTTTCGACTTCTAGGGGGCGATTGTGTGTACAGACTCGAACTATGGATTAGGGAAAAAAAATTACCCCATTTCTCGGGAAATTTTCAAGATTTACCCCAAAAATAAAAAAATCAAAATACGTATTTTTTGCAAAGTTCGAGTATGAGCGACCACGTGTCCCACTCGTACGAATGACGTTTGGATATTTTCGTCGCCGAGGTCTGGCAACACTGGAATTTATCAAAGTAAAAGTGATTTTCGACATGGGCTTTTTTCAGGAGCAATCATTTCGGCTGGGTGCGAGCGAGATGAAAAATTGAAACGTCATCAGGAGCGGTATATCCTGTAGTTTACGGGAGAATTATGAAACTATGTAAAATGCTTCTGTGAAACGAGGTGGCGGCCATTTTGTGTTCTTTTTGTGTTTTTGAAAATTTCGGTCACGATTTTGAGGCAGTTGGCAACATTTGGGAAAGTTGACATGTATGGATCGACTGTGTAGCTCGACCGGCAGTATCGGGATATCTAAACAGTGTTGCCACATTTGTGGTAGTTTTCGAGATTTTCCCCAAAAACTTCCTCTTGTAAAATTTTGTATGAAAAATTTTTTTTTCACTGATGGCTTCGTATAGATGTCAGAAAATAAAACTTTAAAAAAAATATGGAGATGGCTGATGATTGAGGATTTCGGAGACGGGTAAAGAGCACGGCCAAGGTATTGAAGATAAGTGGGGGGTCCTCGAACTAATGTCACTCAGAACCTCATCCAATTGGCGATGAGTTTAAAAAAAACTAGAAAATGGTGGATTCAAGATGGCCGCCATACAAATTTCGTCAGTGTCTATCTCAGAGAGTATAAGAGATGGAAGTGTGGTTTCTTGGCAAGAGATGATCAAGACCTGACGGTCTACTTGATGAACAGGAAAAAAATTCAAGATGGCGGAATTTATTTTTCCATAGAAAATATATGGCCAATATTGAAGAATACTACGACTGTGTAGAACTATGCAAGATTTTGATACGGTTCCGTTTTACCCACGACGGGGCTCCCTGCGATTACAAAGCAGGAAACTGGTACTAAAATTTTAAAAAATCAGCGCCATTTTGAAATTCTTTGTTAATTGACCGATTTCGATCAAAATCGATATTTAAGACTCCCTGGAGTTACAAAACAGGAAACTGAAACCAAAGTATTAAAAAATCAGCGCCATTTTGAAATTCTTTGTTAATGGACCGATTTCGTTCAAAATCGATATTCAGGGCTCCCTCTGATCACAAAACTGGAAACTCATACCAAAGTTTAAAAAAATCAACGCCATTTTTAATAATTTTGCTATAATTATAATAAATGTCTGTACTACTTGTAAGTCAAACCACAACCCGTGAGCTGCTTTAGCAGCTCGCGCACAGGGCGAAACACTAGTTATACTATATATAGCTCGATTACCACTGACTCACTCACTGACTCATTGACATAATTGTTCTCCTAGAAAGAGACAGAAAACGATAAAATGATGTACGGGAGATGTGTTCGGGTGCGGGAGTCGAGTAGGGAAAAATTATGACATTTCGGAAAAACAAGATGGCGGCCGACGTGATTCTTGCAACTCTTTTGTTTTCCAACCGATTTCGTTTAAACTCGCAACTATTAAAGAAATTAGTAAACGATTAATAGAAAAAGTGGAAAAAATTGGAAAAACAAGATGGCGGCTGAGCTGTAGTGTTTTGAAATTTTAGATTTTTCGACCCCGAACCGCGGCGCCACAGATCCGAAACGGCGTGGTCGAGCATGATATTTTTTTCTCTTTTCGCCTACAATTATCCTGTATTTTGACAGCATGGGAGTGGTTTTTAAAAATTCAAGATGGCGGCTGTCGCGGCGGCCGTTTGATCTGAGGTACGAAAAAACGCAATTTTATAATTCAATTTTCTCACAGTTGGCAACGTCGGAGCGTTTCGACTTCTATGGGGCGATTGTGTGTACCGACTCGAAGAATGGATTGGGGAAAAAAATTTACCCCATTTATCGGGAAATTTTCAAGATTTTCCCCAAAAATTAAAAAATCGAAATACGTATTTTTGGCAAAGTTCGAGTACGAGCGACCACGTTTCCCACTTGTACGAATGATGTTTGGGTATTTCCGTCGCCGAGGTCTGGCAACACTGGAATTTATCAAAGTAAATGTGATTTTCGACATGGTCTCTTTTCAGGAGCTATCATTTCGGCTGGGTGCGAGTGAGATGAAAAATTGAAACGTCATCAGGAGCAGTATATCCTGTAGTTTATGGGAAAATTATGAAACTATGTCAAATGTATCTGTGAAACGAGGTGGCGGCCATTTTGTATTATTTTTGTGTTTTTGAAAATTTCAATCATGATTTTGAGGCAGTTGGCAACATTTGGGAAAGTTGACATGTATGGATCGATTGTGTAGCTCGACCGGCAGTATCGAGATATCTAAACAGTGTTGCCACATTATGGGTAGTTTTCGAGATTTTCCCCAAAAATGACCTCCTGTAAAATTTTGTATGAAATTTTTTTTTTTCACTGATGGCTTCGTGTAGAAATCAGGAAATATAACTTTAACAAAAATATGGAGACAGCTGATGATTGAGGATTTCGGAGACGGGTAAAGGGCACGGCCAAGGTATTGAAGATAGGTGGGGGGTCCTCGAACTAATGTCACTCGGAACCTCATCCAATTGACAAAGAGCAAAAAAAATTCAAAATGGCGGATTTAAGATCGCTGCCATACAAATTTGTTTGGTGTCTATCTCAGAAAGTATAAAAGATGGAAGAGTGGTTTCTTGACAAAAGATGATCAGGACCTGAAGGTCTACTTGATGAACAGGAAAAAAATTCAAGATGGCGGAATTTATTTTTCCATAGAAAATATATGGCCAATATTGAAGAATACTACGACTGTGTAGAACTATGCAAGATTTTGATACGGTTCCGTTTTACCCACGACGGGGCTCCCTGCGATTACAAAGCAGGAAATTGGAACTAAAATTTAAAAAAATCAGCGCCATTTTGAAATTCTTTGTTAATTGACCGATTTCGATCAAAATCGATATTTAAGACTCCCTGGAGTTACAAAACAAGAAACTGAAACCAAAGTATTAAAAAATCAGCGCAATTTTGAAATTCTTTGTTAATGGACCGATTTCGTTCAAAATCGATATTCAGGGCTCCCTTTGATCACAAAACAGGAAACTCATACCAAAGTTTAAAAAAATCAACGCCATTTTTAATAATTTTGCTATAATCATAATAAATGTCTGTACTACTTGTAAGTCAAACCACAACCCGTGAGCTGCTTTAGCAGCTCGCGCACAGGGCGAAACACTAGTTGATTATATAAGTACCCATTAGCATGGGTCAGAGAAAACATTACGCGGCCATTTACCCGGACTTTTTGGTCAACTTAAAGGTAGAAATGTTATACAGGAAAGTGCGAAATGTGTTGGTACGTGGTAGTGGTGAATAGTTTTCTGTTTTGTTGTTTTGTATTAGAAAGCGCTATCATAATTGAAGTGAAACTTCTTTAGAATCGTTGTGATTTAAAAATTCGATGAAACGGATGTTGTCGTTACAAGTGGCGTCACCGGAAGAACGTGTATACAAAACGTTCCATTTTTGTAATTTTCTGTTTGATTGTCTGTTTTGTCTGAAAGTCTGATTTCTTAATTGCTTTTTATGTTTTATTTTAATCCGCCTCTGGTTGATAAACGAAAAACGAAACGAAAAAGCGACACCAAAAAGAGACAAACATATTCATAAAAAAACGTGTGCGTCTCGGGACGCTCGACAGAAGTGATAACTTTAAAATTAAACTAATTAATAAAATATTTTATTGATTATAAATATATGGAAGCGTCTGTCCGTAATACGGCTAGCGCTGTGTGTTAGAGTGAGAGAGGAGGAGCCTGCCTACTGCTGCCGTATGCGTGAGAGAGAGGGAAGCCAGACAGACTGGCGCCGTAACGCGTTACGTTACAAAGCGGTTTACTTTCCCATAAGAATTTATCACTTCAATAAGATTTAGCCTGCGAGAGGATGAGATACAATACAATTTACATTTATCTCATTATCTCGTAGGCTACTTTTCTGAAGTTTCACTTCTGCCGTGTGTGAATTGCACACATGCACTTTTTAGTTTATAAGCTTCTTTACAGTCATGGATCGTCAGCCAAGCCTGAATGCCGATGGCTTAATATCTCTTGCTAGCTTTGGGTATACAAAATCAGTTATTGCATATATCTTTCCAAAACTACACTAAAATACAATAAAATATAAGACAAAAAAACTAAATAATAGTGAATAAATAAATGTTTAAATTTTGTCTCCCTGAGCCACGTGCATGTTAGGTACAAACATCGCATGTTTTTGTTTGGAAACCACACTCGTTTACTTGATCTACGTATAAAGTTAGGTCGTAGTTTTTATCAGCCGTCGACAGCGCCTGCTCGGCCGTGATACCAAACCGCGGGGATTTCTATATTTAAACTGCTCTACACTTGTACAATGAAGTTGAGTATATTCGCGTCACTGCTTATTTCAGTTCTGGTACGTCTTTTGTGCACGAAAGTATTTCGATTTACATTTGATTGTATGATTCATAGAGTTTCGAAACTGTATTTTAAGTTATCACTTGACCTATAGATCTAATAAAAAGTTGATAGTTTGATGTCTTCAAAATTGTCAACACTTGCATAATGTGTTTACTGTTTATATTTTGATCGTGTGATTTTGAGAGTTTTGTTTTTGCTGTTAGAAAAGTATTGCATTTACGCTTACGGCTACCAAAATAATTGATACATTATAATATACATTCCATCACATAATCTTTACTAAAATATTAAATTAAATTATAATCATAAATAAATGTTCTATGCACTTGCAATTGCTGACAATGAATCAATATAATGAGTTAGTTGTCGTAAGTGAAGCTTGCGTTAAAACCAAAACAACGACATCAAAATTTGTAAAGTTTATATAAATTTGTAAATAAGCTTGAAATACACAATTATACATTTAAAAAAAAAATTATACATTTTAATTTGTATTAAAATGTCTGGTAATTTAAATAAGTATATTGAGACTTATAGGGTATTTGTTTGGACTTCATATAGTAACTAGTAACATTATTATTACATTAAGGTCAGGTCAAACATCTAAACTGTACAGTAATTGGAGCACCCCGCGCGGCTCGCGGAGCAGTTGGCTCCAGCCGCAGCGGAATGTTGTGAGCTGATGAAATTCCGCCCGCCATGATATATTACTGCTTATAGTTTAACGAGGAATTATGAGTGAGTTTTCGACTCTACATTTATTTAACTACTTTATTATACTACATTATAATATGTAAATTTTATGAAATTCATCGTCGACAACAGACACAGACTTACCATATAGCGTCCCTTGTAGGACTTCTAAACGATGCGGTTTCAGCGACTCCACAACTAAACTCAGGTCAATCATTTGAATAGACTCTAAGATGATCTTAGACTCTATTCAAATCATCATCAATGAATGGATCATCTGGAATGAATCTTAAATGTAGATCCAACGAGTCTCTGGTGTGAAATTTGTTTATGTTTGTAGTGCAGGAGCCGGCGCGCACGGAGCGCGTTGTTTATGCCACGTCGTAGGATGAGAGCAACTGAATATTCATTGAAGTGTGGTGTGCGGGCGGGGCTACACTGACAGCATGCTTTCATGATCTTCTTGTATCTTTGTTGTCCTTGAGAGTCATGTTAAGACTCTCTCGGACCAAAATCTACCAGTGCTATAACTTGATACATGTGGTAGCATTGATAAAACCATCTGCTAATCTGTAAGAAGGAATAATCTCTATTTTGTAAAATGTGCGGTAAGGGTGGGCTTAACTAACACGAAGGTTTCTTATATCCAGATGAAATATTTAACATAGTAATTAATCTTACACTAGCGAACAACCACGGATTTGCTTGAAATCTGGTCCACAGTATAATGGGAACCTCTGTGCAACATTTCAACTTGTCAATGCATCAGTAATTGAGTGACAGAGTCAGTACATTTTTTTTATTGTAGTATGTACGGTGCCTATACGGTTCTTATTAAATTGAAATTTATCATTGGGGTTATTTAAATTATACGTGAACATAGTGCTAAAATGTAAAGCTCGCTTTCGCTTGAATTTTTCAGTTTGTAAAATTAAAGGAGGTCTTTAAAAAGCAATTTATTGTTGATTGCGTATGAAAATAATATGATTTAGGTATCTTCTAGGCAAGCGCTTTGCAACCTAGATCTCATCATTGCTTTGCACTAAGCATGATTGTCGTCAAGCGCAAGCCTGTATCGCAATAAAAAAAACAATGATACGCAACTATACCCGCTCGCACTGCCGCTTCACCCGGAGCAGTGTTGTTTGAATATCAAGGCGGACATAATCCGCAGGAGTCATGTCGCGGCGCAATCACGCCGGACCGGATTACCCGCGCCCGGACACCGGACCAAATAGATCCGGTTTTGATTGGACCGGACTGACCGGACTATCGATTGTTAGACATAGCTTATTGGAATTAGGTTCCGATGTGTTTTTTGGCCAACTTGCTGATATAATCAATAATGCTAATAATAAAATATTATGCGAAAGTAAATGGTAAGTCTTTGTGAAATAGTAATTGATATAACCGCTCCGGTCGAGCGATAAAATTTTGTATAAATTATGATAAAATTTGCACAGATCTCGGTTGCATCAGCAATGCACAAGGAAAAAGGTATTTTTTTATTCAGGAAAATCATAAAATAACAAACTGACGGCCTGGACCTTTGCGTCTAGAAACTTGATTTTGGGCATAGAATCGTAGCACCTCTAAGTACCGTATCCCTAAGTACCGTATAACACAAACACTCACTAAGAAAAGATTTTTAGGAATTCTAACAGGATCTTTAAATCAACGTGGACAGAGGCGCGGGAAAAAGATAATAGGTAAAACTTATATTTTCACACCATAAGACGTGGCGTATGCAATCTTTATAGGAAGCCGGACACGTCATGCCGTTAACAGTTTTACAGAAGAAAATGTTTGAAAAAGCCTCACCAAACGATGTAAAAATTCCATACTACGATATAGGTAGGTTTCGAGCTTTTATATTATTATTATTTTAAAAATTCGGGAACACCTCTAAAAGTTTGAAACAAATACACAGGTTTTTTGATAAAAATTCGCGGCGTTTTCATAACTATGTTTTGGAAAACCGGCGATTTAATCGCATGTACATCAAACGAACGCAGCGCGACTCGTTTAAAGTGCATTACAATTACTTTAATCGCTTGATGGGATTGGATTTTGAGTGCAATTCGAGAGATTAAAAACATTTCGATGCAAAACCGCTCTGCGGAGCGAGGCGGAGCGAGGCGGAGCGAGGCGGAGCGAGGCCTCGGAACGATATCTTTTTAGGGCTCCGTACGTAAGGGTAAAAACTTTTGTTGTACAAAAAAAAAACATTTTTACAACAGCAACGCCACAGCTCACGCTTACGATTTTAGCGGTTCAGTGAAGATGTTGATGTCCTTAAAATGTCGTCATAAACATTTAGGTGAAGCCTACGTGAAATTGTATTTCATTTTATTTTCATGTAGAAGTTGCAACCGACAGACGTTGAGGTACAGAAAGCTAACCATTGGTTGCGGTTCCGAGGGGGTATAATGGCTACCTGTCGACAACGACAAAGAGTCGCAATAAACTGTCTATCTGTTTCTGCATGCTTCCTCAATGTTCGACCTCGGGAAAGCATTTCCATCAGACGTCGTGAGATCGCAGTTCAGTGTAAACTTCGCATTGACACTACTACCACTACAGCCCACTAACGTCCCACTGCTCTGCACAGGCCTCCACTCTCACAGGAGAGAGGGAACTAGAGCTTAGACCCACCACGCTGCTCCAATGCGGGTTGACGGGCTTTATTAACAGGGACCGACGGCTTACCGTGCTCTCCGAGGCACGGGGATGCAACACCTCCAACTTCCTAACTTCGGGCTAGTACTGAGAATTTCGAGTCAGAAAAATCCAATAAGTAGGTACTTATTATGGCCTGACCCGGGAATCGAACCCGGAACCTTGTTAGCCGCAGTCGAAATGCTAAGTAGGCAATTACATTGACAACAAGTACCTAATTAAAAACAATTATTGGGTACATGCCCCATGCCGCCAACGCTTAAAGCAATACTTAAGCAATATTACTCAAAATGACAGTTTGATGTCACGTACCTTGATGTTTTTAAAATGAGGATTATAATTCTAAAACACGAGTCATCAACAATAATGAAACAATATTGTTTTCGGCGTTGGCAGTACGGCAACAGCATCTGCTACGAAAGTTAGTTGATATGATATTAAATATAACGACATAGTATTTGTTTCGCACGTGATATGATACAGTGACCCCGGTGCCCGCAGGTTGTGTGTGAGGGGGGGCAGGGGGAGGTAGGGGGAGGTAGGGGGGGCGGACACACGTCCGGCTCAATTCAATTTGCCACCGATCGCGGGACACTTTATTCTGTACAACCGTTCAGTTTAACAGGAGTACTTTGTCTTTTCTTATTCGTTTTGCACTTTTGAACGATACTTAACATAACATTATCAGTAGTGAACGCTTGTTGAACAATAAAATTAACGTAATATTAAGTTGAACGTGAGGCATCGCATTTTTAAAAAAAATATCTTACGATGCCCGCGACTTCGTCTGCGTGGATTTAGGTTTATGAAAAATCGCATAGGCACTATTTGATTTTCCGGGATAATAAAAGTAGTCCTTCTCCGCGATGCAACCCGGGATGCACTGTATCAAATTCGTCAAAATCGTTTAAGTAGATGGACCGCATAAGCGTAGCAGACAAACAGACAGGCACACATTTATAATATTAATACTTAAGGATTTACTGATAAAATTAAGTACTGTCAGATCATTATTTAGACACAGAGTCGTAAGTTGTAATCAATGCAAATTTAAAGTGCCAATAAGCGTACGGCACGTCTGCCAGCATGTTCTGGAATTAATTTAATCTTCGCAACATGCGTTAACATAAACTGATCTTACCAACTTGACAACCTATTATAAACCGTGTACCTAACACGATACGTGCTTGAATCCGTTAAGTGTAGATAGGCATTTATGCGAAGCTCTCATCGTATCGTGAATACCGACATTTGAACAACTGTCTTGACAGCGGTGACTTCGAAAGTGGTTTCCAATAATTTACAATGGCCCACTTGACAATTAGAATTACTCCTTTCTGCAATTTTGGTTGAGAATATTGCTGTGAATATGGAGGGATATACATCGCTACTGAACCTATCAGTAGGTAGGTAGTACTGAACCTTTCCGTAGCTAAATCTGTGATACATTGCAGTTGTTTCAAAATGATAAATTGTTTTGAAATGTATTTAAATTTCTGATTAAGTTCTATCAGACATAGTGGCCGGATGTTAGCTCTATCAGAGATACAATATGAACATATTCATCTCAGCCTCGACGATTTCGAAGAGTGTACACACAATAATATCAACGACAAATGAAAGGCGAGCCCGTGGCTGTGTCGCGTGTGCCTCTATATGTGAAGGCTCAGCTCGCAGCCACCGGCCGCGTCACAGCGCCCTGTGTCCCGGCGCCGCCGCCTCGGGAAATTCGGGAACTATTTAATTGCGGCCGCCTCGGGCGAGCCGTGGGAGAGTGTGATAGTGTGGGGTGAGTTACAGAATACTCTCTTCTGGCTTTTATATCGAAGTTTTTTTTTTGAAACCCGAATACGATACAGGTTTACCTACCCACCGGTCTAGGTCTTGAGTCAAGAGTGAATAGGCATCTTCTAGGCAAGCGCGCTCCACCTTAGGTTGCATCACCACTTGTAAGCAGTTCTGATTGCACCAAAGCCTATAAATTAAAAAAAAATCTATACTTACAACAAAGTTCACAAAATTTAGAGCGCGAATAAATCACTGTACCACATAGATTTTCCTTTTGTCGCGGATTACAGCGAATTAAACTTCTTGTTCCTTCATTGTGATGGACTTCCGCAAAGTAACGCCGGCCTCTATCCAATATTCGCGAATAAATATTCCATTAGAGGACACGTTATACGTAAAGATTTAATACCCTATTTCCAATATCCTTAGAACATGTAGTCAAAATATATTACAGTCTAATCTATGGGTGGATTCTACTACAGGTGGTATGGTTAACGTTCAATTTGACCACGAAAAAATCTACTTCAGGTCTGGCTGCAAACGCCTGTGAAAAAAGTCTGTGTTCTTTTCCTTTTCGTGAATAATAATTATTTATGTAAGATTTGAGCCACTCAGTTTGCAGTAGCTTTTTGGTGGTCTCTGGTGGGAGGCTTCGGCCGTGGCTAGTTACCACCCTAAAGACGCAAAGACGTGCCGCCAAGCGATTTAGCGTTCCGGTACGATGCCGTGTAGAAACCGAATAGGGGTATGGGTTTAATATAACTGCCATGCCCCTAACAGGTTAGCCCGCTACCATCTTAGACTGCATCATGACTTTCCATCAGGTGAGATCGCAATCAAGTGTTAGCTTGTAGTGGATTGAAAAAAAGACAAGTTTTTAGTTAACTATAACGATAACTTTTTATGGTGCTACTGACCTTTACGCTACGAGTAGTGTGAGTTCTTACACACACTAAACTTCCGTTTTCGAAACATCACTAGTAAATACGAAGCGCAAATAAACACAAAGGAAATCTTTAGATATATTAAGTATATTGTGTGAACTAAGTCCCAGGCAACATTTGAAAAAATCGCTTTCAGCTTATGTTGTGAATGAAACGAGCACTTGATGAGAACTGACACTTTATTATTATTAAAATACCCACTTACTTAGCAATATTATATAAAAATCACATCATCTTTCCCTTTTATTTTTTAAGAATTACATGTAGTTTTATTTTAATTTTATGATAGGCATATGTATTTATATTTAAATAATACGCACCTAATCCTATCTTATACATTTTTAATATCCTATATTAATACTATTCATGCACTTACTATTTATTCACTACTTACAATCTCATCATTTCATATGTTTTAAATTCATGCGAGCTTTGACAGCCGCCGGTCTGCGTGTTGTCAGTTTATTTGCATATTTATCATCAATGGTTGGTGAATTCTCACTATCATAGACCGTGGGGGGTTCCGCGGTAGTAGTAGCAGTGGAACGAATTTGCTGAGGAGTACTATGATCGTCACTTTCCGCGCTACTCCACTTATCCTCCTCCTTAGGCGTTGCGCAAACTTCGGTTGGAGGTATACCAAGCAAGTGACGTCTATTTCGTCTATATCGCCTCCCGGACACGTTGTCCTGAACGAAATACGAGCGCGGTTGAGGCGCCGTACCTTGCACTACAGCATGTTTACGTCTGCCTTCGTCGATCATAACAACACCCTGCCCGGGCACCAGCTCGGGCAAGGGTCGCGAATGTTGATCGTAATAAGTTTTACTTTTAGCCTGCTTAAACAAGATGCTTTGGTAATCTGCGGTATTATCACGGCAGGGCCTTAAGGACTGCTCATGCGCCGGTAGCCTGGTATTTAATCTGCGCCCCATGAGCAGTTCAGCCGGAGAACTTAACCCGTCGCGTGGGCACGCTCTAAAGTTCAACAAACCCAAATAAAAATCAGATCCTGAGTTAGTCGCTTTAATTAATATGTTTTTAATTGTTTGTACGCTTTTTTCACTTCGGCCATTAGCTTGAGGATAGTTGGGTGACGTAGTGACATGCGCAAAACCCCATTTGGACCGGAAATCGGCAAATTCCTTTGAGGTGTAAGCTGGACCTCCGTCCGTCACCAGCTGGACTGGAATTCCGTGCCTAGCGAATTGATCCTTCATAGCTCGTATTACCGCCTTACTTCCTATACTACTCAGCGCGCTAACCTCAATAAAGTTTGAAAAATAATCTACGAGAATCAAAAAGTATTTATTCCGATATTGAAAAATATCCGAGCCTACCTTCGACCATGGAATATCCGGTATCTCGTGTGGTATCATGGGCTCGCGCGAGGGTCGCGGCTTGAGTTCCACGCACGTCGCACACCGGCGCACCGCACGCTCCACGTCGCGCGACATGCCCGGCCAAAACATTACCTCTCGAGCACGTCGCTTGCACCGGTCGATGCCCATGTGGCCCTCATGAACGCGGTTTATCATTTCTGCACGAAGGCCTCGAGGTATATACACCAAGTTGTCTTTTAAAATAATGTTATCTATGTATTCGAAACATTCTCTATAAGACCATAATTGCCGCACACATTCATCGACACTATACTTATTTACTGGCCATCCATCTTTTATGTACTTGATAATACTTTGGCATTCTTCGTCCGAGTCAATATATTCTTTAATTAATTTAATTTTTTCATCAGTAAATCGAACATTATTAATAACAAAACACGACTGCTCCTCTATTTCAACCGAGACGTTATTTTTCATCAATTCCGGTAGCGGAGCGCGCGACAGTGTGTCCGCAACGAACATATATTTGCCCGGCTTGTACACTACCTTAAAGTTGTAACCTTGAATTCTTAACATCATGCGCTGCAACCGCGCAGGTACCGCATCCAACGATTTATTAAATAAGGCTTCTAGAGGCTTATGATCCGTTTCGACTGTGATGTCACCTCGGCCAAACAGATATTGATGAAATCGCTCTAGAGCGAATACAATGGCAAGCAACTCCTTTTCAATTTGCGCATACCTAGTTTGCGTGTCAGTGAGAGTGGAGGACGCAAACTCGACGGGGCGGCCCGCCTGCAGCAGCACGGCGCCGAGTGCGCGCGAGCTCGCGTCCACGGACAGCAGCACGGGCTCGCGCGGCGAGTACAGCGCCAGCACGGGCGCCGCGCACAACTTCTGCTTCAACTCGCGCACGGCCTTCTCGTGCGCCTCTTCCCAACACCACACTACGTCTTTTTTCAATAAGCCGCGCAGAGGTGATGCTATTTCAGAATAATTCGTAATAAATTTAGACAAATAGTTGACCATACCGAGGAACCGCTCTAAAGCAGACCTATTTTGCGGGGTAGGCATATCCTCGATAGCCTTAAGCTTACTTTTGTCGATCGCCATGCCCTCCGAGCTGAACGTGTGCCCTAAATAACTCACTTCCTGAACCCTAAACTCACACTTTTCTCTATTAAATTTTATACCTACTTGCCTTGCCCTTTCTAATAAACATTTTAGCCTTTCATCGTGCTGCGCCATAGTCGTTCCCCATACGATGATATCGTCCACGAACGAATCTACACCCTCCAGATCTTCCAGAAGTTGCCGCACTCGAGCATGGAATACCTCCGAGGCGCAATTAATTCCGTAAGGTAAGCGTAAAAATTGATAACGTCCGAAGGGTGTTCCAAACGTACATAAATCCGCACTTTCATTATCAATCTGAATCATCCAATATCCCGATCTAGCATCTAACTTGCTAAAATATCGTGCGCCCTGCAACTTGGCAGCTATTTCCGTGAGCGTCGGCAGCGGGTAGTGCGCGCGTCGCACCGCCCGGTTTAGCGGCCGCGGATCGAGACATACACGTAAACTACCATTTTTCTTCGCTACTACTACTATCGCGTTCACCCATTCGGTAGGATGCGACACCTTCCTTATAACACCCATACCTTCCATACGCTCTAATTCTACTTTTAACTTATCACGAACGCCAATAGGTATTTTTCTGACCGGACAGACCGACGGTTGTACCCCAGAATCAATAATGATCTTATACTCACCCGGTAACTTACCTAACCCTTTAAATAAATCAGCATACATATCTATATTTATAGTGTACACACGTTTCACAATACCTAATTTCTCACAAGCATATTTGCCTAACACGCTCTCACAATCATTTCTACAAATGCAAAAATTGAGATTATACAGACAATTTTTATATATCCAGGAAATATAACACGAACCCAGTATCGGTATTTCATTACCACAAAAAGATTGAGCCTTAACGTTGTTTTGATGCAAGGATGACAACTGCAAACCTAATTGTTTATATTTTTCCAAGGACATAACGTTTAGGTCCGATCCGGTATCGAGTTTAAATTTCTCTTTTTTAACACTATTATATAATTGCAAAATTTCATACCATCTGTTATTGTCCTTACAAGTTAAGTCACCGTCGATCGTAGAGATCATGTATAATTCTTCATCTGTATCACTATTTTCCACTATTTGATACACATTTTTTCGTGGATTTAGAGCACACAATTTTTTAAAATGGCCTACTGAACCACACGAGAAACACACAGCCCTGCGAGCCGGGCAGTAATTATCACCATCGCACTGAAACGCGCCACATTTTTTACAAGACCGCGATCGCGCCGCATCCGCTGAGAATCCCTGCGCGGGCCGCGCTAGGCCGCGGGCCGCAGCGCTCCGAGCGCCGCCGCCGCCGCCGCGCGCCCAGCCGCGCCCACGCTGCGCCCGCGGCGCCCAGCCGCCCGCTCGGCCGCCTGTCCGCGCGCCCCGTATGACGTCCACTGCCGTTGATGATGACGCGCACGCCTCATCAGCTTTCGCCTTGGCGCCCTCGATGTTCTGCTTCTCTTCAATTGACATCTCATTAGCCCGGCATATTTTCAAGGCACTTTGTAAAGTTAGCTCTTCTGCCCTTAGTAATCTGTCCCGTACTTTGCTATCCGCTACGCCGCAAACTATTCTATCGCGGATAAGGCCCTCCTCTAAGTGCTCGAACTCACAGTGTTCCGATAAAAGTTTCAAAGTCGTCACGTACTCGTCGATCGACTCACCGGATTCTTGATTTCGCGTAAAAAACTTGAAGCGAACCATAGTGGTATTCTGCTTAGTGCCAAAATGTTCGTTAAATTTTTTCACCAAAGTTTCGATATCTTCACGACTCTCATCCTTTGCATATTTAAAGGTCGTATAAATGTCATAACCCTCCGGTCCTATCAAATTGACCAACAGACTGGCTTGGACATCCGTTGACTCCTTGTGAACACCGGCCGCTTTTAAAAAGACGTAAAACTGCTGCCGCCATTTTCGCCACGCAGTTGCACGGCACGCCGGCCCTCCTTCTAAGCATAATTCCGACGGCGGCCGCGCGTGTTCCATCGTCACTATTTATTTAAAACTTATGCACACTGCATCCAAAACTTATCTCACAATTATACACTGCTTCTATTCTCCGTAATTATTATTTTAAACTTCAACCGCTGTCACCATGTTGTGAATGAAACGAGCACTTGATGAGAACTGACGCTTTATTATTATTAAAATACCCACTTACTTAGCAATATTATATAAAAATCACATCAGCTTATAACTTTAACTCGTAAATTAGATTAAAGATAAACGTGTGACGACGAGTCTGGAAGTCTTTATAGCGAGAAGTCAGCGCGTAAATAATATTTTTAATATAACCCTTTAACTTTAAAATTTTATATTTCAAACGAAGTTTACATCTCATTATACTGTAAGTACTGACCGAGTAAGTATACTGACTACTTCCATACATCTACTTCACTAATATAAATAAGGTAAGTAATGTTAGTAAGTAATATTAATTCATCAGCATCGTCCTCATCATTTATCCCATCGCCGGCCAACCACTGAGCAAGGCCTTAATCCACCACGCTGACCGAGTGAATATTGGCAGCCTTCGCGCACCTTTCCTCACAATGTTTCTTGATGATGTTTTCCTTCAATGATATAAAGCACTTACGAGTATTTCTGATAAAACGTAAAAGAGGTGCGTCCCCGGGACTCGAACCTTGGACCCGCCGAATACCGACATAATGTTTTTATTCCTCAGGACTCAGGAGCCCTTGTCACTGTAATAATAATCATCGTTAGAGAGATTTGTAAGCCCGTTTTAACGCGACACTCGCAAATGGACGGAAACTACACTGAACGTTTCCGAACATGAACCAAACAAGTGATAATTTAAAAGATTGAAAGTTGAACCGACTTCATCACACTTAACAGATCAGATCTTGAAAACTACTGAACCGATTTTGATGGAACTTATACTGTTTCCGAAGTTGAAGTAAATGCAAGCTTATAAAAAAGGATGGTCACAATCTGATTAAGTTTCGGAGAAATCCGCGGAGGTTTCGGAAAATCCTAAAAATACATACATACAAACATCGGCGGTAATTACTTACCATCAGGTGACCCGCCTGCTCGTCTGCTCGCTGTATATACGAGAACAATACGTCTCGAATTGATAAACTACTTTTTTTAGCTATCTATATTACTTATTATTATAAATGCGAAAGTTTGGATGTATGAATGGATAGATGTTTGTTACTCAATCACGCAAGAAAGGCTGAACGGATGTGCATGAAATTTGACACAGCGATAGATTATAGTCAGGAATAACACATATGATACTTCTTATCCCGGAAAATCAAAGTTCCCGCGGGAACCAAAAAACCTAAATCCACGCGGACCAAGTCGCGGGCATAAGCTTAATGAAAAGTTCACACATGTGAACACGCTCAGAGCTGGTTGTAGGTAGTAGGTACTCGTAGATTAGTCTACAAGAGTTAAGGACTCGTGTCGTCCTAGCAGACAAACAGCGGCGTACTTTGTCTCACGGTAAATAAATGTTTAGCTTTCTCTCGCTACAGCCACTCCGGGGACGGCTAGCATCTAAACTTACTGTACGCTAACTATGTGGTACTTGACTACAGTAGTTTGCACTACTACTATATAAGAAAATTTCAAAACATTTGTTAGCTCTACTTATAAGCTTCTCGTATTGTAAAACGATTAAAATTAAAGTACTAGGTACTCAATCTCTAGGTACTTGGAAGAGAATACCTCTAGGTATTAAGTTCGCCTTTGTGCATTGTAATCTACGTATGTGCAATAAAGAATTTAAAACAAAACAAACAAACAAATCACTGGTGAACTAAATCAATGACTAACCCAAATCCTTGGGCTTAAAAAATGTTAACGTAACAGAGGTTACCTACTATTGTTTTAGAGCCTTAGATCCTAGTATTATTAAACCGACTTCGACTAAAAATTGGTTCCCAATTATCGGTCAATCTATAATTAAGACCGGTCTTTCCATTAATAAAAACCTCGGGCCCGCTTGCAGAGACGCCGGGTTACGTTTAACTCAGAAATATTTTTATTTTTTTACAGGAGTTGTATACGAATTCTTTCAAAGTAGCAGCTAACTCCGGTTTAAAAGGAAACCCCGGTGTTTCTGCATTACCCGGTTAGAGCACGCTTATTTTTATCACAACAACTTATTTTTGACGACCTCCGTGGCGCAGTGTGTAGCGCTGTTGTCTTAACGTGCGGAGGTCCCGGGTTCGATCCCCGGCAGGGTCAATGTGGGAATTTATAATTTCTGAATTTTCCCTGGTCTGGCCTGGTGGGAGGCTTCGGCCGTGGTTACCACCCTACCGGCAAAGACGTGCTGCCGAGCGATTTAGCGTTCCGATACGATGCTGCGTAGAAAGTAGAAACCGAATAGGGGTAATATAACTGCCATGCCCCTAACAGGTTAGGTGAGATCGCAGTAAAGGGCTACTTGTAATGGATAAAAAAAACTATAGTCGACTAAATGTAAAAGTAAATAGACATAAGCTCGACTTAGTTTTGTTCCAATGAGATGATTTTTTAATATTTTGTTAAAAGTTATTTCGTAAGTCAAAGGATATTAATTTATACCTTTGTGAGCGGGGAATAAGAAATAATTAGTAATTTAATACGGATTTCCACTGAGATATCAGATGACATGACCACAACATAGTGGCACGGTGGCCGCACGGTGGCCGCACGGTGGCCGCACGGTGGCCGCACGGTGGCCGCACGGTGGCCGCACGGTGGCCGCACGGGGCCGCACGGTGGCCGGCGGTAACGGCAACATTGTCTGCCATTATATTAAAACATTAAAACCCCGCACGTATCTGCGTGGCGATGTGGTGCCATCGATCGCCTGCTTGCGTCATTTGAACACCAGCGCAGACTTGCGACAAAATATTATAAATTACTAGCTGATGCCCGCGACTTCGTCCGCGTGGATTGAGGATTTTTGGTTGCCGCGGGAACTATTTAATTTCCCGGGATAAAAAGTAGCCTTTGTGTTATTGCAGACTATAGATCTCTGCGCCGTTCCGTTTAGCCGTTCTGGTGTGATTGATCCATACAAACTTTCGCATTTATAATATTACTAGCAGATGCCCAGACTTCGTCCGTGTGAAATAAGTTTTTAAATTCCCACGGGAACTCCCTAATTTTTCGGGTTAATATATAAGCCTATGAAACTCACAAATAATATAGCTTTCTATTCTTTACCTCTTTATAATATTAAGTATAGATTAGTATAAGTTTAAATCAATTGAGTTAATAGTTATTTCTATCGATATAGGCGATATCAATTTTAGACTAGATCATGCCGGCGACTTCGTCCGCGTGGATTCACGTTATTGTGGTCCCGTGAGACCTTTGATTTTCCGGCATAAGAGGTAGCCTATGTCCTTTCCCAGTATGCCACCAATCTGTATACAAAATTTCATCAAAATTGATTGGCTATTTAAAAATAGCAGAAAAATATACAAAAACAATTTCGCATTTATAATATTAGTACCTATAGATTTTACTTCATTTGTGCCGTAAGAAAGATGTGGAAAGTGTGAAGCTATGTTATAATATGTAGGGATACCCGAAAATTAAAAGAGATGAAAAAATCATAAACTCGCGCGGGAAGTCATGGGCATCATCATGAAGGAATTTGTAGCCATTGATTAACTAATACTTCCTTAGTTCATAATTTTCATCACGTAAAGACATTTCTTGTTACTTTTCCGACTGTATTGTCTGATGGTTGCGCTAAGTAATTTAAATTGACTTTGGGGAATAACGAATTTTGGAAATTTTAATCGAATGCCCGACACGGGATGATGAAAAATGGATTTTTGTCTGTCTAAAAATTCAGTAAATACTCGCAGTCCAATCATTGCTGCTATAGCATGTTCGTAACGGCTATGCGAGTATCTATCTAGCAGTATGGTGATAATAATAAAAAAGCCGACTTGTAGCCGATTTGTTGTGGGCTCTTCTCAGACCAGGGCGCGTTTGGAACCCTCGTAGCTTTAGTTTTAAGATACCGTTACCCATTATCACCATCATGCTTTTTAAGGAAGTAATTTTTTTTTTATTTTTTTTCTATCTATCCTATATTTTGTTTAATTGGCTAAAGGAACTGTTACACGGGGAATCTCAATTTGGATTTTAAAAAAAGGATTTCACAATATATTTAAACTTTATTGTTATTACATAATATAGTAATACTTAATAAAACGTTTTAAAGCAGGATAATATTAATAACAAGAATATTAGCCATGTAACGGCTTCGATGGTCCGAGTAAGACTGGCTTCCCCGCTCATGCTGCAGGCAGACGGTCAAGCCCGTTGCTGCTGATGCAGCACGTGTCAGCATTTAAGCTAGCAGAGGCAGGGTGTAACACCTCCCCTCATTAAAAATAAACTTCGGGAAAACTTTCGAAGTTTATGTTTAATGGAACTTAAATACCTCTTCTCGTTCTTGGAAGAGTTCTCTCCGTTTCTACATCTACAACTTCTGATGCTGGTTGGTTAACTTCTATAGGGGCCTCGGAAGATTTTATGTTGCTGCCAGTCTTTCTACAGAACTCACATTTAACGAATTTTAAAACTATGGCACAGACAATAGATAATATGACAAAATTAATTATTATAGAGTAATGGGTTCCATATTTTATAATGTGTGGTTCATTTATTATTTTATCGAGTTCTTTAGTTATATCTCGGTTAAAATTAATATTTTCCAAATCAATGTTTTGTAATTTAATAGGGGTTGCATCCGTATTGTCTAATGTCTGTTTAAATTTAATAATGTTACAACATGAATCATTTATAATATTAAAATCTGAAGTGACAAGTAAAGGGGAAATAATGTTTAGCACATTACTATTAGAGTATAACCTTGTAGTTTTACAGTAGGCTGTACATTGTTTTGGCATATTTAGTGTTACGGCGCAGACGCCCGTCACTTCGCAATACTTGTTTATCGCATACAATAATTGCTCCAAATTTGTAACAGGGTTGTCAGCACTGTACTTAGCTTTATTATGCAATGTCATTCATTCGTTTTATATCTATCAAATTAATCAGGTGCCTACCTACATTTGGTGAACTATAGTTGTTAAATTGCCAAATATCTTATTGTATTTTTGTTAAATTGCATTTAATTCTCTTCAATTAATCGTAACTAAGTATATTCTGAGCACTAACATAATAGTTCACAACTTAACATTAGTTTTTTGTAACATAAAGGTAAACGCCCATTGACTTGATTACCGCCGACTCGTTTCGTGAACTTTTTTGCTAAAAATACTCAGATCACTTCGCCGACTAATTCCAGGTTGTGGTCATCCTTTCGTGGCGCGACCGCTGCGCGACAGCAGCATCTAAAGAACGTGCGTGGTGGGTGATTTGCGGAGCGCTTGGTCTTCAGGCCGGCCTCCTAGTCTGCAGGCGAGACCGAAACGAGGACCGTGAGCGTTTTAATATTGTATTTAGTTTCTTAGTTGCTTAACGTCAAATAACTGACAATGCCTAACGAAAGTGATAAAAAACAGTGCTTAAAAGAATTAATTATCAAGCGGTCGTCCACCAAAGGACAGATTACTAAATTTAAAAATTACTTAAGTGGTATTTCCATCTGTTTTGGGATATATTAGGAACAGAACAGATCTCGCTCGGGCCAGGGAAACCAAATTTGAGAAGTTCTAACCTAGGCTGGTTGTTATCTGGTCCTGTAGGCTCAGTGGTTGTCAACAAAGCCACAGTCTCTAATAGTGCACTCGTTTCTAAACTAGCAAGCGAAGATAAACTTGAAAATTCACTTGCGAAATTTTGGGATCTAGAACAAGTACCCACAAAACACGTATTGAGCGAAAAGGATAAGCTCTGCGAGCTACATTTTACTACACACACTCATCGAGATGATAAGGGTAGATTTTGTGTTAGGCTTCCTTTACATGACACCCGTGACTGTCTCGGAGACACCTATAAACTGGCTAGAAAACGTTTCCATTATTTAGAAAAGCGATTCAAAAGAAATCCGGATTTAAAATCCGATTACACAAATTTTATTCATGAATATGAGGCATTAGGCCATTTATCGTTAGCTGAAGGTAAAGGGCTTGAACAACAAAATGCTACGGCGTACTATTTATGTCACCATGCTGTTCTTAAACAGGATAGTGAGTCGACACGTTTACGTGTAGTGTTTGATGCTTCGGCGGTTTCATCGTCAGGATTTGCACTAAATGATATTTTAATGGTAGGGCCAAAGCTTCAAGACTCTCTTTTCGCCATATTGATTCGCGCTAGGCAATACAAATTCCTATTCACTGGTGATATTGAGAAAATGTATCGCCAAGTGCTAGTAGGCGAACAGGACCGCGAGTTACAGCGCATTCTATGGCAAGATGATGAGTCATTGCCTATTCAGATATTTAAACTAAATACTCTTACTTACGGTACTGCAAGTGCGAGCTATTTAAGTACACGCTGTCTCTGGCAGCTAGGCGAGGAGCAAGACGATAAGCTCATCCGGGATGTAATACAAAAGGATTTTTACGTCGATGATTTAATCACCGGAGCGGATAATGAAAGTGATTTAATCTATGTTCAAAAATCAGTTGATAGGGCCTTGAAGTCTGGCTGTTTTAATTTAAGAAAATACAAAAGTAATATGCCATCTATATTTCAAAATTTGGATATTAACAAACAGGATAATTTAACTATAAGCGAATCATCGAGCACGCTCGGACTGGGCTGGACCCCGTCGAGTGATACACTTAATTTCCCGACAAAATTGTCTCCTAAGTCCCAAAGTATTACTAAACGGACTATCATGTCCAATTCTTTCAAAATATTTGACCCATTAGGACTGCTGAGTCCATGTATCATTCAGGCAAAAATTATATTGCAGAAGCTGTGGAAAGCCAAAATTGATTGGGACGAGCCTGTCCCAGATGATATTAAAATTCAGTGGCATAAATTTGATGATAGTTTAAATAATCTTTCACAGATACGGATTCCGAGACGCACTATATGCGATTCTCCTATAACTATAGAGCTACATTCTTTTAGTGACGCTTCGGAAGTTGCTTTCGGGGCATGCGTATACGTTAGATCTGTGAATCAAGATAATAAAATAACGGTGCAGCTTCTGTGTGCGAAATCTAAGGTTACCCGTTTACAGCCCACTACCATACCACGTTTGGAGTTGTGTGCTGCCTTACTCGCAGCGCGATTGACGAAATCGGTCCTCGATTCAATTAGGTATACCCCCGATCGAATTTTTTATTGGTGTGACTCTCAGGTGGTTCTTGCTTGGCTCAACGGTGATCCCACTAAACTAAAAACTTTCGTAGCCAATAGGGTTGGCGAAATCATGGAAACTACAAAGGTCCCATCGTGGCGTTATGTCCCCACTGAATGCAACCCGGCAGATTTGATTTCCAGAGGGGTCGATGCTAAAAGGTTGATGTCCACGGACATTTGGTGGTCGGGTCCCAGTTTTTTGAGTAAAAATGAGACGGAGTGGCCAATCACAAAGCCGACTCATGTTGACAAATTACCTGAAGTGAAGATGCATTCAGCCACAATAATCACGCCGTTCATTGATTTTGATAAATACTCGTCACTCAATAGACTTCAACGATCATATGCATATGTTTTAAGGTTCATTTTTAACGTAAGAAATCCTCTAAATAAACGTGTAGGCGTATTATCTGTGGATGAGCTGCGCGAATCGTTTCATTTACTTTGTATTAAGGCTCAACGTGATTCATTTCCTGCGGAATACGATTTGCTTATAAAGGGAAAATCATTGAGCACCAAAAGCAAAATCTTGATGCTTTCTCCTTTTATCGACAAGGACAATTTGATGCGGGTTGGTGGACGCATAGAAGCATCAAATTGTGCTTTCGAAAAGAAGCACCCGATTCTGCTGCATGGCAATCATAAATTGACTAAATTATATTTCGAAAGAGAGCATATAAATGGTATGCACGCAGGTCCACAACTGCTCCTGGCTACTGTTCGCGAGGTTATATGGCCAATTAATGGTAGACAGTTAGCAAGACGAACAGCCAATATCTGTGGGAGGTGCAGACGTGTAAGAGGCAAAACCTTGTGTCCTAAAATGGGCGATTTACCTGCTCAGCGCATTAATCCGGATTTCCCTTTCTTGTCCGTTGGCATAGACTTTGCTGGCCCCTTTTCTATTATAAACCGAAAGGGTCGTGGAAGTCGTGTCATCAAATGTTATTTGTGCCTTTTTGTGTGCCTCCGTTATAAGTGTATTCACTTAGAGGCAGTTAGCGATTTAACAAAGGATGCGTTTGTCATGACCTTACGACGTTTCATCGCGCGCCGAGGAAAACCAGCGGAAATATTCAGCGACAATGGCCGAAACTTTGTCGCCGCCGCTAAAGAGATCGGAAACTTTATCAAGCAAAATGTAGAGCCTCTGTCTGATTTTGCAAGTCAACAAGGCATTAAGTTTAGGTTCATTCCGGCTTACGCTCCAAATTTCGGTGGGGTCTGGGAGGCTGGCGTGAAATCCGCAAAGTTTCATCTAAGACGTGTCATGGGGAACAGTCATTTAACGTTTGAGGAAATTTCAACTTTGTTTGCACAAGTCGAGGCAATTCTTAATAGCCGCCCTTTATGTCCCCTATCATTTAGTATGCCTGTTCCAGAAATGCTGGTTTCATTTAAATCTAAATTGGTACATTCTATCGATAGTTTCGTAGGTATAGTTTGTACAAATATCCACCTATTATTAGTCAGGGGTTTCCAGATATCAATAACACCAGATAGGAATTCCGTTTTGCACTGCACTGGTATTTCGGTAATTACTTTAGTTAATAGTTCACTTTCACATGATGGATTCGTATTTGATGAAAATATGTTCACGATGTTGCAAATATAGTTCGTCGATTTAATTACTTTGCAGAAAGAGAGCGAATTGAAGAAGCCACTGTAGTACGCCTTATCCTTAGTAATCGCTATATACTTATTGTCTGGTATGATGAGGCTGAATGAGTCTGGCTTTACAGAGTTATGTGGAATTGGTAGTGGAATATTGTGGTACAAATAGAATTCCTGGGGATTTACAAGCGGCACTTGTAGAACAAACATAATCCTATTGTTTAAATAATAACATATTAATTTAGAAATATGAAAAATTAAGTAAATTGAACTTAAATCTAATTTAAATGCTAATTCTAAACTTCTAGGCAAATGCTTGAAGTTGTCGACAAGTTCTCTGTACAATTGATGAGGTGTAATTACAAAAGGATGAAGGACATTCAAATTGGAGAAGAGCAGTGCATTAATTATATCTTCTAATTGGAATGACAAACCGAGTAGTGATGTTTCTAAACAATTTAAGACTGAATTTATTTCCGAAGTAATTAATAATTTATTCGTGACCTCTGTTGCCTTCTTTAATTTGATGGAGAGCTTGTCCACAGCTTGACTTAAATTATCTTCATTAACCTTTAATTTGTGCAGTGAATTATTGAAAGAACTAATGGCGGAGGTAGAAACCAGTATATTTTCTTTCATCAGTGAAGCTAACCTTCTGGTATCACTTTGAACAGAATTTATTGCATCGTCGTACTTAATTGCATCATTTTCATCTAAAGTGCCAAATATTTGCTTTAAAATAGTTCCTACACCACCAATCCATGCTCCGCGTTTTAATCTCTTTTCGAGGAGGTGGGAGATGGAAAAATACTGCTTATAAATACTTTGATACCGCACAAATAAAGGTTCAAGCATATTATTGCATTCCAGGTCATCTGTGACATTTGTCTCTTTGCAAAGATATCTTATGTTCACGAATACAGAATTCATGTTTTGAATATGAGATTGAATATGAGAAATGTCAATTGGCATTAATATGCTTAAATGTCCATTAATAATTTTAAGTTTACCTATGTAATCAAAATAGATTCCAGAGCCGGAAGAGATTGGATGAACAACACTTGATGTGACAAATGCAGATGCACTGAAATGGCAAACAACTTAACTAAGTACAATCAAAACTAAGACTAAAAGTAAAACTTAATTTATAATAAAGACAATTACTAAAACATGTAAAATGATTAATATGTTTTAATCTTAAATTATTGGGAAGAAGAAGAACCTTCCGAAACTTCCGCCAACTTAACTTCATCAAAATGATGTTTGACATGCCTCCTGTTAATCAGCAAGGAAAGAGTATTATTGCCATGGACTTTGACAACTTTGTAAGGTCCTTTCCAAATGGGTGAAAGTGCCTTTCGAAGTCTTAAGTGGTTTTTAAGATACACAAAGTCACCAACTTTGTATTGGATTGGACGTGATCTTTGGTCATAATAATTTTTTGATTTTGATTTTGATTTTTGTATATTTTCGAGAGCTTGTGCTCGGGAGAATTTAAGTCTATGTTGAAGCATTCTGACATAATCAGGATAAGTTACACTAGGGCTTTCATTGAAGACAGAGTCAGGGATATATGGTTTATGACCAAACAGAAGTTCATAGGGCGTATAATTTGTGGTACAATGGACCGCAGTATTGTAAGTTAATATTGCTGTATACACATATTTTGGCCAATCATCTTGGTTTTCATTGACATATGATTTAAGGTACTCCTTGAGCGTAGAATGACTACGTTCTAGAGCTCCTTGTGTTTGAGGATGGTATGGAGAAGACCATAACTGTTTGATTTTTAGGAAAGCGCAAGTACTCTTAAATAATTCAGCGGTAAAATTAGTACCTTGGTCTGTCAAAATCATTTTCGGAATTCCAAACATAGCTATAAAATGAAGGAGGCTTTCAGTCGTTTCCTCTGCAGCTACAGAGCGTAGAGGATATGCTGCAGAGAATTTGGTAAGGTCATCTTGTAGTGTTAGAATGTATTTAAGTTTTGCAGTTCCCGATTCAGGTAGAGGGCCAACGATGTCAAGAGCGACTCTTTGAAAGGGTGTACTGGAAGAAGTAGTGATTTGCATAGGGGCTCTGTTGGTTCTTCTTAGAGCTTTATTCTCTTGACAGAGAGGGCAGTTTCTCACATAATTTTCGATATCAGATCTCATGTTTTTCCAGTAGTACTTCTCTTGGATTCTTTTGAGCATTCTGACCGAGCCTAGATGACCGGCGATCGGGATATTATGATTGTCAAATAGGATCTTTTTTACTTCGCTAAGAGTTGGGTAAATGATGTTGTTATGGTATATGTTAATTATTATATTAGTATTGTGGAAAAGGTATGTTATTATGTTATAAATTTTGACAAATGACAGGTTTTGGAACGGGTTCTTGAAGTCAGTAATAGCAATTTCGCATATATCTCCGATCTCCAATAAATGTTCTTTCATCTTTTTTAAGGTATGGAAAATTTCTGGGTACGTGCTATCGTCGAAATGATGGACCTTTGTATAAATGAAATAGACAGTTTTATTGTTGAACTCTACTCTTTCGTAAGAATATAATTGTTTTTCAGAATAAATAGTTTCATTAGGATTCGTAAGGTTACTTAACACTTCTTCAACATATGCATTGGAATCATCTAAATCGATAGATGAAGGTATGATAAGAAGCTTACAGTGGGTTTTTGTTAATGATTCATTGTGTTCTATTATTTTGGTGTTAAATTGGTTATTAGTATTAGAGGTTTCTTTCAGGAATTTAGAGTATTCTTCATTTAAAGGCATTTGTTGTCTTCCAGTATTAGAGTTCGGTGATTCGACTCTGGGATTAGGAATTTCTGAATTAGGGTTGTCTACTTCAGGATTAGGAACATTGATTTCAGGATTGGGATTAACTATTTCGATATTGGGACTTGTTATTTCAGAATTAAGGTTTTGTATTTCGGAGTTTGGATCAACGAGTTCAGGAATTAAGTCAAATATTTCAATATTAGGATTTATTGTTTCAGAATTTGATTCTTGTAAAGGAGTTTCTAAAGGATCTATTTGTGAAAAGGGGTTTTCGGGAGATGGAATTTCTAAATTGCTGAAATCAAGATTGAGATCACCACTTTGTGGGCTTAAGTCTAATAGACCAAAATCATTCAAGGGATCTTCAAGGACAGGATTCTCATCTTGAGTCGGAGAATTTTCATTCGTATCCGGGGTAATTTCTGGATGTATTGGATTAACTGGGAATCGAGAAAGAGCGTCAGCGACCGAATTGAATTTTCCTTTACGGTAAGTGATTTCATAGTCAAACTCTTCAAGCTTTAATCGCCAACGTTGTAGTTTACTACTAGGGTCTTTATGGTTAAATAACCATTTAAGGGGTCTGTGATCGGTAACAATTTGAAATTTTCTACCGAATAGGTAGGGCCGGAAAGTTTTGCAACCAAAAAGTATCGCCAATAATTCCTTTTCAGTTGTACTATAATTCGATTCACTTTTGTTCAAGGTTCTTGATGCGTAAGCAATGGGTTTATCCTTGCCAATCGGCCCTTGCGATAAAACAGAGCCGATCGCATGGTTAGAGGCATCACATGTAAGTATAAAAGGTTGTGTGAAATCAGGGTAAGAAAGAATTGGGGCTGTAGTAAGTTTGTGTTTTAATGTGTCAAAAGCAAGTTGTTGTTTATTCTCCCATATGAAGGGGACGTCCTTTTTTAATAGAGTCGTGAGAGGTTTTGCAATTTTGGAGAAGTCAGGGATGAAACGGCGATAATATGACACGAGGCCAAGGAATGATTTGACATCTTTGGGAGTTCTTGGAGAAGGGAAGTGGGTTACTGCCTTAATCTTTTCAGGGTTTGGTTTGACACCTTCTTTGGTGATTAGGTGGCCCAGGTAGGCGACTTCTCTTCTCAAGAACTCGCATTTGTCGGGTTGAAGTTTGAGATTGAATTCTCGAAGTCTTTCGAAAACAAAGGTTAGATTCTCAATATGAGAATTTAGGTCGTGGGAATAAATGACTATGTCGTCTAAGTATACAAAACATCGTATACCCTGAAGACCTGTTAAAGCAGTGTTCATTAAACGTTGGAATGTTGAAGGGGCGTTTTTAAGTCCGAATGGCATTCGGGTGAATTCGAAATGCCCTTGAGGCACATTAAATGCAGTTTTAGGTGCATCATTTTTACTCATCGGTATTTGATGAAACCCAGAAGCAAGGTCCAGGGTTGAGAAATACTTGCTGTTTCCAAGTTGATCTAGGATCTCCGTTATCTGTGGGATAGGATATACATCACCTATTGTGATATCGTTTAGTTTTCTGTAGTCGATGACAACTCTCCATTTTTGTTGACCTGATGCATCCAACTTTTTGGGTACGACCCAGATAGGTGACGACCATGGAGAAACAGATGGCTTGATAATGCCTTGGTTTAGCATCTTATCAATTTGAGTGCTGACCTCCTTTTTATGGCACTCTGGAAATCTATAGGATTTGGTAAAGATTGGAATGGAAGAACTTGTTTTAATTTCATGTTGAATTGCATTAGTATGCGTTAGTTGATCATCTGGAAGATGGAAAATATCGGAAAACTCGGAACATATATCACAGAGAACTTCTTTTTCTTCTAGGTTTAGATGTGATAAACGTAATTGATTAAGTACTTCCTGAGTTCTAAGGTAGGTATGTGTATTGTTGTGAATGTTAGTTTGCTCCAATTTGTTCACAGAAACAGCTTGAGAAGGAGAATGTGAAAGAGGAGTAAGAGTGAGATTGAGATTTGAATCTAGGGATATTGGATCATCTGATATATTAACAACGGAAATATTAATTCTCTTATTCTTTTTTACTGTGACAACACAATTTGCTATCAATAAATTTTCATTGAAACCTTGATCAAGAACAAGGCCTTCTCTCAATTCAGGATTGGAAACAGAACATTCTACGATCATTTCTGTACGTGGGGGAATGTGATACGTAGGGTAGGAAAAACTTATTTGAATTAATGTGGATTTAACCTTTAAGGTCTTTTTATTATAGTCTATAGTGCAATCTAGATCTTCAAGAAGGTCATTACCAATTATACCATCGTATAATAAATTAATATCATCTACTATATGGAATCTATAAGAAATCGTCCCTTCGGGATTCAAATCTGAGGTAAAGTTGAGATTGCAATAGCCTGAAGTGGGAGTTAATTTATTTCCTGGATCAATTCCCTTCAAGTAAATTTTTTCTTTAATGATGTTCGGCATCATTTTGATGCATGTTTTTTTTATGAGACTTACTGAGGAACCTGAGTCAACTAGAAATGACAACGGATTGGTATTCACGTTTGTGTGGATTGAGACATGTGGTAATGAATATTTATTTGGATTCGTTTTAATTTCATGTATTTTAATAGGTGGTTCAGGATGATTTATAGAATTTAGTGAGATACCGCTTCTTTGGGGCTGGTTACCCGTGTGGAATATCTCAGAAGGACTTCCGGTTTGAGGCTGGTTACTCTGTCGTGTAGTCCTTGGATGAAGGTCTCCGTTTTGGGGCTGGATACCCTGTTGTATGACCTTGATTTTGTATTCAGAAGGACTGCCGGTTTGGGGCTGGTTACCCTGCTGTATAGTCCTTGGATGAAGGTCTCCGTTTTGGGGCTGGCTACCCTGTTGTATGACCTTGATTTTGTATTTAGAAGGACTGCCGGTTTGGGGCTGGTTACCCTGCTGTATAGTCCTTGAGTGAAGGTCTCCGCTTTGGGGCTGGTTACCCTGATGTATGACCTTGGATTTGGATGAGATTACCAAATCATTGAAACTGGGTGAAATATCGAATTTATTAGTATTTATATTTGGATGTGTGTCGGCTTTCCGATTTAGTCTCGTGCGACACTTAGGCGAGACTTTTAGTCGTTTAAAGTATCAACCCCATTATCGTCACAAACATCTTCTCCCTCTTGTTCTTCATAAGGTTCAGGTATGAAGTGTACACGGGAGGTGGAAGGCTTTTGTTGATAGAATTTTTTGAACCGGTTGTTGTTGAATTCTCTTCGTTTGCAATTTTCGATTACGTGTCCCGGGGATTTACAGTATCTACACACGAGATTAGCATTATCGCTGTTGTTGCCTTGATTAGGCTGGGATGAATTGTTTTGAGATGCAGAGAGTGTCTTAAAAGGACGAGGGTTTTGGAAGTTAAATGGCTTTTTGGATCTATTCTCTACTGAACTTCTTTTGTACATAGTTTCCTGTATCCTTTCCTCGGATATTGCGTAATTAATCGCTTCATTTAGGGTCTTAGGTGACCTGCACCTGACTATGTTAGAAATTCTGGGCAAGAGGCCCATTAAGAAGTGATGCAGAGCGAGCTCTTCCATTGACGCAGTACGTCCAGGTAGTTCTTTTACTTTGCTATTGGATAATGAAATTTCTGTTAAAAGTTGTGAAAGGCACGTCTCTATGCGTAGGGAAAATTGTGTGACATTTTCATTGTGCGCCTGTCGGCATTCTTGCAATTCTGTCAATAGATGTGAGTAATGTTTCCTCACGCTAAACTGTGTTTTAAGGAATTCTTTCAATTGTTCCCAGGATGTGAATTCTTTGATAGAGCAAGCTACCTCAGCTTTTCCGCTGAGTTGGCAGAGAATGTATTTAAAAACAACAGGCTTTTGAACTTCTGTAGCTATTTCGTAGGCATTATTGCAATTAATTATAAAAGAATTCAAAGTTTCTCGGTTCCCGTCATAAGGTTTAATGAATTTCAATAATATATTTAATTCTAACTCCATTGTGGAAGTTGTTCGCTTTGCGAATCGGGTTTTCCTATGATCGGAAGGCTTTTCGTCTTCCGTATCGGAAGGTAGAAGTGTGTCACTAGGTACATTTAGTGTAGGTTTCGACATTTTATAATATAATAATTAATTTACTTGTAAAAGAAATTCGTATAGAGATTCTAATAACAAAACAAAGGGATAACAAATAGCCAGAACTCACAGCATAAATGCGTAGGCGATGGCGATTACGGGCATGGTTATCGCAGTCACGTTTCGCTACGTTGGCGCGCGCCGCTGGATTCTCGTTCTTGGACCACACAGGACACTAGACACTTATCACTTATTTATTCACTTTGTTATTTTGGTATTTAAGGAACACAGACACAATAATATATCACTTGGTATATAGTTCAGGATTTAAGGAACACCGAGGATCCAATTTTTGGGATCCCTTTACGCTGCCACCAAATGTTACACGGGGAATCTCAATTTGGATTTTAAAAAAAGGATTTCACAATATATTTAAACTTTATTGTTATTACATAATATAGTAATACTTAATAAAACGTTTTAAAGCAGGATAATATTAATAACAAGAATATTAGCCATGTAACGGCTTCGATGGTCCGAGTAAGACTGGCTTCCCCGCTCATGCTGCAGGCAGACGGTCAAGCCCGTTGCTGCTGATGCAGCACGTGTCAGCATTTAAGCTAGCAGAGGCAGGGTGTAACAGAACGAAAGAGTCAGTGAATATTCTGATCAACAGGATAATAGTCAAACTACTTTTGTCTATGTCTTCCTAATCGAATAAAGTTCTAGCCCCACTTGAGATGCACGGAGCGGCGCGGCACGTAGCGACAAATATAACTTGTATCAGTTTGTACGGGTCGCGTCTCGCAGTGCATTTCCGAGCCGCGTCACTTAAGTGGGCACAGATCCATACAACCTAATACAAAGAATACTTGCCGCTACGTTCCGCGCCACGCCGCACCTCTATAGTGGGGCCAGATCTTTATGTTAAATTATTATTGAGATTTATTTATTTCAAGTAGGACAACTTGTGTCATTTATGATACGTTAAGACTCTACCACCGGTTCGGAAAGATGATTCTACTGACAAGAAGAAACTCAGCAGTTGCTCTTTTCTTTAAAAAGAAAGAGGTTACGATACTTAAACAATTGATGACTCATCGTAGTCATCGTGGTTTCGCACTGGCAGTAGATAGCATAGGCGTTCCGAAACAATGGTAGATTCACTTGACGATTCAAAAGTACTTGTAAAAGTTTATTTGAATAAAAACCATTTGAATTTTTAATTTTTTTGAAGTAAAGTCTAACTTAGGTACAAAATTAGTTCAGTAGAACTATAATGTAATATTATGGGCGACAGCTAAACCGAATCGTAATATAATAATGTTCAATACAAATCTCATAATATAGCCAATTGTAATAAACCGGTATCGTAATCCAATATTAACAACAGAATGAACAACGCGACGCGACGAGCTAAGCGGCAGAGCCAATTACAATGAATTAACAAAATCATTCGCCATTATTATATTACTACTTCGTTTTGTATTCCATTGCTATATTACTGTAGAAAATCGCTGTCTGAAACAAGATAAATTAATAAACAAAAACATAATTTCAAAATACTAGATGATGCCAGTAGATGATTCGTCCACGTTGTTAAGATTTATTTATTCCCGCGGGAACTCTTGCTCTTACCGGGATAAAAAGTAGCCTATGTATCCTTGGGATACAAACTATCCCTGAAACAAATTTCATCAAAATTGGTTGAACAGATCGGCCGTGAAAGCGTAGCAGACAGCCAGACAGACACACTTTCGCATTAATTATATTAGTATAGATATAATTGGATAAAAAGACTTTAAAAAACAATTCTGATGGAACAAAAATGTAATCTAGCAAGCTTAAATTAAGCCAAATGAAAAAGCCAATAAATTGTTCCGCTGATGAAATCGTTTATTTGTTTTATTTCGTTTACAGTGATGAAGGCGTGACCGGGTCGCGAGAGTTGGCCGGGGCAGTGGGTGCTGCGTGCGAACTGTGGAGCTCCAATCTGCATAATGCTCCGCGGAGTGGAATGCCTGCATTAAGCACAAGCATCGGCAATTTCACGCGCCACTTGTCAAACGCCTGTGTTGTGTGCTTGATCCGGTCTCATACATTAGAACTTTTACAGCTCCTTTGTCCAAGTGTCGACTCTAGTATCTTCTTCTTTTAGTGCCATCTCCTATCGGAGGTTGGCAACCATAAGGGCTATCTGGACTACTTTACTGGGCTACTTTGGACGCTACTGCGCGGAATAGTGATCAGGTATACTCTTCCCGTACCATATTAGCGCAGATTCTTAAGCCAAGATGTTCTTGTACGGCCAGGTGGTCTTTTGCCGGCTATTTTCCCCTGAATTATGGGCTGGAGGAGTGCGCATTTGTTAGTCCTCATAATGTGGCCAAAGTACTCCAACTTTAGTAAATAGATTCTGGCTATTGCTGATCGAGGTCTATCCTATGGCTGCTGCAGGCTTTTTATAGTTTCGTTTTATAAGAGCGCCAAAGAAAACTTTGGCGCTTTGATTTCAAGTTGACAAGTTATAAGGTGACCTTTACTTAGAAACCCATACCTTTATAAATGCAATGGTGTGTCTTCCAAGCTATCACTGCTCATTTGTTTTTAAGATCGACAGAGATAGGTTGAATTCCGAACAGCAGTACAGACGCTACATTTTATCTAGAAAAATTAAAGAGTTCCCGGGGATTTTTCAAAACCGAATTCCACGCGAACAAAGTTGCGGCCATCATCCAGTATAAATTACGTATAATCTACGATATTTTAATAAACTTTAACTACTAACTATTACCAAAATTCGAAATTCATTGAATCGTAATACAGATTTGAATCCAATATTACACGTTCGGCAGAAATCGTTTGGGATTTCAAGGAAATTTGATAAAGCATATTGCACTTTGCTTGTCTGTGTGTGAATATTTTAGGTACATTTTAATATTAAGATGCGTGAAACCTATCCTCACAATATGGTGACCGTGAATACTATCGGGCGTGATTTTAATTCAATGAAACAATGAAATGTTATTTATTTCAAATAGGATAACTTGTGATAAGTCAAGACTCTGAGTATTGTTATCTAAAGTTTATTATCGCTATTAGTATTTAAATACAATGTCACAAGGTAGGTACCTAGTCTTGCATTGTATTGATCTGTTTAATATTGTCCCATCCCTTGTTCCCAGTCATCCCGGTTGCCGATCACCGCGGCGAGCACACAGGATCATGCGTGAATAATTGGTCCGAGTGGATCGATGACACTGTGACGTAACTGCAGCTATGTTGTACCTACCTATAACTGCAGATATGTACCTACGTATACAAATACTGTGCATTGGCAGCTTTATAGTTATTATATAAATAACATGGCACGATATTCTCTTTATTATTAGGCCTTCTATTTCTATTAAATTCCTTACTAGCTGATGCCCTCGACTTCGTCCGTGTGGTTTAAGATTTTTTTAATACCGTGGGAACTACTTAATTTTCCGAAAAAGTCGCTTATGTCACTCTCCAGGTCCTCAACTATACCCATGGCAAAAATCACATCAATCCACTGTTCCGTTACGGCGAAATTGAAGGACAAACCAATAAACCAACAAACAAACACACTTATGCATTTATAATCTAGATTCCAATCACCAACCACTATAAGTGTACGATAGAATTTCTTCTTACTTGAGTTGCTATTTAAACGAATGACAGAAAGCTTTTGAATATTCATTAGTAGTTAATAAACAAACCACAAGTTTACTCGACGATCTCGAAAACTTTTGACTTGATATTACCAATTTGTGGTTTCAAATTTTGAGACAGAACTTTTGCTATAACAAAATTTTCAGTTGCAATTAGACACTAGAGCAGTAAACTAATAAGCTGGCAAAGGACTCACTGGCGACGTGACGTTAACTGAGTTGCGCTAACCACTTTACTGGACTACCCTTTGATCGCCCCTCGATGCCGGCTGACCTATAGGTAAGGACGGTTGTCCTCACCATATCTTTTCCTAGGTATGAAAGTGGAATGAGAAGCCAGTTGACTGTTACACGTGATATATTCACACATATGGGGATAAGGAGGGCTCCGCCCAATCAAACACCCATCACTTTATAATCGATAGTTCTTTAATGTGGTGCATACATCAGAAACTTCACAGTTCACAGGTTACACAAAAAGTAATTGCCATAAAGAACAGTTACAGCTATAAGTTGTAACTAGTCACAAAAACAAAACCGGTGGGTAAACTTTTTCTCCAAGCGAACAAGAAGTAAACAAATATCGACAAGTATTTTAGAAGTTGTATCAAGAGTGACACTTGTCATTTGTGGGGACATAGACTATGTCTGTCAAACAATGAATAATAAAGGCAGACACAGACTATGTCGCCACACACATAAACAAACACAAGTTAATATTAAAATCACAAAGGAATAACTTATAAGAACTGCGTTAATAGATGGAACTGCTTCATCAGGTCAAAAAGAAAAATGATGCAGCGGTCGACCACAATATAATTAATTTCACGCAGTCGCTAGGCATCCAAATTTTTTCCTTCGTTCCAAATTCAAATTGATGCCTTGTAAAATCATTCGTCCAAGTTGCTAGCGTCGCTCCGAAGTACGCCACAGACCTACCACTGGTAACTAGGTTCCTATTGTACATGTACCTACTTAGATCATCTGAACATAGTAGCATTGGCGTCGTTTATTCATGGAGAGCCCACTTTTGACTGAGAGCAATCATAGTCATCATCATTTCAACCCTTTGCTGGCTCACTGCTAAGCGCAAGTCTCCTCTCCGAATGAGACGGGTTTATCTATAGTCCACCACGCTGGCAGTGTACAGATTGGTGCTGGATCGGTACATGCATGCTGTAGACCAACTAAATAAGCTATAACGTAGAGCAACGGACCCTTTAAAAATGCTAAATCCACACGGTGAGTCTGCTGATAGAAAGAAGGATTCTAAATACCTGCAGGTACTTTCATTCAACGTGTACACATTCTAACCTGACGAACTCCGTGGCGCAGTGTTGAGCGGTGTTGTCTTTACGTGCGGAGGTTTCGAGGTGCGAAGGTTCGATCCCCGGCAGGGTCAATTTGGGAATTTATAATTACTGAATTTTCCCTGGTCTGACCTGGTTCGGCCGGCCGGCCGGCTTCGGCCGTGGCCGTATTTACCACCCTACCGGCAAAGACGTGCCGCCAAGCTATTTAGCGTTTCGGTACGATGCCGTGTAGAAACCGATGGGGGTTTGGGTTTTATATATTATAACTACCATGCCCCTAACAGGTTAGCCCGCTACCATCTTAGACTACATCATCACTTACCATCAGGTGAGATCGCATTCAAGGGCTAACTTGTAATGGATAAAAAATATATATTTGCAGTCATAGGGACTGCCGATAGAAGTGAAAACGAACAGTTTTATTTTTAAATTATATCAAATTTTTTTTTCTTATTTTTTTTTTTTAATTATTAAAATATAATCCCTAACACTAAGACATTACCTACAGTTTAATTTCGAATGGAGTATATTTATATGTTGGCGAGCATGTCGCTGTTCGCAAGCATGACGGTCACGCGAATCTACATTTTTACCCCCTACCAAAAAGTGCTCGACGCGCCTAAAGAAGTTTTCACTTCAACAGTAGCGACCTCTAACCTTTACTAACACTAAACAATGAAAAGTTCACGTCGCTTAAAATATACCTACCTATTGTATTCCAATGACCCCGTGTAAGGAACCCGTAAGTGACTTAACCCTTCAAGTGGATGTGTTTGACTGGCTAATGTAATTATAGGCTTCAACTTGCTAAGTCTGTTAAGAGCTGAGCACAATATGCGACTTGACTTGAATTACATAAAATAAATGTTATTTGAAACAATTCACCTAAAGTACTCCTCATTAACATCGTGTGCTTTCTTTAAAATGAAGTTTGGTGGTCAGGACGTGTTTAAAGCCTCTCTATCTGAAGACGTGTGTCCTGTCCATCCCCGGCTATCATGAAACCATTGCCTCTCAGGCGAGTACTGTCAGTAACTAAAAGCTGATTGTCGTGATTGTTACGTTCCCTCAAATATGGTCGAGCGAAGCAATGGCTGGATCATGCGTCATGCTCGTGAACGGGTGCCACCGGCGGGAATGGGGCTACTTTCTGTCTGCCCGTCTTTGACATGAATTGAATATACAAATTTAAGATATCCATTAAAAGTATGCTCCTGAAAAAAGCTTATTATACTGTTGAAGATTATGTAAATGATAGAGGAGCATGGATTTGATCGCTCCAACAATGCTGGGGACAGCGGTTACTTATGTACACATTGATATAGTAATTGTAAATGAATTATTTAAAAGAGCAACCACCGAGTTTCTTGCTGGTTCTTCTCGGTAGGAATGGCATTCCGAACCAGTGGTAGATTCACTTGACGATTCAAAAGTACTTGTAAAAGTTTATTTGAATAAAAAATATTTGATTTGATTTGATTTGATTTGTCTCTGCCTTTTTTTAGCGCATTGTGCCACATTCTTTACGCTCATGGGGCTATGAAAAGAGTCTTGCTTTTGGCCAACCCACCTACGCAAATGGCCAAATTATTAGTTAGTAAATTTTCTAGTTAGTATATTGTAGACTATGTTTGTGTAGTTTTGTAAGCTTTTAGAAATAAATTGAAATTGAAATATCTGTACGGGTACTTGATAAGGGAATATGAAGGAACTAGGCGTTTAATCCTTCATTATGATGGACTTCCGCAAAGTAGCGCCTACTACTACAGCATTCATATTATAAATTATAAGTGAAATCAGCGTTTAATATAACTGTAAAAATTATATGCCAGCTTTACTGTAGTCGAGTTTAAACTAAATTAAATCCATTCGGCTGCAACAGCGCCTATCGATTAATGATAAATTCCAGTGAGAGCGGCGGCGGCGGCGGCGGCGGCGGCGGCGGCGGCGGCGGCGGCGGGACAGTGACTAACGAGCCTCTTCCGACCAACTGATCCACTGGAATCCAGCTGGAGTCATACGCATATTCTAATATATCCACTGGCAGGGTTAATTTAGGAATTTATAATCATACTAATATTATAAATGCGAAAGTGTGTTTGTTTGTTGGTTTGTCCTTCAATCACGCCGCAACAGAGCAACGGAACGTTGTGATTTTATGCATGGGTATAGATAAGGGCCTGGAGCGTGACATAGGGTAAATGTGCCCTATGTCACTCTCCAGGTAAATTGAAAATTTCCCGGTAAATTAACGAATTTCCGTGGGAATAAAAAAAAATTATTCCAAGCAGACGAAGTCGCGGGCAATATTTTTTGGTCTGGTCTAGTGATAGGCTTCAGCCATGGCTAGTTACCAACCTACGGCAAATACATGCTACCAAGCGATTTAATTTAGCATTCCGATAAAAAAGGGAATCTACCTAAAGATATATCGCACCTGTGTATTGATTGCACTTTGTATGTCTTAAATTATCTGGAGTTTTCTGAACATGAATTTAAAGACTATAATTTTAAACCATAATACTGTGGTATTAAAGCTTTGTTGTATTTGTTAAATATTCGTAGATAATAATAAATTAATATATCAGGCGTTTTGTGCTAGTGAGACCTTTTCTTTGTATTGAACTTCATAATTATTGATGTATAATTTTAGTACCTTATCATATTACTCGATGATATCCGCGACTTCGTTCGTTTTTTCGTGTATTCTTTGTTTTCCCATAAAAAGTAGCATAATATGTCGTTTCCAGGTATGCTTTATCAAAATTTATCAAAATCAGTACAGCTGAACCGTGAATTCCTAACAGACAGAGAGACACACTTTTGCATTTATTATGTTAGTATGGATAATTTAATACACTACTATCAAATTAACGCCTAATAATTCTCCAAATAAATAAATCCTAAATGGAACCACTTGAGAAAACTTATTGTCTGTTAATTATTTTCCTCCAGAACTTGAGAGATAAGCAAGTCAGCGCAGATTAAACTTGCGCAAAGTTTGATGCTTTCCCTGGCTTCTCGGGGACATCAAGTTTTTTAAGCGCTTAACTTGAGACCGACTCGGCTGCTATCGGGGTTGTTTCCAACTTCATTGTGCTAACTTTATTCAATTGTCATAAGTTTGCCAAATAAAAGTAATGTTTATATTTTCTTATATCTCTAGTAGTAAGTGGTAAAAGCTGTGATGAATTAATTAGGGATGTGGCAATATTCATAATATTATTCATCTATACTAATATTATAAAGAGATAAAGTTTGTGAGTTTGTGACGTTATAGGGGTAATCTCTGGATCTACTGAACTGATTTTGAAAATTCTTGTACCAATAGAAAGCCACATTATTTGTAAGTGTCGCTATATATTAACCTTGCGGACGAAGTTGCGCGTATCTGCTACTAAATAATGTTTTTTTTTTAAATAGCTTTATTTTCCTTTTGTCGTTATTTGTACGTACTAAGCCTAATTTATTTAACTATTGAACTATACAAAATTAAAATAAAATAAAAAATAATAAAATATTCTCTTTAACCTTGTATTAATTCTGTGAGGAGACCTCTGCTATGGGACATGACGTGGTAAGCTCTGGAATACCATCGACAGTAATGCTTCATCTTTATACTTTTAGACACATATTTCAGGTGTAGACATAAAAGCTAAGGTATAAAAGTTCAATGTGCTAAGATTAAAACTATGCAATTTTTTATATTCTATAATGTGGTCGTGTTTTGGATTTTCCGCACCCCTATCGTACAGCTAGCAGCAGTATCGTAGCATCTGGAACGATATTGCGCTCTTGTACTTACTCTAATCGTTTTTCATGGCACCAGCCTCACGGCAAAGGTATTCATGGCACGAGACAAGACCAAACCTGAAGCAATAGGGAAGAACTGACGCAATAGGGATGATGACAACTCAATCAAATCAGCAACTCTTTATCTAACTTAAAAATGCGCTTCTAGCATGAAAGTTTGTATGAAGTACCTACATAGTTGTGACGTCATCAAATTTCAACGCACTTTTTTTCTTTAATCTATAGTCAAAAATTGTTTTCAAACCTAAAACTAACCAATGGATGTGAATTTTAGGTGTTTTGGGAGACCCTCCGTTTTGGAAGAAATAATTTATTTCGGATATAGGCATCATCCTAATTCAGAAATTCCGTTTTCAAATAGGCCCAGCGGGGAACGGAACCAAGGATCTTTCAGTCACACGCTGCAGTTCCGCCTGCACCAGGGAGGCAATCAACTTTACCGGCGCAAAGCTTGCTGGTCAGTGTTCACTGTTCGAGCGATTTCCCAGAACTCAATATACCTAGTTTGCCGGGCTCGACGGGGTGTCGTTTGTCATTGTCGCACGTCGGCGTTTAATTGAAATTTATTATTAATCGACTGGAGTCGTTTTATATTAATAAACTTTACGCTACCTAGCCGGTGCGCCCCAGCGAATACAATTTAAAATTGTTATTTGTCTAAAAAGTTAATGAGAAAAACTCTCTATTAATATTGGACTCAATAAATGGTAGAGAACAAACTGAAATATCCTAAAGCACAAGCACTATCGATGTAACAACATTCCTTGAGGATATTTCGTAAAAAAGCATTGCAAAACTGTGATAGGTATACCTGCTATAAGCATGAACTCTTCTCTATTTTGTAAACTACGCAAAAAGGCTATTTTTTAAATAATATTTTCATTTTTCCAAGTTTCTGAATTCATGAGTAAACAGCAATTAACTTCATAGTTGCTCTTACAATGTTCAGATACAATAGCAATTTAATAGTAGATTGTTACACAAGGGATGTAAGTAAGCTATTACAGAACAAGATCCAATTTGGCGCCAGTGCGAGCGCAGCTCGCATAGGGCGCTAATGGATCGCGTGCACCCGAGATATTTAGTCACACGAGCGAGCGCAGCGAGCGAGGGTGAATATAGTTCGAGGGTGTAATAGCTACTTGCAACCGAGGTAAGCATTCTACTTTATATCATTCTTGCGAGGTAAATAAAACATTGGTAATGCAAAATGAAATTTTAATTAGAATAATTAGCAAATTTAGAGAAAAAATAGAAAAAAATGGTTGCTTATTATAATTAATTATAGTAATATTGCTAAGTTTTCACGTAGCGCTCTTTGGACTTATCCGGCAAAAGGTTTTGCATCATTTGTTCTGCTTCAAGCAAACAAAAATCAGGCTCTCCTCCTTTTTCATCATCTGATGAAGTGCTTGACATTGTTGTAAATAACTTAAATCACTTTACGAACAAACTTCACAAACTTTCGGATCAAATGAAATGCCGCCATTTCCATTTTTTTTCGTAAATAGTTTTCCATTTTTTTTTACGGCTCTGAGTTCCAAGGAGTTTTGCATAGTTTGAAATGTATGGAAATTAAATGCCGCCATGTTCAGTGTTTTTTTTTCAGTAAAAAGTTTTCTTACCATTTTATAAGAAAAGAGATTGTTTACCAAGGAGTTTTGCATAGCTTGAACTGTAATGTGAACATTACAATTCAAGCATAGTGCGACGTAATGTTGCCTTGAATTGCAAACACCAACTTACAAGGAGACTTTCCACCATAGTAATCCCTAGTTACTGAGCAAGTATGATATAAAAATAATTATTAATTTAATTATATTTATATTAATAATTGGATTCTAATCATGGAAAACCAGTAATGGATTTAAATTCACGTTCAAAATTCATCCACGTCATCTAGTCAATCTTTCATCTAGTCAGTCAATCATCTTGCGTTGAATAAATCTACTTTTGATTTTGCTTTAGCGGAAAAACAGTGAGAACTGCAAATATAATTTATTCTCATCAGTTGACTTCCAGGCTTTTTACTCAAACAACTATAAAATGTTACCTAAGAATGCTTCTCAGCGCGTCGGCGGTCTCGGTAAACATTTTTGTCGTCGTCACCATTCCAGTTACACGGGACGTTTCACAAACTCAATCATTATTTGTAGTATCGGAGCGGAGTGGAACGGAACGGAACCGTTTCAATACGCAATGTGAGATATTTTTTGAACCTGGAGTTTTATACCTTACGAATATTTTGATAGCTTCTGACTTAGGCCGAAAATACACCACGGACAAGGCAGGACAAAAGCGATCGAGTGGTAAGGACGTTCAGTCCTGTCGCACTAGTGCGCACCCCATGACGCGGACTTCTCACCTACCAGTCGAGAAGATTAGTAATAAGCAAATTCTTATTTCTGCGATCCGATGTGGCTTCTCACAAAAGACATTTTCCTGTTGTCCTTTCCGGCCTGTAGCGTGGTTTTCCAGCCGTACTTTACTAATACTTAGTTGTTGTATTCTGTTATTAAAATATTAACCATATTATGCAAATTAAAGTATCTGAATCTAAATCTTTTATGAAACATCGCCATCTATCATTGAATCTCTAAAATAGGTCATGAAAAAGGTGAGAGAAGATAAAGCTCCCGCACTGAATGAAAATAATTGCGCGGGGATACGAACCCCTGACGGAACGAGAACCCTCTGGACACGGATGAAACTTGCGAGTTGCAGGTTGGATGAATAGATGGCGCTCATTAGATATTTAGTGAGTTGGTACCGGGTGGAATTCAAAGATGGCAATTGGCAACAATCATAAAATGGTTTAATGCATGATTGTGTATGAACATAATTTTTAATAGTGCGTTAGTTGTTCGTAGTTAGTTGGTGGCAAACATAGAAAAAGTGGCAAAGGTAATACCCGATTAATCGGGTCAAAATTATACGTCATATTACTAAGGTCATACTACGAGTACTTCACATAAAATAAGGTTTCTACTACCGAAGCTTCCCGGTTTTTTTTTTATTTTTTTTATTCAATATAGGCTTACGTTTGACCACGATCACACCTGATGGGAAGTGATGATGTGGCTTAAGATGGGACGCGCTTGCCTAGAAGATGCCTATTCACTCTTAATTTAAAGATACCCGGTTTGTAATTGGTTGGAAACAGTTATATTATAGTAGGTACCTACATTCTTACTAAGTGTTCCCGGTACTTCCATAGAACTAAAGTTTTAAGTGGTACTATAGCTATTCTTCTGGCCTTATTCTATTATTTGGGCACATAGTTCGGAGAACCGATGGATGTTGGGGTCCTTAAGTGCTGGAATGGCGACCCCGCACTGGAAGGCGTAGCGTCGGCAGACCCCCCACACGGCGGACGGACGACATCAAGAGAGTCGCAGGGAGTCGCTGGATGGCGGCGGCGCAAGACCGTGGCTTGTGGAGGAGCCTACATGAGACCTATGTCCAGCAGTGGACGTCCATCGGTTGCCGACAAATATACGACGAATAACCATTCTTCTACGTTTAGTGAGAAGGGAAATATTATTTTAAAAATGGCTTTTCTTTTTAATCTTATTCAATGTCTAATACTACTTACCATCATGCCTAATTTTAGTAAAATCCATATGACAAAACAAACAATATCAATTCCGCAATGCAAAAGCAGTTTCCAGGAATACCTATCATCTAAATGGATATTTTACAAATTCCGTTTTACTGCTCTCGGGAGCTATTGTGCTGCTAAAGTAATTGAGGGGGTGAAAGTGGGGAGGGGGTGCGAAAAGAAACGCCGAGGGATCTGTTTCATTTGAAAAGAAAAGGTATTATCAACTACGAATTAAAGAAAAGCGGTTCAGAGGCCACGGCTGTTAAGACGGAAACATACTGTGAACAGGGGCCTTACTGCCAACGCTTACTTACTTAGAATGATACTCGTAGTTTGATGCCACGTATCTTGGTGTTCATAAAATAAGGATTATAATTCTAGAACACGGAAGTCAACAATAATGGAACAATATGGCTTTATTCGTTGGCAGTAGGTATGACCCCAGTGACACAAAAAGTATATGCACGAGACGTCCGCGACGTATGGGAAACAGGTTTCGTCCTGTCGCAGTAGTCTCTGCAGCTTCATAGGTATAAGTGTGCGCGCAGACTTTATTCGCCAGACAACAATGTTTTGTCCGTAGTGTGTTCTCACCTTAACATATTTCATCTTCATTTAATTAGATGATGCACGCAACTATTTACGGAGATTTAGATTTTGTTTAATATAAATCTCTCTCTTTGATGTTTTAGAATAAAATATAGTATCCAATATGGTACTCCAGGGTATTATAACTACATAACTATATCCATGCAAATCACGTTGATTCTTATGATCTTTACTATAGATGATATTTATTAGGTATTTTGATTCCTGCGGGAACCTGTCAAAATCAGTTCAACTGATGGACATCAGTTGAAGTGAATGTATAGTAGACAGACAGACACACTTTCGCATTAATTAATTATAGGTAAACTCGAGCGAATACGCGTAGGTTTTTTATAAAGTACGCTTTCTCGCCAATTAAACGTGTAAGAGTCTTAGAATACTTTAACCCCAGTATGATTTAACTCAATAGCCAGACAGCATACTTGAGTATCTTCCTGCTGGTAACTCCTCAGCAACCAGACAGGACCTGATTGAAGAGTGGCTTTCATTTCAAGATAAGTACCTGACGAGTACTCGATGTCTACTCGACTGTGACTCGAGCCTGTATTAGCAAGACTCGACATTGGTGAGTGGCTATTTGGTAGAGCTACTTTTACAGAGATTTTAAATCTTTTAAAATATTTGATTGCGTCTGATTAGTTGATAATAAAATAGTGTCAACATTCTCCACAACTAGCTCCACAACCGTTCCACAAAATGATATTGTCACGAATTTCAACACCTGGGAGTATACTATCGATTTTAATATTGTTGACGTTCGTATTTTATTTACAATTATAATGCTTATTTCAGGGACGTGACTTTAAGCTGTCATTTTGAAATAATACTGTTTTGAGTAATGGTAGTAACCCCCTGAATCTGTTTCACGGCTTATCCTCGTCGTGATCTACACCACGGACCAAAAATAGGGCTGACCTACAACAGTAATACTTTGATACGGTTCACGATTCCTCAAATTAAAATGCGTCTTTTCTCCACAAAAATTTACTTCACCTAAAATACTTTACTAACATCATTTATTCTAAATACTTTTAAAGTAATTTTAATTTAAAGTTTTAATGAATATTGTCAACACCCAACATATTATTATGTTTTGCATGGTTTTGTTCAGAACAACCTTTCTCATGGGTTTAATTTTAATGGTCAAATGGAAATATCATATTTTTAGATTTATACTAAGTCACAGGCAAGAAAATCGTTAATAGAGCACAGCTCTAATATTTTAATCGTTTAACCTTAAAACATATTCTCGTACAAAATTCAATAAGTATGTCAAACTTTCATTTTCGTGTCTGATACATAGATTTAGAAATTGGTCCGTAAGGTCTGATAATAAAGTAAGACAGTTATCTGCCAGAGCGTGTCTACTGTCTATCGGCAAACTCCTTCAGGTGGAAACTGTCCGCGCTCGATGAGCGAGCAAATTTGTATCTGAAAGGAGCCCGCCACACTCCAGCGTAACCGCCCACTCAGCGAAAGTTAACGCGTTAACACACACACGGCGTGACGGCGGCTGCAGTATCACAACTGGACTGGAAATACATATCTAATTTTAATAACAGCTCATCCATAATATTATTATTGGTGTCACTGTAAATTAAATTTCCAAAAAAGCAACCACCAAGTTTCTTTGTTTGTCAATCCACATTTGGCCAGCGTGCTGAACTATGGTCTATGGCTTAAACTCGTCTTATTCTGAAAAAGACTCGTGCCCAGGTTTTAAAATGACGAATAGTTTTCAGACTGGGCGGCCCCTTCCGAATGATTTGGGGAAATTATGTACCAACTGGAAGCTTTTTTACAGAAAGTAGCAAGATACGCGGACGCTTTGCGCCGCTGTCGTCCCGCTGGGTGTGTGTGACAAGCTTTACAATGAGAGGTATGAGGCTTTTATTGGAGATCTTGTAGAATACGCCGAACAGAATTACTTGAAAACGTCGGAATGACGTAATGTGACAAATGAAATATTGTAGGAGGCCCTGTATATTTTGTAGCCTATTTTACCCGACTGCAATAGAAGGTTAATGCGCAATACTGGGCAATGGAAGAGAAATCATTATAAGTATTGTACAGAATAGGTTATAGTACGCTGTTGTATTAGACTGTCATTGCACTAATTTGTTGTTGTTGATTTGGGTTTCGGAAAATCCCGTGGAACCTATAATTTTATTTTCCGGAATGTCCGAAGACTGAAAGCGTAGCAGACAAACAAATAGACTCACTTTCGTAATTATAATATTAGCATGGATTACGCCTGCTCGGATTCAAACTTGAGACATCTCGTTTATAGTACCGTATATATTTGACGACCTCCGTGGCGCAGTGTGTAGCGCTGTTGCCTTAACGTGCGGAGGTCCCGGGTTCGATCCCCGGCAGGGTCAATTTGGGAATTTATAATTTCTGAATTTTTCCTGGTCTGGCCTGGTGGGAGGCTTCGGCCGTGGCTAGTTACCACCCTAACGGCAAAGACGTGCCGCCAAGCGATTTAGCGTTCCGGTACGATGCCGTGTAGAAACCGAAGGGGTGTGGGTTTAATATAACTGCCATGCCCCTAACAGGTTAGCCCGCTACCATCTTAGACTGTATCATCACTTACCATCAGGTGTGATCGCAGTCAAGGGCTAGCTTGTAGTGGATAAAATATATATATATATATATATATATGTAGTACATAGAGGTGTCTCTTTTGTTACGTCATGTTTTGACTCTACCACCGGTTCGGAAAAAATATCTACTGAGAAAAGCCTGCAAAATACATTGCAGAAAAAGATCCTTCTTGCAAAATAAGGATTGAATTAGTGTCGGATTGGTTCGTTCGTGTCGTCGGATAGGCTTTGCGCGTGTACCTGAGGAGTAATACTGCCGCGAGGCGCGCCGGGGGATTAGCCGGGCTTCGCACGAAGCCGGGAGATTTCACACCTCGCTTGCTTCAATAGGCAAAGGGCTAAATTGTAGTTTGTAAGGCTGTGTTGTTGTGGGAAGATTTATCGATAGCTTTAGTTACGTACTAAGTTTAATGGCTTTACAATAAATCCTCACTTGAAGGAAACAAGGCTCGCACACGCAAGGACACTTTGTAGGAAGGATCTCCATGTAATTTTTATTATTTAATAAATATCAGACAACAACCTGCTGCAAAACGGGTGATATCCCAGAGGCTTAGATTTCCGGCCTTTTAGAAACATGTGCGAATGAAGAATGTAAATATTTCGTTTAACAGTGAAGGAAAACATCGTCATCGTGAGGAAGCCTGCATGTTCGAGAAATCTGCAATATGTTTTCAAAGGTGTGTGAAGACTGCCAATCCGCATTTGGCCAGCTTGGTGGACTACAGCCAAATCCTTTTCATTCTGTATGATATGTCTGGACTCGTACTCAGTATGGGTCGAAGTGATAACCACGTTAACGTATAAATGTTATATAAACCTATCCCACCCCTTTTAAGCTATGCTTTGAGCTGTCCGTTTATCCTTGTCTGAAAAATTGTATCAATTTCTACCTACTGACTCGTGCCAGCGGACACGCTGCAAGAATAGTAAATAACTCGTGTTCCCACGCGGCTACAACGTGCAAGTGTAGTGAGCTTGCCACTTCAGCCGTGACGCAGCGAGGCGGCAAATTCAATTACGCCTCACTCTTGACGCTGCGCCGCTTCTGTGCGCTCTCTGCTGTCAGAGCGATCGCTGTGCTGCGCTTCACTCGTGACGCGACGACAGCGACACGATCACAGTCTCAATTGCGCTGCGCTCCTGACGCTGCGCTGCGCTTCTGCGCGTGGTCTGCTCTTAGAGCGATCACTGTGCTGCGTTGCACACGTGACGCGACACGACAATAGTCAACGGAGAATTAATACTTCTTATTGACCCAGCTTATTGACCCAGCAAAGCGACCATAAGAGCGACCGCTTTGCTGTGCTTTCTAGTAGGTATATGCCGTGACGGACTGAGCACGACTTTAAAATTTAAGCCTAATTTTAGTTTTAAAGCAATCAATTTTGAAGATCGACAATGTCGAAGTCGCAACTACACGTGCTAAATTCTATCATATTTAACCTCATAATGGTAAAGAAGCCACTTTACACTTACACTTACACTATAAGATAAGAAGATATTTTATTGATACTGCTGCTTGCTCTGCGTGAACCAAAGTTCATAGCATTATTTAAGTAATAAAAATCATCAAGACTGTAAAGTAATATACCTACGATAATTTGCGGCATAGGTAATATACTCAGAATAAAACATAATATTATATTAAGCTATATTTTGCAGTCGTTTTATGGACAGTTAATGACAAACTAACTATCAACTAATGATAAACGACTTTTTAAACAATTCCATATCGTACTCGCGTTGGATGAGTATAAAACGGGTATTTAATTCCCGCAGTGCCTTCATTTAAGCTAATGCGCGTCGGAATCACTCACCCGACGGAAAACTAGATGTTTTACACAATACACTGTAGTTGTACCTACTCGTACGTAATGGGACGCTTTCAGTTGGGTAGGTACTAGCGTTCACTATTACTCTGTACGCGTGGATTTTATTCAATGGTTTCGTATTTTTGTAATTTTTCCAAATCGTGCACCCATTGATTTACATATATATAATTACTTATGTCGTTAAACTGCAAATTGTTTTAAATTTTAATTTTATTTCAAACATTGTACCGGGTATGCGTATGTCTACGTAAATAGGATGAGTACGAGGTGTCCATTTATGTTAATTTAGACACACAGACTATATTATAACGAAGTTTTGGTTTTGGACTTTATCAATATAGAACTTATGTTTAATTTGTTTGAGTTATTTTACAAAATAAAAGGAGAATTCAATTTATCTTGAGAGACCTAATACGAAGTAATATAATAAAAGCTTATAATGACACTAATAAGGTCAAATAATATTGTGTTTCATTTGAAACAAAAGGCAGCAGCTTAGTTATTGCTGGTGTGTTTAGACGTAGTTCACGGAGATAATGATTGTTCTAGAAATTACGAAATACGACCGAATAGTTAGGTACTGTGGTACTGTTGTCGGTAGTCGGTAGATAAATAGGTATTAACCGACCTTGTCATTATTTTCATTAGTTTCATTGTGTTGTGCGGGTGAAAATACAATGTAGACGATCTATTAATACCTTTTGTGTTCTCTGTTTATACTTATGAAAATCATACCTAAATTTAAATAATTACAAATATATTATTTTTGTTAGTACATATTCATTTTTTTCCAGGTAGAGGTCTGACTTTTAGTCTTGCGTTTGAAGGTTGATATACAATAGGAGCTTATTGCTTTATATCATTAAATAGTTATAATTAAAAGCTTTTAAAAAGAAATAATAATTACATTATTAAAGTAACCACTGTGTAAAATTTCAGCTTTATAGATCCAAGGGCTTGGGCTAGACGTCGATGAGATAAGAAAATAAGATATTATTAAAAAAAGATGACTAAGAAAAACGTCGATTTCGCTAATTGTGCAACATGCGCTACAAACTGCCCCCCTTGTACCTGCTTGTAGCAGGTAGGAAAAGCAAGCAAGCGTTACTTTCAGTATTAAATTAAATTACCCATAATTTGCTCTGTTCATCGAAGTTTCAACCGATACAATCAGACGTACACTGACGACGGCTTTTCCGCCCCGACTGCCGTGAGTACCGCCATCTGTTTCTAATTAATCAAAGCCTTAACAAAACAACCTCGTCCCGGCATTGTAGCGTTCTAAAATACACGCACATTTCAAAGGTAGCCGTCGGCTCCAGAACAATAACCACATCTGAGTGATTCCCGACAACAGCCGCGTCTTGTAATTTCTCTTTTATGCGCCACCCGGTACCCGGCACCCAGCACCTAGCACCCAGCACCCAGCACCCAGCCCCCAGCTCTTTACATGTACACAGCTAGGTGTAGATAGAGGTGGGTAGATGCTACTCGAATAAAGCCCACAGCAAAGCCTGAAACCAAATCCGTAATAACACTGACAGACTTTGACGAAGGACATTTATACTACTTTTTATCCCGGAAAATTAAAGAATTTCGGCAGGATTTACAAAAAAAAAGCGGGCTTAATCGAGAAAATCTTTCAAAATCTTTTTCTCTGAAATTCTGCTTTGCAGTTTAAAGCCCACCCTAAAATATATTTCTGGCTACGCCCGCGTCTACTATTATTGTCTTGCGCCCGTATTTTATCCTTTGAGCTCACACTTTGTTTATCATTTCTATTCATTTATAGACAGAATAGATGGTAGCATGACTATAGCAGACTATTATATTTATAAACGGAATAGTTACGAGTGGAATACTCGTAGATACGCAGCACCAATATTATAATTGTTTCGCATTTAAAAAAAAACTATTAGCTACTTCTTAGGTATTGTACCGCGCGAAACAAATTCAGTACAATTATAAACTTAGTACGATCTTTTATTTTTCGCAACGTTTGGTTAATATCTTAGATACGAGTATCAATAAGATGTTTAATAAAGGGACCCCCGCCAGCGCCCGGCGGGTGATCGAAACATTAAGTATATATATTATGATACAATAGAGAAAAAGCCAAAATCTTATAAGAATAAACTATGAGAAACTTCATCAGTTAAATAGATGCCGTGTAATAACTTATTAGTTGTGTCGCTATCATTTTGGGCAGTGACCAGGTGGGATCGCAGTTTACTTGTGGTGAAATAAGAAACAAGGCATGACTGTGGGCATAAAAGTAGTTATAAATCCGACTAATTTGATAAAATAATAGAGTAGAAATTTCTCTTTTGTTTGCTTGTATTATGTCGACTAGTAGGAACTTAATGGCAATAATTATTATTAATATCTTATAACTGAATCTATGAGATTTCAAACGTTGTCTAATCTGAGAAGAAGCCCATAACAAACACCTCCTCCTCCTAATGATCAACAGCCAAAAAGCACTAGACCAACAAGATAGTAAAAAGGTGAGGGTTGAACCTCCATACCTACATTATTTACTGGAAGGCAGAATACTACAACAATCACGAAACTGAGTAACCGGAGCAAGCCGTGTTGTCTCACGGTAACAACACAAAACCAAACATTACGAGAAAACAGAACAAGAACAAATACCTAACTGTGTTGGGGTCTTGTTGCGAGCCCGCGAGTTACTGAGTTAGCCGAAGTTGGTCGCCTCACGCCTGGCGCCTGAAGATGCGAATCTACTCGGATAACCTTTTTGGGCAAAGTTCGGTGTAAGTTTATTAGTGTACTGCCGATTGCATCAAGAATTCCATTATGTACCTACCACTAAGTGGTGTAATTTGTTTCGCTTTAACTTTATAGGAAAGTTAAATTTGCTTTTTTTATTCATATTTCATATAGAACCCCTTGCGGTAAAAATGGTGATGGCTTTGATAAGTTTGGCCTCATGCTTCAGAGATCCGAGGTTCAAATCCATGGCATACAAACGTATAAGTGACTAGATGATACCCGCGACTTTGTCCGCGGGGAATAGTTTTTTTGATTCCCACATCAACTCTTTACTTTTTCGGAATAAAAAACTTCCGGGATAGCTTATGTCCTTCCCCGGGATACACCTATCTCTGTACCAAAATTCATAAAAATCGGTTGAACAGATGGACCGTGAAAGCGTAGCAGACAGACAGACGGACATCCAACAGTCGGACACACTTTCGCATTTATAATGAATGAATGAATGAATGAATTTCTTTATTTTCCACACATTACTTTAAATACAATACACTATACTAGATTTGATTTCTATGTGATTGATTTAATGTGGGGACTGGTGCTTGAGCTAAGCAAATGCCTGTGGTTCAAGTCACCAGGCCCTATCCCCGTAATACATACATATAAACTTATTCGAAACAATTTTTAAAGTAACGTTTCACAAGATTATTTTAAATCAAAATCTATTAAATCAGATACATTTTTTATTGTAACATTATCATTCAATATTATTTATCTAATAGACGTAAGTTACATTTTGTTTATTTTTATTGAATAAATTATCTATATATCTTTTAAGTAGATTTAATAAGTGTGTGTATGTTTGTGTGTTTAAGTGTAGGTAAGTGTAATTGTGTGTGTGTGTTTCTGGGTGTGTGTGTTTAATACTCAAGTATTCAATGTTTGATTTCTGAGATTTTAGCTCATTTTAAGATTTTTATTAGGTTCTCCGTTTCTTCGTAGTTTAGCTTTGATAGCCAATCAAATAATCGTATTTTACATTCGCGTGTACTCAGCTCATTGATACTCAGATTTTTGTTAGCATTATTATAAAGGTAACTGCCAAGAAAACATGGAAAATTTTGCGTAAACGATTTTTTAAATTTGTTTATTGTGAATATTTGGTAATGACGTCTCTTCCCTGAATTATTCGCTTTGCCTTTTGTTTGAGCATGGTATCTCATTATAAGTTTGTGGATGAATAATTGTCTTACTGTTAAGACCTTGCTATCGCGGTAAAGTGATACTGTGGGATACTGATAAGGTAAGAAGTAGATCACTTTTAAAAGCAATCTCTGTGCTCTTTCGAGCTGTATCATGTGAGATTTTGCTGCTCCCCCCCATGTATCAATGTCATACGTTAGCAAGGATTGGCAAAGTGTTTTGTATAATGTTTTTATTAATTTAGGATCTGCAACCTCTTTAACGTTCCTAAAAATGGCTATCAATTTTCTTATTCTATTGGTTAAAGTTTTAATATGTTGTTCAAAGTTTAAATTTTTATCTATTTGTATGCCTAAGTATTTAATATAAGGAACTCTTTCCAGTGTTGGACACGAGCATGTTTGGTTTTGACAAGATCCAGAATGGGCGTAAATATTATGTGTATTTAAAGATGGTTGGGTTTTATTTGTTATAGAAAATGTAATGTATTTAGTTTTATTTGCGTTTAGGCTTAGTCTATTCTGTCTTAACCACTGAGATATACAATCAAAATTCTTTTGTGCCTTAGAAAATACCTCGTCCCAACTCTCTCCCCATACCATTAGAGCTGTATCATCCGCAAAACTCGTGATATTTCCGTCTTTTATTTTGAGATTGCAGAGTTGGTTCATATAGGTTAGGAAAAGAGTTGGGGCCAAGATACTTCCCTGCGGGACACCATGTGTAATTGGGAGTGGGCTGCTGGTAACATTTCCAATTTTGACAGACTGGTAACGATTTGACAGGTAACTTTGCAGAAGTTGCAGTGGTAAACCTCTTATCCCTATCTGTTCTAGCTTGCGTACTAGTATATGTGTGGACACGGTATCAAATGCTTTAGCAAGATCTAGGAAGATAGTAATGCACTTTTTACCATCATCCATATTTCTGACAATACGGTCGACAAGATCGTCTACCGCATCCGTCGCTGATCTCTTTTTGCGGAATCCATATTGGTTTTTTGCTAGTAGGTTATGGGATTCAAGAAAATTTACCAATTGTTTATTTATAATCTTCTCAAGAATTTTTGACATGGTGGGTAATATAGATATTGGGCGGTAATTAGATATAGTCAATATATATATATAGATATAGTCATATAGTCAACTGTCAAACTGTGAATACTTTAAATCGCTTGTGCTAGAGAAATAAACTAAATTAAAAAGTATTTGTGGACAAAAACAATGAAAAAGTGAATTAGTGCAAAGAATAACCTTGATTTATCGGCCAATAACTGTTATAGCACGCCTAACATAAAAACTTACCGTGATAAATACGTAACAAAATCCGGCAGTTAACGGAACTTCAAAAATTCGAAATAAGGTGAACTTTGCGACTATAGAAGTGTTTGCACCCGATTAATTCGGTGAAAAGTGTAATAGAACTACGCGTTACTAATATTAAGTACAAACTACAATAATTAGGACTTTAAAAACAAAGACCATCTATTACGAGTGCACCCAGTATTACAAACTTTCTCACATTTAGTATCAAGTTCAAGTGTCAAAAAGTGCTTAAACTCATAATTTATCAGATTCTATCAAATTATAAAGATATATTATCATCCTAAAAACAACATAACCATTGTAAACCGTTGCGAAATTTAAAATATTGAGGTTATCTGAGTGACTAATAATACAACATCAACTGACACTTGTCACTGTCAGTGCCACTGCCATTAAACTATAAACAATCAATTCTAGCTAGGGTTGCTAACACAAAAAACCCCAATAACGTTCCGTTCCACTCACAGAAATGGAGTCACAGTTACAAAACTTATTTGATAAACTTAAATTAGAAATGCAGCAGCAAACTAAAGAAATAACAAAAACCGTTATGGAAAAAATGGATGAACAACTTAAGCCGATTGTGGAAGAAAATAAGAGATTGAAACAATCTTTGGAAATATTAGAAAATAGAATGGAAAATCAAAGAAAGGCTAATAACTTAATTGTTTTTGGCTTGGAAGAAAATGAAAAGTCTAATGCAGAACTAATAAAAAAAATAACAGAAGAATTAAAAAGCTCAGTCATTGACCTAGATACCCGTGACATTAACCAGGCAAAACGAGTCGGAAAAAGAGTGGAAAACCAAGGTAAACCAAGACCGGTGGTAATCTCAATGGTCAATAACTGGAAAAAATATGAGATCCTCAAGAATAAGAATAAAAATAGTAAATTATACATAACAGAAGACTACCCTAAAAAAGTATTGGAAATAAGACGCTCACTTCAAAATAAACTTAAAGAAGAAAGAGAAAAAGGGAACTACGCAGTAATCAAATACGACAAACTAGTAATCAAAGAAAAGGGTTGTTTTATTAAAAGGAAGAGGACATCGTCTACTCCAGACAAATGCTCTTCCGAAATGCCTGTTGAAGACAAGAAAACTGACAAACCTTCATCAAAAGTCAATAGAATGAATGCTTTCGACTTCATGAGGACCAGATCCAATTCTATCACAATCGACAAACCTAATAAACAATAGCAATTAATTAACCATAATAATAAATCAACATTAAAAACAAGTAAGAACAACAACACCCATCTAACCCCAAGACGGCTGGTCACCGCGGGGTTATCTAATGACCAATGCCCCCCTTCTATAATCCAAAAAGAAAAAACTACCGTTAACACACCACGTTCTAAGGAAAATAATAATAAATTACACATAGGAACATTCAATGTGAGAACATTAAAAACACAAGATAGGCTAACAGAGCTATTGGAAGCGATTACGCATATAAAATGCGATGTATTAGGACTGAGTGAAATAAGAAGAAAAGGAGAAGAAATTATTGAACTCAATGAACACATATTCTATTACTATGGGAAAGATACCAAGCAGAATGGAATAGGTTTTCTTATTAACTCAAAATGGAAGAATCAGATAGTGGAATTCAGAGCATTCTCAGATAGAATCGGATTACTAAAACTAAAATTCTCAAAACAACAAACAATGGCCATTCTACAAGTATACATGCCTACAAGTGACCATACCGATGAAGAAATAACCAACACATATGACCAACTTTCCAGTATTTTAGAAAACATAGATAGCAAAACAATCATAATACAAGGAGACTTCAATAGCAAGATTGGTAAACGACAATTTGAGGAAGAATCCAGACATATTGGAAATCATGGCTATGGTAACAGAAATGCTAGAGGCCAAATGTTGTTAAGTTTTTGTAGAACGAACAACTTGAAAATAATGAACACATTTTATAAAAAACGTAATAACAGGAAATGGACATGGCTATCACCAGACTCAAAAACCAAAAATGAAATAGATTTCTTCCTATGCAAGACATCCAACATATTCCAAAATGTAGACGTAGTAAACAATATAAAATTCTTCTCGGACCACAGATTACTACGAGCCACAATATTTACCGAAAACCTAACAAAAAGGAAAATACCTAAACCAAGAACAAAACCACATAGTGAGGTAGATCAAAAAGAATATTGTAAGAAACTAGAAAATTTAATACAAAACATCCCTCACGAGATAAAGGGAAACGTACAAAAATATTACACAGAAATAGAAGAATGCATTAAAAAAGCAGAAGAAAGTGATATACCACAGCCAGATTCCAAAATTAATAAATTCTCAAATAAAACAAGGACTTTAATAGAACAAAGAGCTACTCTAGGTAGGAAGTCCAACAAAACACAAGAAGACAAACTAGAACTGAAGAAAACAAACAAAAAGGTTAAAAGACTTATAAGAAAAGAAAAGAGACAGACATCAACAGCTGTCATAATAGACACATTACAAAGATCGGGATCAACTAAATTAATTCAACAGACTCTAGAAAGAGATAGGAAATGGATTACTGGACTAGAAAAAACAACAGGAGAAGATGTAAAATCAAGAGACAAAATACTTGAGCTAGCCACCAAATTCTACAAAAGCTTATATACAAGCACGATTAAAGATGCAAAAGAATATTCAGAATCAGATAACAACTGCAACACCAATGAAGACGATATACCAAAAATTATTACAAGAGAAGTTGAAACCGCATTGAATGGACTAAACATACATAAAGCTTCGGGGCCAGACAAAATCAGTGCTCGGAGCCTCAAAATGGGAAAAAGCATTCTTGCAAAGGTCTTGACCGATCTTTTTAATAAAATCCTAGATAATGAAGAACTACCCGCTCAGTGGAACAAATCTGAAATATCTTTAATCCACAAAAAAGGATGTTACAAAGACATTAACAACTACAGACCCATAAGTATGATTTCTAACTTATACAAAATATTCGCAAAAATTATAACAAAAAGAATAAATTATTATCTAGATATACAACAGCCAGAAGAACAGGCGGGATTTCGTAGTAGTTACTCGGTATGTGATCATTTGCAAAGTGTTCAGCAAATAGTTGAGAAGGCTAACGAATATAATATGGAAATTTATATAGCATTCATAGATTTTAACAAAGCGTTCGACTCCATCGAACACAAGTCGTTATGGAATGCTTTGGCAAATGACGGAGTACCCAACAAATACATCAAAATAATTAAAAAAATCTATGAAAACAGCAAAGCTTTAGTGAAACTGGAAACTAAGGGAGTGGAATTCAAAATAGGAAGAGGTGTCAAACAAGGGGATCCCATGTCTCCTAAACTTTTCAACTCAGTTCTACAGAATATATTTTTAGAACTTAAGAAGAAATGGGAAAATTTTGGTATTAATATAAATGGACAAAATGTAACTAATCTAAGATTCGCGGATGATATAGTCCTTTTTTCAAAAAATCCGCAAGAACTGAAAACAATGATACAGGATCTACAAAAGGAAAGCGGAAAAGTAGGCTTGTCAATGAATATGTCTAAAACAAAACTTATGAAAAATAATGCAAATATCCTTAACATTTCCATAGGAAATCATAATTTAGAAGTGGTTGACAAATATACTTACCTTGGCCAAACTATCGCCTTTAAGGATTGGCAAGAAGAAGAGATAGAAAAAAGAATACAACGAAGTTGGAATAAATATTGGGCTCTTAAACATATATTTAAAAATAAAGACATACCAAACAATTTAAAAGCTAGAACATTCAACAGTTGCATAATACCGACACTCACATATGGTTGTCAAACGTGGGCACTCAGTAAGAACCAAGTTAAAAAACTAAAAGTAGCGCAGAGGAACATGGAAAGAAATTTATTAAAAATTAGATTAATTAACAAAGTTCCAAAACAGGAAATACGACAAAGGAGTAAACTAAAAGACGTAATGAGGACAGCAAAAACTGGAAAATGGAACTGGGCGGGACATGTGGCAAGGGCAGGGAATGGAAAATGGAGCAAAAATCTAACAACTTGGTTACCAAGATACTTAACAAGGAAAAAAGGAAGACCTGTTACCAGATGGAGGGACGAGATAGATGCATTTGGAGGAAAACTCTGGTTCCGCACAGCCCAAAATAAGAAGGAGTGGAAGGAGAAGGGGGAGGCCTTTGCCCAGCAGTGGGATGATATATAACTCATAATAATAATAATAAAGTACCAATTAAAGAAAACTAAGTATTATAGGCTTATATAATAATAATAATAATTAGATATAAGATTTTTGTCCCCTTGCTTGAAGATAGGGGTGATAACTGATTTTTTGAAGATATCTGGGAAAGTACCTGTTTCGAGACATAAATTACATATATAAACTAAAAGACCTGCTAGCGATTCTTTATTTTGTTTTATGATCTTAGATGAAATACCATCAATTCCTACAGAATTAGTATTTTTGAGCGAGTTTATGATTGAAATTACTTCCCGTATATCCGTATCTAAAAGTGCAAACGAATTCGGAGGGGAATGTGAGGGGTAATACGTGTTATTTATAAGAGAGTCATCTTCAGCAGTTACGGCTATTTGTTCTGCTAACATTTGACCGGTATTTACGAAATATTCGTTTACTTTATTTACTGATGTGATTGGAGTGTTTGAGATGTTTAGGAGGTTATGAGCGACTGTCTTTTTGTTCTTGAGATGAGTAACTGAATTTATAATGTTCCAAGTTTTCCTTATATTATTTGCATTTTAAGTTCTAGTTTAAAATATTGATTTTTTAGTTGTTTTAAAATTTTATTACAGAAGTTACGGTACCTTTTATATGTTATATTTAGAGTTTCATTATGAGGATTCTTTTTTACTTTTACATGAAGTTTATCCCTGTGTCTGAGGCATCGTAATAGACCAGGAGTTAACCAAGGTTTTAGTGGGGTTAATATTAGTAAGTATGCATTAAATGAAAACTTGTTTTAAAGAAATAAAACGTAAGGAAACCTGCATGCTGAGTTGGTAATATGGTTTTCAAGGGTGTGTGAGACACACTTGACTAGTGTATTTGCTGCGTGTTTGATATAGGTAGGTAGGCCCGCGATGGGCTAAGATGATATTAATGAATCCTTGTCTGCAATTTCACCGGGTGATAAGAGATGAAACGGTCTAGCCTGAAAGGTGCGGCAGTTATTATACCCTTTATTTTTTTTCCAAAGAATCCACGAAACATTTGTATGAAAATCAGACTTTTAAAAGCATGTCCTTAACGTTGAAAAAGTTAACGAATACTGCACTAGAATATCGTATCGAATTTGAATTTAAAAACATACCCTGTTAAAATTATATTTTAATTAATGTTGATTATATTCATTGATACTTTGCTAAGAGCTGTTCAAAAAACAATATTGCCATGTTGCTGAGTGGGAAAAGAAAACAATCTGTCGCAACCAAAAAAATAGCGGACGCTTGGATATTGCAATTTGCATAGAAAAAAAAACAACAACTGCTTTTAATTAAACAGACTTTGTGATGTAAAACCGAGCTGAATACTCTTGATACTCTTTACATTTTCTTTTTTTTCACCCCGAAGTCTGACACAAACAAACGCAAAGTAAAATTTAATCAAGGCGCTCAATATTTTAAACCATCATATTCCCTGTATAACTACTGCAGTTAACCGCTAAGAAACAGTTAACTGAAAGATAAACTGTATAAGAGTTTCAAAAGGAAAAAATTATTATGCAAAGGCGTGAATTAAATGCCTCTACAGACGCGACTAACTTAATTACTTGACTCCTTCAACTGTACTGATAGAACTGATACGGACAGAGAAGTGTTAAGGCTTTTCCGGGTCATTTTTTAGTCAAATGAATCTATGTAGCCGTCGAATTAAGTTGGAAAATTCGAAAAAAAACTGTGAGTATGGTAAAAGTCGTGAGAGTTGACAGCAAAGTTTGAGGTTGAATACTCATCATCTTATTGTAAAGAGCCCAGAATCCTTGCGCTGTCCATTAAATCCATATAACAAGTAATCTGCTGCGTCGGCTGGACAGCGTTCAGGGAGCTTCGAAATAAATTCTCGTCCAAAATTCCAAAGTGTCTGATGACTAAGACGTAGTGCGTATTACCAGAACTGATCTACGGATAAGATCAATAAAAGCGAATAAGTGATTTCCATTTTTACTAATTTGCGAAAGAAGAAATAGGTAGGATCCTACAACTCAGTTCCGTATGTAGAGGCTTTGAAGCTTTGTGGGCGCAAAAGAAGTAAGTGGAAGGAAACGTGTAACAAAGGAAATTGCTGTGTTGTATATCCTAATAGCTTGCCAGCGTGTCCAAAGGCTTAGAATTTATTCATTAATTAATTAAACATTTAAATGAGATGAAATGTCTGACTCTGCAATAAAAAAATAAATATAATAATAAATAATATGCTCCCGAACGAATCTCGGTCACGGCGGCCTATATCTTCAGAGAGTTTAGCCATCTGCACGGGAGATATTATAGTGCACAAATGTCTGCACAAACACAGGTGCACTCTTTGTTAATTCCTTTACTGGCATCGCCCGATGGGACGGAAATTCCGATACGACTGGAGAGAGATCAGGCGCAAGACCGAAGGCCTTACGTGCTCTCCGAGGCACGGGAGTGAAACACCACCAACTTCTTTACTCCTCACTAGATAGTCAATTTAAAAATAGACCTGTCAAAGACAGCAACGTGCCGTGCGTCCTCGCTCAGTATGTACAGAAGACAGGCTACGCAAAGGGACGGCTTACATCCTCCAAAAACAAAGAGTTTACAGTTACACGCGATTTTTAAAAACCCAAATTGAGTCAGATCAAGACACGGCAGGCATCATCTAGTTTAATTTGATGATTATGTTAATTTCAATCTGAATCTTATATGCTAAATAATAGTCGTTGTAACAATAGAGGTGAGGAGCTTCCCCCGGGGCTATTATTTGCGAGCTCAGCGCTCGGCGCCCGTCACGCGCCGCATCGCTGAATCGAATTACGCTGCGATCACACCGTTGTCAGCGTGACACGAGGTGGAACCGGGGACGACACCGACACGATTTTTATCTTACTCCACTTGTAATTATTTACATACTACATACATGCCGGCAACTTCGTCCGCGTGGTTTTTTGACTACTGCGGGAATTCCTTAATTTTCCTGGATAAAGTAACCTATGTTCTTCCCCGGGATACAAACTATCCCTATACCAAATTTCATCAAAATCGATTGAACAGATGGGCTGCGGAAGCGACAGCAGACAGACAGACAAGAGTCACTGTGACTATGAAATGACTATGACTATGACTATGACTATTATCTATAGAATATCCGCTGCTACTCATATTTACCTAAATTAATGCGGTGGATTGAGATATTACCAGAATAAAGTGCTAATCTCTCTCTAGAGTATACTGCTTATTGTAGCCCACACTACAGTACAGCCTAACCGGTACAGCGTCCTTAAATATCAACAAAGCGTTACAAAAGCTGCAAGAGATAAAGAGCCATATAACCTTTGTTGTGCTTGCGCTGCTAAATATGATACAAATCGTATCGTAATCGTATCGTGCTCGTCTCGTTAATTCTAAGCCCCGCTTCAATGTTGCATCCCAGCAATGCGCCGCAGAGCCTTCATTTAATCTTCCCCCAGCGAGAGGCGATCCAGCCTCAAACAATACACCTACATCTTGTTATGCGGGATCACTGACGACTATAGGTTCTTATTGTACAGTGCTGCATGAAAACTTTATTGTAACTATAGTTTAATATCTTTTAGCTCAATTATACTTCATACTAATATTATAAATGTGAACACGAAAGAGTGTTAGTTTATCCTTCCATCACCCCGCAACAGAGCAACGGATCGACGCGATTTTTTATTTATTTTTATTTATTTATATATTTAGTACCAAACTTAAAAACTAAACATAAAAATTTAAAGGACATGTACAAGGACAACTTATCTCTAGAAGAGATTTCTTCCAGCAGCCCTAGAATGTGAGAATGGAGAAAAATAGATAAAACTGAGTAGGTACTTATAAACTAAAGTAAAAACTTTTAATAAGACTTATGATAATTGTCATAAACATATACATATAATATTAATATATATACTATATATAGCTCAATATTAATATATACGTGAAATACACAAATTAATAACATACATACAAAATAAAATACTAGTAAGTATACATACATAACAGTACATATTATACAATCATAAATATATAAAAATAAAATAATATTGAAAATATAAAAGCTAATCATATATAGAAGAAAGATAATGCTGCTTCAGTCTAGATTTAAAAGCACCCACGGATATTCTTACGGATATTCCCTGGAAGGGAATTCCAGAGACGCGCTGCTACCACCGCATACGACTTGGCGTAAAATATGGTGTTCCATGAGGGTACTTCGAGTGACTTTATCATGACACAGGTGCGCAGAGGTCTTGTTCGGGGAGGAGCATCCTGGAAATGCTCATGTAAATAAGGTGGGGAAGAAAACTTTAATATTTTAAAAAGTAGTGTTAGAATATGAACATTCCGGCGAAGGCGAATAGGGAGCCACTTCAGTTTTCGACGGAATTCTGAAACATGGTCGAATTTGCGCAATCCATAGATAAAACGGATGCACAAATTCTGAAGCCGATCTAATTTGTCGAGTAGCTCCTCTGTTGCATCCAAATAGCAAACGTCGGCATAGTCGATGAGGGGTAGGAGAAGAGATTGTGCTAACATAATTTTAGTGCGAAAAGGTAAAAAATTTTGAAGTCTGCGAAGAGAGTGAATGGAATAGTTCAAACGCCTACTCACCTCATTGATATGAGCAGACCATGAAAGATTATTGTCAAAAATTAAACCCAGATTTTTAGCTTTTTCGGAAAAGGGTATAGCTGTACCATCATAGTATAAGCCAGGTAAAGTTTTGAAGTCAACCTTGCAGCGCATTCGGCTGCTGCCGATTATAAGCGCTTGAGATTTTTTAGGGTTAACAAGCAAACCAAACGAATCAGCCCATGTCTTGATATGAGCTAGATCAGCGTTTACCGCCTCTACGGCATCAGCAAGGTTGGCCAACGCTGCGTGCCTATAAAGCTGCAGATCGTCTGCATAAAGATGGTAGTGACAAGAAATTGCTTTGGAAATTTCATTAATAAAAATGGAAAACAGTAATGGAGATAGTACACCGCCTTGAGGAACGCCAGCAGAGAGATCAGCCCAATCCGAAGAATCTTCGTCAGTCCTGATTCTCTGCCGTCGACCCTGAAGATAAGACTTAAACCAATTCACCACAGGAGGAGAAATGTTAAGAGAACGGAGGATAGCAAGCATTACATCAAAGTCAACTGAGTTAAAAGCATTACTGAAATCAAGCAGCACGAGAACAGTAAGCTCCTTGTTATCCATAGCAAACCGGATATCATCAGTTACTTTGAGCAATGCAGTCGTAGTACTATGAGAAGGACGAAAACCAGACTGAAAAGGACTTAGGAGATTGTTGCGTGAGAGATAAAGAGAGATTTGCTTGCAGACATAGTTTTCTAATAATTTGGAGAGAATGGGTAGAATGGAAATAGGACGGAATTGAGAGAATGAAGTCGGATTTGTTGTTTTGGGTAAAGGAATGACATTAGCCATTTTCCATGACGTTGGAAATGTGCTGGTTGTTAAGGAAAAATTGAGAATATGAGCAATGACAGGTGTTAAGTAATCAATAATTAGTAAGAGCATATCGCGGCTAATACCATCATAACCCACTGCTTTGGAGGAAATGGAAAGGATACCTTTCTTAACATCCTCCTCAGAGATCTGGTTGAAGATAAAAGGATCACAAGTAGGTGGGGCATCACTATTTAATTTTAAAAGCAACGATTTTTTCTTACTATCTGCGATTCTAACCGGAGGTAACGAGAAATGCATGTTTAGAGAGTTTAAATCAAGTGACTGACTAAGAGATTGAGGAGAATTACCCACACCCAGTGATTTCAAAAAACTCCAAGTCTGACCAGGAGTGAAGCGCTCAATTGAAGAATGTATATAACGGCGTTTAGCATCCCTACACATCTTATTGCAGCGATTTCGCAGTCGTTTATAGTTAGCAACATTTTCCTCGGTTGGATTCTTTTTACACAACTTCTTAGCTTTATTGCGTTTTGCCATGTATGATTTTATGTCAGAGGTAAGCCAAGGAGCAGGCAGGTACTTAACCCTTACAGGACGGGCAGGAGCATGTGAGTCAAATAAGTCAGTAAGGGTCGAATTCAAAATTCCAACCTTGTCATCAACAGTAGAGGCAGCAAAAAGTGGGGTCCAATTATGAGCAAAAACATCCTTATGAAGAGCTTCATTGTTTATGTGCTTCAGATTACGCCGCAGAATAGTTTTACCATTTCGCCTAGGTATCGCTAAATTATAGCGTATGAAAATAAGGTCATGGTAAGAAAAAGGAGCATTTAGCTGACCATGAGTAAGAACTTTATCTGTTTTGGAAACTATAATAAGATCCAAAAGAGAAGGGTCAGAGTTGGGGGAGAAATGGGTCGCAGACAGCGGCAGAAGAGAAAGGTTAAATGAGGAAACTAAAGATTTCAATTTATGGGACCTCGAGTTATTTTTAATGAGACAAGTATTTAGATCCCCCATAACAATTATGTGGTCATACAACGGAGAAAGGTCTTCGAGAAGTGATTCAAAGGTGTTGAAGTAGTTGATAGTAAGAGAAGGGCTGTACGCAACACCAAGTAGAAGTTTAGTATGGCGTGTTGAAATTTCAAGAAAAAGGTATTCTAGGTTACCAGAGTACGAGCTGGGAGACTGTCTTAGTATATTAAAAGTAAGGTTGTCTCTAAGGTAAATGCAAACGCCCCCGCCACCCTTATCAGTTCGGTCGTTGCGAATCAGCGTAAAACCAGGGAGATTATAGAGAGAAGAGGGAAGAGAAGGTTTTAACCAGGACTCTGATACCAGAATACCATCAACATGCACGTTGCTAAAGGATGCGAGAAGATCGGAATAGTGAGCCGGAATGCTTTGAGCATTTATGTGTACTAAATTAAGACAATTAGAGTTATTAACAAATATAGTTTTTTGCATGTAGTTGAGGACCTGGAGAGTGACATAAGCTACTTTTTATCCCGGAAAATGAAGGAGTGCCCGTGAGAATTAACAACAAACGATTAACAACCGTTATTGGAGTTAGCTGTGGAATGTCGCCAATGCGTACCGATCTGTACAATAGTTAAATTGATTTCTTGTCCTTCTAGCCGTTTAATAGTTACTCGCTATTACATCGCCTTTAAATCCATCTCTGGACTCATTTCCGTTGAGAATTTAAGCAAAAAGAGATGCTATTTTATCTTTATCCCAATGTTAAAATATACTAGCAAAAATATACGCAAGGATTTTAAGATTTCGGAACAATGTTATCCTATCCCACTAATATAATACTTATATTATCAATGCGAAACTGTTTGATTTGTTCTTCAATCATGCTGCAAAAGAGCAACAGATCGACGTGATATTTTGCTACTAAATAATCGCAAATAAAAAAGCAATTATCTAAATACATAAAAGGAAAAAGTGACTAACTGACTGACCCATCAATGCACAGCTCAAACCACTGGACGTATCGGGCTGAAAGGCAAACAGATGGCATGTATTGACGTATGCATGCATCCCCTGACAAAGGATTTTTTAAAGTTCAACCCCTAAAGGGGTAAAGTAGGGGTTTGAAATTTATATGAAAATCGAACTTAAGGTGAGCGAAGCTGCGGGCAAAAGTTTATCGTAAACATTTGGCAAGTAACAGCAATAATTCGGAATGTTTCAAATTTGCCGCGAACCTGTATTGAGTGGTGCTGCACGCGGAATGTGAATTGCGCTGTTGTATGAAAATTCCCCTTTGATCGTAATGTGGCTGCCATTGCTGCGGCATAGCTCCAAGCTAATATTATCTTTAATATTAGCTATAAGATAATATTAATGATAACTTTTAAGCCTTTCTGAAATATTCATAAACTGTTTTTTTTGTATCATGCGCGTTACCTGCAATTTAACATCATCATACAGTTTAAGTTACTTTGTGGCTTCGGTTGTGACTAGTTCCTGGTAGTAAAGTACTTTTAGTTAATAGGAGAATTAAAAAGAGAATGATATAAGTAACAAACAAAACAAAAACAAATGTTTTTTACGCACATCTACTTTACTATTTTTCTAGGAAATTTCCATATAACATGCAGTATTTTAGGTTTGCTGCTGTGGATGAAAGCTAATTATAAAGGGTAGAACTAAAACGCCTCGCGTGGAACAGGAAAATCTGAAATATAGAGAACAAAGACCGGTAAAATGTAATGTAATGTAACACAAGAACTTGGTGTACCTGTCTCTATTTAATAGAGAGGTGCAAAGAAAAAATAAAAGATAGAAAATCATGTGTTCGACTTTGTTCGCGTACTAAAATGCATGGGTTTTTAATTGCGAGAACTCTTTAAGAATTTGAAAAAAGCTTAGAAAATGGCCGTGAATAGTTAACAGGCAGACAAAGTCACAATCGCATTTAAAATTGCACAGAAGGGAAATAACAAGATAATAATATTATAAATTAAATTAAGGAAAAGGTGTCTGTTTGACCGATCCACCAACGCATGGCAGAACCCACTTTATGGATCGAGCTGGCATTCGGATAGCTCTTATGACAGAGGCAACCGCTAAGAAAAGATTTTTGAAAATTCAACCTCTCGGGGGGTAAAATAAGGATTTCCTTGTATGAAAATCGATCTTAACGTGAGCGAAGTCACGTGCAAGAGCTAGTATAAGCCAGTCAATAGAATATTCTATGCCATTCCATGACAGAACGACCATTTATCAAATATAATGAATGCACTTGCGAGTTATGACCAATTTAATGATTCGAATAAAATTTATGACCGACTTAAAAAGGAGGAGGAGCTCAATTCAGTTTGCATTTTAAGCGTATTAGGTAGATACTTAGAATATATTAAGTCAATTATATTGTTATATTATACTTAAAATATAAGTCGAGACTATTGATCGCCATAGTGTAGCTCATGTCCTAAGTTACACTTTATTAAAAAAGTTTATTGCTTACTAGATAAGCAGATTCCTATTTCTTGTGTCATTCCGACCAATGGTAGATTCACTTACGATGCAAAAGCAAAATGGTTTATTTGAATAAAAAAACATTTGAATTTTGAATTTCTGTGGCATATTTCATCGAATAATCAGCAAAAGTAAACTCCGGTAAAAACATCAGGTACCTACATACAAGACCGTTATAGCCCGTTTTAAAGATCCTTATTATTCGTAATTTGACGTCAAAGGAGACGGATTCCTGCCTCAATACGTCAGCGTCAGTGCACATGCAGCAGGCAGCGCGCGGCATGCGGCACGCGGCATGCGGCATGCGGCGCGCGGCATGCGGCGAGCCACTCACGTGAAGCCTCCTTCACGACGCTGCACGCAAGCGGCGCGGCGCCTCAGTAATTCGGGACAAAGGCTGGCAATTTCCTTTGTGCTCGTCTTGACCTTATTTCATTACCTCTTCCGTCTCCAGCCCCCCCCCCCCCCCCCCCTCCCCCTCGCCCCGCACCCCGCACCCCCCTGCCGCACATCCGCGTCTGGTAACATCTTTTACGGGCGTTTTGAAGCGTACTAAATTTGCTTCACGTTTCAAATACCGAGCGCAAAATTGACTGCATTTTGTAAGCGTTACACAGTGAAACCCTGCGAGTCAGTAAATTCACTATTGAAGTCTCATTTCATTTTACAGTTAGCGTAACATTACAGTCTATGTGAGATACCTATACCTACTGTATAATGGTTAGATCCATCAGTTCATTGCCGGCTCACTGCTGAGCACGAGCTGAATGAGAAGGGTTTGAACAAAGTTGCATGGAAGCAACTGCTGAGTTTCTTGCCGGCTCTTCTCAGTAGAAGGAGCTTTCCGAACCGGTGGTAGAGAGTCTTAACGTATCATAAGTGGCACAAGTTGTCCTACATGAAATAAATAGGTAAATCATTTATCATTTGACCGTAGTCCACCGCGCTAACCAAGTGCGGATCGGCAGAAATCACACACCTTTGGGAACATTATGCACCAACTCCCAGGCATGCAGGTTTTCTCACGATGTTTTCACCGTTAGAGCAAGTTATATTTAATTTCTCAAAACGCATTAAACTCCAAAAAGTTAGAGATGCGTGCCCTCTGGCCAGAGATCGAAGTTTTAGTACGTGATGCGTACATAAACACATAACTATAATTTTAAGTATTACACCTGCCTCGTTGGTTAGCATAGTCGACTGCGGATCACGACTGGGTTCGATTCCCAGGCGGGCATTAAAATTGTTAGGTATTGGGTTTTTCAATTAAGAAATTCTCAGTGCCAGCCCGGAGTTGGAAGTTGGCAGTGTTTCACCCCCGTGCGTCCGCCCCGGTTATTATCACTAACATGATAATAGTCGTTAAAGCCCGCCAACAAGCATTGGAGCAGCGTGGTGGGTCTAAGCTCTTATTCCCTCTCACCTATGAGAGTGGAGGCCTGTGCCCAGCAGTGGCACCGTTAATAGGCTGTAATGGTGGTGGTAAGAATTACGATTTCGTTATTGGAAAAATAAATGGCCAGAATAACATTGAATAATTAGGGTTCCATGAAATATCCTGGAGTACCACAAGCCCTGCAGTGTTTTCGTACCTCACTCTACCTGATATACTGTTAGTATAGCTCCTAAATTGCGATCGCTTATCAAAGAAAGTGACCTGTAAATTAAGCTAACAATTTCCCCTCAGTCCGAACAATTTCCTCGAGAGTGAGCTCGGCCGGAAATGTATCCATAAATCCGCTGAGCTCGGCTCGCCCCGACCTCCCGCACATTATTATCCAAGTAATATCTACAGACGAGTCAATTTCCATTTTCATCTTACGTTCCAACCTAATCAATTAGAATAATAAGTCGGCGGCGCACATTGACAAAGATAATATCTGAATGCCTCACCATCCAATTTAATTATTTTTCTTATTCTAGTAGGTACTTCTCTGTATTGGACCAAAACAAGTTAACCAGCTTACCAGTGAATTTTGTCTAGTTATAATAGCTACCTTAATACTTCACTACTTTACTGTTGTTGATTATAATAATCCATACTTCCATGCCTACTATTATTATAAATGGGAAATTGTGTCGGTCTGTCTGTCTGCTACGCTTTCACGGCCCTTCTGTTCAACCGAATTCGATGAAATTTGGTTTTTGGTTTTTTTTAGTTTGTATCTGAAAGAAAAAAAGAAAGAAAAGAAAAACATTTATTTTCCAGTTTATCTCGTGGAAGGACATATCAAAGGATATTTTTTAACCCGGAAAATTAAGGAGTTCCCGCGGGAATTTAAAAAACTTATCCACGCGGACGAAGTCGCAGGCTTCACCTAGTAATTACATAACTGATTCAAACAAGTCGGTCGCCAACACGTAACAAGTACAGGTTGGTGCATCTATAGACGCGACACTGCGTAACAAAACACTCGCGCTTATGTGTAATGTGTACACGCACGCATACGTTAATTCCTGTTAATGGAATGTACACAGCCATGTGTGGTTGCTTTCCTTGGCTAGCTCTCGGCGCTATTATTTAGACTCGAACGTTATTCAAAATTCAAAATTCAAAAATTCAAAATTCTTTATTTGCAGAAACATTTTTTTACATTGAGATGTTATTTGTTAGATTCCAGTATAAATGTTTCACCTTATAATCAGGCATGCAAAATTACCTATTTTGTTTATAAAATTATCTATTATTTGAAATTTAAGAATTCATCTATTGTGTAGAAGCACCTTTCTGTAAGCCACCTTTTAAGTCTTGACTTAAATAGATTGAATCTGAGTTCTCTAATTGATTTTGGAATTTTATTGTACACTATGTGATGGCACCGGCGTGATCGTCTTGGCTAGTTAAATATCGTGGCTTGTATATGTGAAAAAGAGAAAAAAAAATTCTATAAACTTAGAAACGGAAAATAGCACTGCAGAGTTAGTAGCACTTTAGGTATCCGGTCGTCGTATTTGTTGGTTATGATTTACCAGTAAAACTGGTACTTAGCACAGTACGCTGGGTGAACATTGTAAGGCAGACCTAATCAATCCGCCTGAATCATAGTATTCTTTATTGATACCTTAGCGCGAAGTCTATCTTAGAGATGTTTAAATTACAGTTTAGTAACAAGTATATAATTCGAGTTTGCAAATCAGGGCCGGATTGAGTGGTTGCTGTTACATGTATTTCCTTTAAAAAGGCATCTTAGCTGACCAATGGTAACCGAGCACGGGGAATGGTCCCTACGCCTGCACGAGGCCCTTAATCATTGTTATTTGGGGCAGCAGTCAACCTCCTTTATTGCGCTGAGAAGCGAATTTATTCCCACATCCGCTAGCGGCTGGTACTATCTTTTATGGGCATCTTAGCCCGCCCCTGGTCCATGGACTTTTATTTATTTATCATTTCATATAGTAAGTTTTATGAATTGGCCAATTCATGGTCGGAGGTCGATCTGCGAGAGGAGTGTGTGTATGGTGTGCTGAACCATTGCTGCCAACTTGTCACCACGCAGCCATGTAGCCGATTACTTTGACTATATTGTCAATCACTGTCAAACATGTTATCAAGATTGATTTGGTTCCCCAATCAACCAAAAGTGCTCCACACTCTGCGAGTACGTCCCTGCTTTCGAAACAATAGTTGTAGCCTGACTCTTTTGTTTTGCGTATGCCCCGTTCGTTTCGCTTTCACTCTCGCTCTCGTCGCTGTAGACCGCCTTCTCGTTCGGATGCTATATACCTATATTAATAAAACCTATTGTTCCCTATTTCTCGCAAATATCTTATGTATATAATTTAGATCTATTTTAACCCTTATGCCAAATTTGGGTAAGTCGGAACCTCTTAGACTGCATTAGGTCGTCTTATCTCATTTGAAAACTTTCTGAGGAGCCGTTATCTGTTCTATTGTATAAAAAGTAGTGAATGGATTTTTGTTTACAACAAAATCTGTTCATAGGCTCGAACTATGAAATTATCCTGTAGACCTAAATTAATTGCGATGACCTATAAAATTAACCTAGTTCATTTCTTCAGGGTTAAGAATCGTGACTGTAACTTGGACATGTGGGATGAAATTCATTATTGGAGTGTTATCCATAATCTTTAACACAAGTCATTAATGTAATATATTATGATATAAACCATAATTAAAGTTTAGACCAAAATAAACTTCCAATAATAAATCTGTAAGGTAAACTTAACTGTATAATAAAAAGGAATGGTTATGAATATAATTTACTTTTATTTTCCCAAAATTTACTTAATTTGTTTCACTCGACACTGAGTGATAATAAGAAGAGAGACACTGGTTTAAATTATTTACACCGAATTCGAGTGTTTGTGCAAACGTTTACTTCGGTGGAATTTCTCGTTCCTAGGCCATACTAATTTGTAAGGGAAAAGAGAAATCCAAGATAAAAACCCTTACGACCATTTAACCTAAAATACACCTTATACTTTACTATATACACACACGTACACATTTATGAATCATCAGTTCAATAGAAAAAAAAAGCGTTAAGACACACACATAAATTTAGACATTAAATTATATTTACAATGTGTCGACAAGGCTCACGGCTATATACCTTTAATTTGATTAATTCAGTTTATCGGTTCCGATTCTATATCTGATCCGGAGGTATTTTGGATGCAACAACATGTGATTATTTTATATAATCTGGCTCCTACTTTGGTTCTTTTATACAACATTATAAGTAGAAATGCAATACCCATAATTTTCATTATTAATGTAATAATGTCAATGGTTGACCATGTACTTCCTCTATTTTTCCCCGTCATTTCATACATGATATCCAAACTAGTGTCCGGATCCATTTTGACTTCACTTATAATAAATAAGTACTTTATTGAATGATTTAAATTACTAGAATTTACTGTGAGCCTCGTTTATAACACCTTAAGAAAACAAATTGAGTACATTACCAATAATAACAGCAACTCGGCGTCTGTCACTAAAACACTTTACCTAGCCTTATACCTTGAAGTTTAAACAATTTTATATTATTTATATTACACAAAGCTAAGATTAACGCTATGTCAAAACTACTTCTAGACTATTGGCTAGTTGACCGCCCACTCGGAGATACAAGATCAGAATGTAATTTTTATATTACAAAACTAAGATTAACACTATATCAAAACTATTACTAGACTATATATAGGTGACTGCTCTCTCGGAGCCTTAGAATCGAAGTGTCGTTCCGCACGCCTCGAGCCAAAGATCTCCCTTCTCTCTCCCTCCATTGGCTCCTTTCTCCCACTGCAAAACACAAATTTCCGCCACAATCAAATGCTCAAACATGATTCGTCAAACAATGACGCGTCAATGTGTTAGCCAATAGTCGAACGCATGGTCACGTTCCCGCTTTAGCATGTTTCGCGCCAATTTTGTGCCACATCTGGTATCTTAAAGTTTTTGTCTTGACGCTTGTCCACGAAAGAAATGCCGCAAAAAAACCCCGTCAATTACGTACCTCGCCCTTTTCAAGCGGCTTGTCAGAATTTGGACCTCTTTGTCTCAACCGTAATAACTTACAAAGCTTTATTGAGCTTAGTTAGTGTGAAATTCTATGGTTTATTGCTTCAAAAAAAAAAATATCCTAAGCTAACTTTTATAATTTCTAAAGCTCTTGTATTTTCAATAAAAAATTTGACCCTTGGTTTTAAGTCTCTGGCGAAGTTTTACGAGTGTTGCGCTATGTATTTAAAATTCGAAATAATTCATGGAATCGCTAGGAACACATGTAGGGTGTCTACTTCAAAGATTTTACTGCACAGTTTCTTACTAAAATGGCACTTCTACATCCTGGCATTCTTTTTTTTGTGGGATCTCTAAGTAGAACCTTGCTTTTAACATCTAAATTTTCAAAAAATTGCGGATTCTTTTTCACAAAAATTCCTACTTCTAAAATGTACAGACATGGTAATGTTAGTATCTTTCGACCTTTAAATAACGGCTTACACGATTGGAGAGGTCCTGCTCCACATACAGCTCTTATGCACTTTTTCTGTGCTATAAAAAGTATTTTTAGATGTGTGGAACAGCCCCATACTACTAGTCCGTACCTCAATAATGAGCCAACGTAAGCATGGTATGCTATAAGGGCGGAGTTTTCACCTACTGTATGTCTTAACTGCCTTAAAGCAAATGCAAACCTATTTACTCGTGTGCATGTGTGTAAGATGTGAGGTTTCCATGAACAATGCTGATCTAGTATCAATCCTAAGAAGCTTACTTCAGTACAATGTTGGAGATTTTTACCTTGGTAGTTTAATTCTAGAATTTGGTTTTTTGTTTGATGATTTGAGAATTGTACATATTTTGTTTTCGTTAGATTTATTTGCAATTTATTAATTTGGAGCCAGTTGACAATTTTGTTTACTGTTAAGTTTATTTCATTATCAAAATCATTTTTCTGTTTATCATTAGGAATCGCAATGGATATATCATCTGCAAATAATATACATTTATACTTCGTTATTTGAGGCAAGTCGTTTATATAGAGTAGAAATAATAGGGGGCCCAGGACGCTGCCTTGAGGTACACCTGTCTTGTTATATTGAAAGTCAGATTTATATGTTTTTGTTTCACATTTGTTATCTATTCGAGAAACCTCAACGCATTGTTTTCTGTTATGTAAGTAGCTTTTTACCCAATCCAATGCCACTCCTCTTATGCCGTATTTTTCTAATTTATTTACTAATATATTATGATCAACAAGGTCAAATGCCTTACTAAGGTCAAAAAATATTACAGTAGTTGGTCTCTTTCTATCAATGTTAGTTGTTATTGTACTTATTAATGTATATACGGCAGTAGTTGTAGATTTGGATTTCAAGAATCCATTTTGTTCATTTGCTATAATATTGAATTTGTTTATAAAACATATCATCCTACTGTGCATAATTTTTTCAAAAACTTTCGATAATAGCATCGGAACAAGGAACAAGAGTTATCGGTCTATAATTATCCATCTCTTTTAGGTTGTTTTTTTTATGGATAGGTTTAACAATTGATATTTTTAACCTTTCGGGAAAAGTTCCTTCACTGAGCGATAAATTTATTAAATAGGTAAGTATGTGTGCTATGATGTTGATACAGTTTTTTAATATATATGTTGAAATGCTATCATATCCAACTGCTTTGGAGTTATTTAACGATTTTACTACTTTTATCACTTCTGTTTCTGTACATGGATTTAAGAAAATGCTCGAGTTTATGTTTTCCAGATTATTATTTACAGTATGTGCTACAATAGAGTTGTTAGTTGTGGCTTTAGACGTTACACTAATAAAAAAATCGTTAAACGCAGTTGCAATTTGTAGTGGTTCTCTTATTTCTTTTCCATTCACATTGATAATATCTATTCCTTTACAGACCTTAGTACCATCATTTCTGTTTTTGATTACGTTCCATGTTGCTATGCACTTATTTTTAGATTTTTTAATATATGATATATTAGTAGTTTGTTTAGCGTTAATAACACATCTTCTTAACATTTTAGAGTATTTCACAAAATTGTTTATATTTGTATTAGATTTGTCTTTATGCATTTTAATCTTAAGATTTCTTTTTGTGAAACTAGATTTGCGAATACCCTTAGTAATCCATTTAGGAGCTGTTGACTTTAAGTTTAGTCTTATTCTCTTCTCAGGGAAGCACAGGTCATAGAACATAGTGAATAAGTCATGAAATTTATTATAGGCTTTATTACAATCTGTTTCATTAATTATATCATTCCAAGTTAATTTTGATAAACACTCTTTAAACTTATTTATATTATTAGTCGAGAAATCTCTCTTTGTTATATAAAGGTATTCAAATTTTTGTTTTGCTACAGTTGGGAACTTAATCATTTGACCAGTATTATGATCAGATAGATTTAGCTCATGAATTGTACCATTTGCTTTTTGGATGTTACTAATTATGTGATCTATGCATGCTTTTTTCCTTGTAGGCTTATTAATGTGTTGGATAAGATTGTTTGAGATTAGTATATCCCTGTAATGTCGAGTTGATTTATTATCTTTTAAGGTATCAATGTTAGTGTCACCAGCTATAATAATTTTTTTATTTGTTTTATGTGTTAACTTATGTAGCAATATTTCGAGTTGTTTAAGGAAAGTATCTAGGTTTGAGGAAGGTATTCTATAAATACACACGATTATGCAGTCTAGAGAGGGAATTTCTATCCCGCAACATTCGAAACTTTTTTCTATACATAAATTTTCCAAATTGGTAAGGCTTTTGTATTTAATTGTTTTGTGAGTAAGAATACAGACACCACCTCGTTTTTCGTTTTTTCTTGAGAAATAGGACGCTAATTCATAGTTTTTTAGGTAGACGTTAAATTCGTCACCTGATTTAACAAAGGTTTCAGAGAGGCATATAATATCAACGTGATTGTTATTCCGCGAAAATTCATTTAGACATATTTCTAAATCACTTAATTTGTTAAGTAGGCCCGCTATGTTTTGGTGAAGTAGCGCTATCTTTTTTTGTATGTCCGTATTACTGTCAACGAAAAAATTGCTTAGAGTCTTGTTTATCGTAACTGCTATTCTGCAGTGTATTTACTTTGCGAACAACTGGAAAATAATAAGGTATAGTAGCTCTCTTAATTGAACTGCGCGTGTTTTCTAAATCTGAGTTAGGGTTATTTTTGGTAATTGGTGGAAAATAGTAAGGTATGGTGCCTTTTTTAGGTAATTTATTGTAGTTAAGAATTAGTTTCCTTTTATTGTATGATAAATATTTATTAGCATAATTTATATAGTCGATGGTAGAGTGTATTTTTTGGCAGACATTTAGCAAATATTTTTTTCTACTGAAAGATCCCTTATTATTAGTATACAAGAATGTACAATTTTCATAATTACGACAAAAGGTTTCTAGCGTATCGTTAAGTTTATTTTCATTAAGGAATTTACTATAAACAATATTAAGAACAATAATGTTAATATTTTTTAGTCCAGTGACAACAGCTGCGAAATCGGTTAATAATTTATAAGGGTCTCTGTCATGTTCGCCAACAGAGAATATAATGTAATTTTCGGAGTTATCTTCAATGTTTTTACACGATTTTAAGATTTCGTCTGATCTGGCATGCGGTTTTGTTACTGAAGATATTATGTATCGTCTTGAGTCTTGTTGACTGTTTTCTTTCCGTGTCATACTCAGTTCCGTCGCTAAGTTACTGCATTGTTTCCCACCGAAAATATAAATTTTTGGTTGTTTCTTGTTGAACTTTATGTCCTAATATCGTCTCTGAAAGGATGAAGTCATTAGCCCGGCGGAGTTATTTGTAGCAGAAGATCGAGGAAATCAGGCTTTGCTCACAGATCAATTTACAATGAACTATTTATTTTGGTTTGTATTTTCGTGTCTAAGCATCCTTTTCACTCAACTTCAATGTTACTTAATTAGCAGCCGAGAGATGAAGTAAATGGGGCAGAACACTTTTTATTAGTTGTGCCAACTTACCTACAAGTTTATGAGAGGCTGCCGCCTGTTTAGTGGCCGCGTTTTATTAGCTACCGTACATTTGCGACCGCCCGCTCGTAAAGACTGCCAGCTATCTATACCCGACTGCAGTGTCCAAATGACAACTATTTCAATATCGCCTATATGACCAACTCTACCTTGAAGTTGCTAGATATTTATTACTGAAGCAACTACGCTATTTTAAACATCATATAAAGTGGTATAACTTACTATTACCCATTCTGTGGTATAACATCGCAGCGAGATATATTATGTCCAGCAGTGGACGCAGTCTGTCTGTTGATGTCTACAATGTGGATTTTATGAATTGCTGGTCTCCTGTGTTCAGTTAGAAGTGTGTTTTAGTAAATTTCAGTTTTATTCGCAATTTCTTAATCTTAAGGTGGAAGAGAGGGCGCGTCACGGAGACTCAAAGACGAGAAAGATTAAGCTTGAAGCTTAACTTAAAATGCCAAGCAATCTGCATATCTGCATATCTGCAGTCTCACATGCAATTCTAGCCACAAGAAAAGATGCGTGTAAATGTCCCCGCAAGGAACCTGCGTCATCGTCACAGACGTGTGTAGGCTGACAACGACGGCGACGGCGAAGCAACCCCAAGGTCGTTTTATTTGAACGAATGGATGAATATAATATTTAGGTATATTGGATAGGAAATAAAGGCAAAAAATTTTACTTTCATGAACTTCATTGTCATACCGTTCTTATTACATTCCAGAACACATTAGGTATAGAAAATTAGAACATTTCCGTTTTTAGGGTTCCGTACCTCAAAAGGAAAAACGGAACCCTTAAAGGATCACTTTGTTGTCCGTCTGTCTGTCTGTCAAGACCCTTTTTCTCAGGAAGGCATGGAGGTATCAAGCTGAAATTCATATCAAATACTCAGGTCCACTGTCCCTTGGAGCTGTGAAAAAAGAAAACTTCTTATCCAACGCAATCAAAAGATACAGCCGTTTGTGCTGCAAATTTTCGACACTCTCAAGGGAATCAAAACCTACTGGGTACTTCCCGTGAACTCAGAATCTTGAAATTTGGTACGAAGCAATGTCTTATAGCACAGATAAAGGAAAAACTGCAAAAAGCATAAATTTTTAGTTACATCATATAATAAAAATATTTTAATAATTTTAGACTTACTAATGTTATGGATTTCACTTAGCAATAAAAATACCATAACTTTTACTTATATACCTACAGGTTTGTACGGAACCCTCGGTGCGCGAGTCCCGCTCACACTGGGCCGGTTTTTTTTAAATAAAACCCCTTTCCCTCCCCCAAATTACACATCTTGTTTGAACTTCTCAATGTACCGCTATTTCTTATATTACGCAGGAGGCGCGCAAATACAATTCCATGGCTCGATTGTGCGCATTAATATACAATATGAATACCTCCGCAGTGTTTGCTCGCCCCGGATTGTTCCGCAAGTATTCCGCCTGTTCCACATTAGGCTCATATTTGTACATTTGTTCGTGAAACGGCTTAATTGTCTCCATTGCGTGGGATTATTAGCTGAATCTTCCCGAGTAATATACTCCCCATATTGGTACCTTCAGTGAGTGACTTTCTTCATCCGATGAATGAAGAACGGATTTTGCTCAAAGTTTCAATAAAGCGCTAAAGTTTGGAACACCCAGATAGAGTCTGTGTTTTATGCCATGTTCAAATCAAGAGCAATCAACCGTATCTACGACAAATTGGCGTACTCTTCATCATAACATTTCAATTTGTCTCCGGTATGCAATCTCCTCTCCTATACACATACCAGACTATCTTGCCATCGGTTAAATCAATAAAATGCTCCAAATAACTCAATACTAACTAAGTAGTTAAGTACCTATTATTCTACGAAGTAAGTATTATTCTACCAAGTTCTTTTTCCACGAGAACAGTAAAACAAAATAAGTAAAGGAAGTAAAGGCAAACGCGTTTCGTCAATAAGTGGACAGTAAGATTGGCCTCACAACTCCCGCTCGCGTGTATTTGTATTAGTTGGACCCTCACCGGTGTCCCCCGGGGGTCCACTGTGCTACCAACATCTTTCTTACTTCCACCGAGTTTAATCAAGACGCGATGTCCTTAATTTAGAGCGTATTGTTAGATGGCTCAGAGTTAATTTGTTTGTATTTGCTAGACTAGTATTTGTACGTACGTGCATTTCTTACACTAAAGGACCTCATCTAGAAGGTGCTTGCAAAGTAATTTATGCTAGAGCGTTTTACTTCGTCCTAGCGAAAGATATTTATCCTTACTAATATTATAAACGCGAAAGTTTGTATGTATGGATGTTTGTTACTCTTTCAAGCCAGAACGGCTGAACGCTGAAGAAGTCTGGAATAACACATATGTTACTTTTTTCCCGGAGAAAATAAAGAGTTCCCGCGGGAACCCAAAAACCTCAATCCACGCGGACGAAGTCGCGGGCATCAGCTAGTTACTAATATAACATTACAGAAGTCGAGATATCTTCGTGATGCTGCCCAGTGACCCGCGCACTGATAGCAAGGGCGGGCGGGCGGGCGGCGGTAAGGCGGTAAGGCGGTAAGGCGGTAGGGCGGGCGGCGGACTCTACGCTTTTATTTACTTCCGCCGGAACAGAGCTTTTAGCTGCGGCCCAACCACTACGATATAATGATTACCCACTAGCCCTGTAATGAGCTCGTTATATTGAGTGCTCTATTACTTGCTTCAGTGATGTAGTTCTGTATACAGGAATAATTGGGTAGTGATGCAATTGTCTAAAGAAAAATATTTTCTACGTGATATAATAATAATATTCAACATCATCATCATCACTTCCGTCATGATGAGCTCTGGTCTCCTAACGGAATGAGAAAGATTTGGCCGAAGTCAACCACGCACCCCGGTTGCGGATTGGCAGACTTCACACGGAACATTATGAACAATTCTCAGGTTTGCGTGTTTATTTAAGACAGCTTCCTTTACCGTGTGCAAGTTAAATTTAATTTAATAATTGCTTACTCGGATACTAATCGGAACCCATATAATATACCTCAGAAATATAAGATGTGCGTATTGGCAGATTTAACACACCTTTGAGAACATTATGGGTAAAGTTCAAATAAATAACCACATTCAAATTAATGGAAACCATATCGAGCATATATATTCTACACGCTACAAATGAAGCCTGCTCGTCGAGCATGTATGCATCCTGCATAAGTAATCCAGTGAAGCGTCGTCGTAACGAGCCATCGAAGCCTTATCGCAGTTCACTATTCATTAGGTTTCCGATCACACGCCTCCTCGACCCGACTCCACTCCACTCCACTCCAACAACTCCACTCCACTCCACTCCACCCACTAACAAGTAACAACTTGATCTGCACACGCGAATGTACAGCCAGAGTTGCAGCGGGAAGAAAACTATTTACAACAGCACTGAAAATAACGTCAAGAACATTGCGATACGGTGAGCAACAATGTGATACTTATACCTACTTGCTCCGAATTGTGAAATTCTACAGTTTCTTTATATTTATACATCTTATTATAAGCTGCATTGTTTCGGTCGAAGCAAAGGACAATAATTATTGAAATTCTATATACCCCGGAGGACTAAATGAAGGCTACCTCCCGAAAATTTAACGTGATATTCTGTATCACGTCAAATTTTATGAAAAGGGTATGTTTTATGGGGCAGATCAAGATAAATATAGGCTATTTAAAAAAGTTGCCTATGCAGACAGACAGACAGAAAGACACACTGTCGCATTTATAATAATATATAGATTATTAAATTCCTATCAATGTAATATTATTGAAGCACGCGCCAACGCTCAACCCGCTGTAACTGTGGCCGCGACGTATAGGTCGCGGTATTGTGAGCGCTCAGAGCTCATCAGTCCCGAGAGGCGCGCGATGTATACCCGCAATATGACCACCGGCTATCTATCATACAGTTGGACAACTAAAAATGTATACCTACATGAGCCTTCCTCAATATAATTGTGTGGTGTGTGTGTTGTAGAAACCTTCATTCACTGGTCTGCAACATAGTTTCTTTGTTTAACTATAGTACAGTTTTACTCTAGAAGTAGGGACCTGAGAAATAAACCTTTATTATTATTCTTAGTAAGCCATAATTTTAACGCCTATATTTTTTGCTATCGCCTCTCCTTTTATGCAGGTGAGTGTTCGATTTTTTATTATTAAGGCTTCCATCGGGCCACGCGGAAGTAGCTGATGGCTCGTTTAACAAATGCAGGTGTTTGAACTCTAAATGCTACTATTGAGAAGCGTGAACCTCATATTTAGATGCTTTGACTGCTAGACAGGTGTGCTACATGCATATCTTATTAAACCATTTTGCTTTTAGCTATGATATTATGAATACATACATAAAATATGACATGACCTCCTTTGCCATCTAAACTATTAAACTATCTCTGGAACATATTTAATCAAAATCAGATGGTACTGTAAATAGGCAACAGACACTAGGCAGATGGACATTGGACAGTCATATAGATCGTGCGGCGTGCCAACGTCTGTCTGCGATACGCCTGGTACTGCTCCATTCCGTAACTGCCCGCGCCGTATTGCTATATACCACGTTCATAACGCCGTGTTACAACTGTACTATTACCTATGCTGTGGTACAACTACACTGCAGTGTCTCAACAACAATGCTACGCCACTCACGTGCGCGCGCTAATTACCCGCGTGATTGCGGAACCAATCCCCCGCCGCCCGCCGCCCGCCGCCCGCCGCCCACCACGCGCGCCTCTACGATCCAATCGAGACCGCGATACGCTCGCGTAGCAACTCTAAACAGGCTTCGTTAACAGATCATTAGTTATTTTCTCAAAATTGGCGTCTAAGCTTCTAGTTTGGTACCGAAAAATGTAGCCACAGAATACTAACTGTTACTAGTTACTACGAAGAATACTAACTATTACTAGTTACTACGAACAGGGGGCTTACTATCAACGCTTACAGCGAGCGTAGCGAAAAAATCCTATGTCTATGCTTACAGCAGTACCTAAGCAAACATTACTATTAAATGATAGTTTTGTATCTGATGTACTTTGACGTTTCTAAAGTAAGGATTACAATTCTAAAACACGAACGTCGACAGTGAAACATTAAGGCATGTGGTTTCATTCTGGCTAGCGTTCACACTCACAACCACCGACGTCTTTGAAGCAGAGTGCACCGGTAGAGTGCTGTTGTCATAACTCTGGCGGTCCCGGGTACAATCCCCGGCATTTATAATTTATAATTTCTGAATGTTCTCTGCGCGTGGGAGGCTACGGCTGTGGCTACTCATCACCCTACTTGTAAAAACGTATCTCTGACTGATTTAGCGTTCCGATACGATACTGTGAAGAATGCATCGTCCATCTTAGACTGCATCATCACTTACCATCAGGGAAGATCGCAGTTAAGGGCGTACTTGTAGTGGATAAAAAAAACCCGTCCAATGTATTGAAGTCCGCTGTCCCTTGTCTCAACACTAGCGCCACCGTGTCTCCAATATCACTTTTGGTTTTGAGCAACTCGATGCTCGTTTGCTTTAAAAAGCAACAATTGTTCAGTCTACAGTAACCAATGGATGTCTACCCTTATGTACCTACCTCTGCTCAACTGGCTTCAGTTACTCAAGATAGGGTCAAATCTAAGCGGAAAATACTAACAAATTTTGAACTTTTAAGAGCGCTACAACGTTATTTGTATCAATCAATCAAATAAATATTATAAATGCGAATGTTTGGATGGATGGATGTGTGCATGTATGGATTTATGGATGTATGGATGGATGTTTGTTACTCAATCAACGGCCCAACGGCTGAAAGTACCTGGATGAAATTTGGCACAGAGACAGATTATAGTCTGGAATAACACATAGGGTTAATTTTCTTAATTAAAACTATCATTTTAAAGTTTTGCTGCGTTTGCTTTTTGCTGCAATCCATTTACACTTTCAACCTCCAAATGACAACGAATCAATCAAGCTAAAACATTCCGTATTTCACGGTGATAGCGGCTATATTTCCCTGTGATCCGGACAGATGCGCGTTCCGAGTTGTCACCGAGCTGATTGATGACGCAGCTCATTATGTTAACTCTCGCCAATCACTCCGGCTGCAAGTGAAGCTGCAATGTGTTGCCGAGCAAATTAAGAGCTCCAGAGAGCGGCTCACGAGCGTTTGTATTGAGTTCAATGATATCATATCACTTTACTAGCTGATACCCGCGATTTGGTTTGCGTGGATTAAGGTTTTTGAAGTGTAAAACTTCTTCAAGCACGTTGAGAACTTTTTCGTAAGGGGTAAAACCCATCGCATTCTGGAATGAAACTCGTGCTCAGTAGTGAGACCGCGATGGGTTTCAGTGATAAATGATAAAATATGATTTATTTGTTTCACGTAGGACAACTTGTGTCACTTATGATACGTTAAGACTACCACCGGTTCGGAAAGATGATGACAGCTGAAACTGGGTTTCAGCTGTTTATGTGTAAAGCAAAGTTTGTGTGCAAGCAAAATTTGCATCCAGCTGTTCCTAGCGTCGCGTTGATTGCGTCAGTCTGTTTTTTATGTTTGTTGGTTTGGATCTCTACGCAGTGAGGAAAAGCCATCACTCAACGCTATTTTGCGATTCTAACGTATTGTGTTGAAGACGTTTATTGAGCTGAGAATTCCCTAAAGAAAAATATACACCACTATTATAGAGACCGATAAAAAAAGCAAGAAAGTAAAAACCGCGCAGCTAAAGTCGTCAGCAACAGCAGCGAGTCAAGGAAACATGTGCAACATCTGAGTGTGTCTGAGTGCTGCCCGAGTTCCACTCGCGGGAAAAACAATTAATCGTCGTGAGATCGCTCGGCCCGCCCGCCTCGGAGGAAGCCAGCGCTCCCCCGCTCCCCCGCTCCCCCGCTCCCCCGCCAGCGACAGCAGAGCTAATATCTCATGTCCCCCCCCCTCTGCAGCCCCCTCCCCCCGGGCTGGCGCGACTCCGGACACTTGCCACTATCTGTATTAATTCTCAAGAGATTTGATGACCGCAGAGCGGCTGTTGGACAGTTCACGTGTTTGAAGTATAGGGACCATACTGCCAACGCGCTTAAAGCCATCATATTATTTGATATTTCATTGTTGTTGACTTTCGTGTTTAAAATTATTATAATCCTTATTTTATGAACATTAAGGTACGTGAAACTGTCATTCTGAATAATATTGCTTAAGTATTGATTTAAGCATTAGCAGTATAAAGTTGACAGTGCCAGCACTCTGTGCTGCAATGTATGCAGCTGCTATGTGACGGTATTTACTAGGAAACCCTAGTTGTATGCTACGCATTAACCCTTCACTTCAACTCTAGAATTTAATGGATTCAAGTTGTGAATCCAAACACAATCCGTATTTTTATAAACTGACAAAATATAGTTCAGAAAGATCGCTTGTAACAATAATCTCATAATAAAATATGGTTGAAAAGTCGACAAAATTTTATTTATAAATTTAAATGTACTTGAATACAGGTAAAGTAATGTGATAGATACGCAAACTAATTTGAATCAGAGTTGTTAGCCCGCTAGTGTTACTCCAGTTAAAAAGTTGACACGAGAACAAAAATGTTGCCAAAGCGATCTCTAAACTTTTAACGATCTCACTTTATCGTGTCTATCGCAAATAATACGTGCCCCGAAGCCCAGCTCCGTGAAGAGAAGCTAAACTACGAGTATCTCGAGAGCCCTAACTGGCTGCTATTGTGCGACCTATTGACATTCTTCCGCTGCTATGAGCTATTGTAATGGCGTCTGCGATTGCTTATGGTTATTGGCTTACAATACAATTGGGGCAATGTTTGTCTTGGATGGAACTTCGCATAGCTTCTAGATATTTCATAATTCTCTTGTAACTTACTCTGGCCCGTCTCGGTTCCGCTTGAGTTATGCCTGTAACTAAACTAACCAATAATCTAAATATTCTGACTGATCCATCAACGTACAGCTCTAGCCACTGGACGGATCAAGGTGAAATTTATAGCTATTATGGCCTAGACATCAGCTAAGAAAGGATTTTTACGACTATGTCAATTTCAAAGTATAGTTCACGCAGACGAAGTCGCGGGTAAAATCTAGTGTTCTATAATAATACTAAGTTTACACACTTACATAATATTATGATTTTTATTATTTATTTCATATAGGTAAGCGGGTTAAATCTAATAATGCATTTGGTACAATCCCGGGTCCAAGTGTCAATCACGCAAGCAAGCACTTGAGCTTCACGCTCGTAGTCAACTGACACTACTGGAAATAGGTCTATTGTAGAGTCTATACAAAATTTTTGTAAATTAAAAAGTGACAAAGAAGTTTGTTTCCTACATAAAGTAGCTACCTATGATTTTCAAGGGAGTTCTGCAAACCGCGGTCGTGCGCCGTCTCTATTCAGCGGTTTAGTGCGACTCGCTTGTATTGTCATAAATAACGCTCTAGCCCCCTAATCTAATTTTACCTATCTAGCTCAATGAGCTTAGTTGTTTAATTGGATATTAAACAACTATAATATGTCACGTATTTAAACACTACTTACTAGACGTACGTGTAGTAAGTAGTATTTAAATCTTACTTATATTATAAACTAGCGAATGCCCGCGACTTCGTCTGCGTGGTTTGAGGTTTTTTGGTTCCCGCTTAAATTTTCTTAAATTCTCTTAAATTTTCCGGGATAAAAAGTAGCCTATGTGCTATTCCAGACGTATTACTCAATCACGCGAGAACGGCTGAACGGATCTGGATGAAATTTGGCACAGAGATAGGTTATAGTCTGGACTAACACATAGGCTAAAATTTATCACGGAAAATTAAAGAGTTCCCACGGGAACCACAAAACCTCGATCCACGCGTACGAAGTCGCGGGCATCAGCTAGTTATAGTTACATAGTAACAATATAAATGAAACAGTAATTCGGAATGGATGCGCTAATTAATTCTGTTTGCCGCCATTTGTCGAGCGCTGCGCGTCGCGTCGCGCCGCGTCGCGCGGTTGCGGTCGCGCCATTCGCTGATTAAACCGCTGCTCGTGACGTCACACGTGGCTTTTGATTCCCGATGCGAATCAAATAAATTATAAATGAACAGAAGTACTTCAAGTTACACAGACTCATATAAACTAGCTAGATACGAGCTGAAACCTTGCAGTAATGGCTTGTACTACCTATTACCTATTTTGCGGTAATGTTTCACATTTTTAAGTGTACTTGTTCGCCTCCGACTACTAATTACTTGCTTACACGTATTTATAATAATATAAATGTAATACAAGTTATGTACCCTTGACTGCAATTTCATTGGTTACCGTTTACCATTCTCAAGAATGGTAAAACGTGTGTGTTTCCTGCCACGTCTGAGCTAACCTATAGGCCTTAATAGTTAAGGTCCTCTAAACTAGACCTCATCATTACTTTCCATATGACATAACTTAACGATAAAGCGCGAGCCTATCCTACAATGAGAGCCCGACGGTGAGATAATATTATGTTAAATGTGAGATACTTTATCGAGTTTTATTTTAGAACGATAAACTGAATAAATATTGCGGATAACTTTTAGTGCTAAGTAGAAGCAGACGGGATGATAAGGTGTAACGGCATTGTGTATACCAGTTGGAATAATATCTCCGCGAATCGCGATACTTGAACAAACATTGAATTTGACGACCTCCCACCGCGTTAAGTCTTTTAAATGTGAGGTGTAACAGTGGCCGTACTACCAACGCATAAAGCAATACTTATGCAATATTACTGAAAATGATAGTTTGATGTCAAAAGTCTTGACGTTCCTCAAATAAGGATTATAATACTAAAACATGAAAGTCCACATGAAATGAAATAAACAATATGGCTTTACAGTATGGCCCCAGGTTTCGATTTCCGGCTGAGATTATTAGAGAATTTATAATTCCTAAATTTTCTCAACTCTGGTCTATAGGCCGACCGTTTAACTCGCGTATCGCCTGCGCGCTAAGAAGGGAGCTGGGGGAGATGTTAGCGGATGGGTGGGTGATACTTATTATTTTATTCTTTACCAACAATGTCTATCTCGAGATAAATCTTTGGATTATTGACTCCGTGTGTAGCGTTACCCGCCCCCGCTCCCTTCTTACCGCGCAGGCGATACGCGAGTTAAACGGTCGGCCTATAGTGACTTGTTACTCTAGCGGCAAAGACGTGATGCCAAATCCGGTTCTGATACGATTCCGTGTAGAAAGCGGTGCCGATTAGGGGTGTGTATTTAGTAAAACTGCAATGCCTAACAGTTTAGGCCGCTACCATCTTGGGCTACATCATTACTTGCACACCAGGTGCGATCGTAATTCGCGGTCAAGGGGTAAATTGTAGTGTAATAACTTTAATATCGTATGCCTGTAGACTGTTCCTACTAAATATGTAAAATTATTTTAAGATCATAAACTATGGAACAGTCAAATGATAAAATAAATGAATGAATGAATGAATAAAAAAAGTAAAAAAAAGACAAATAAATATTGTAAAAAATTGTGTTAAAATCAAGAAAGGAACCGCGTCTCGGCATTGCCAGTGTGCTTTTCGCCGTACAATCAGTCGAGTTAAAGGTCCAGCGCAAACATTTATGTATTATACCTTAAATGCTATGTGCACTTATAATTGATTTACGTATAAGAAATAGTTATAATGTGAATGTTCTTGTGTTTGTAATATATGTAAATTGTTAGTGTACTTAATAAATAAATAAAATAAAATAAAATTATACAGTGATACCTATTTAGTGTAGAGTGTACAAGGTACAGTCGTGGCAACAAGCTAATTAGTGTTTGTGAGCGGCGGGGAAGCTCGTTTGTGTGCGGTCGGCGCAATCAGCGCGCCGGCCAACAGATCAAACATTCAAATTAACTTCCTGAAAACTTTATCACTACGGACTATGTTTTTAATAAGACGCCGCAACGACATGAAAGCATGCCATAATAATGTAAGCAAATATATTATTATATAAGTCCATCCAACTTATCTGACCCGGTGGCCAAAATTGAGATTTTTTAAGCCTGTTTAATTAAAGTTTTTATTTTATTTTTAATATACACTAGCGACGCTATTACTGGTTCAGGTAAGTTTGTTGTACTTGTAGTATAAAGATAACAAGGTATTAGTGCAACAATACACTACACTACCACAGGTAGATTTACTTCAAGTAAGTCCTTTTGATGGAATAAAAAACATTTGAATGTTGAACTAACGTGATAAAAAGTAAGCGCGAAGTCTCGCCTCGTGCGGGAAACAAGCTCCTGCACAGACCTGCGCAACACGTCGTGTCGCGCAGGTCTGTGCAGGAGCATAATGTTAAGAGGTCGTGCGTCGACATGTCGTATTGACCTTTTTCCCGTCTTAAAAAGTCATCCTATATCGAAAGTATCTAACCTCCAATCTTTTTAATATTCATATTAATTCCCTCTTTGTTTTTATGGTTTCCAGTGAGTCAACCGCATTATACATGCAGTTAGGTGATGTGAATAGTTTGGTATAAAGAGGCATTGTATTGTGTACCTAAACACGTAAAAGCTAATAATATTAATGAACCTGTGGGCACGCGGTCACACCGGCAGCAGGGTGGTCGGTCAAACAAACAACAAAATTAATGATGCATTGCGTTTCATAATATCATATAACATTATATGTAGATCCGTTAACAATAAACTGAGTCCAAATATCAGCTCATCAAAATTTTACAACAAGTCTAGTCTTACTAATATTATAAATGCGAAAGTTTGGATGTATGGATGTCGGTATGGATGTATGGATGGATGTTTGTTACTCAATCACGCCCCAACAGCTGAACGGATCTGGATGAAATTTGGCACAGAGATAGATTATAGTCTGGAATAACACATAGGCTACTTTTTATCCCGGAAAATTAAAGAGTTCCCGCGGGAACCACAAAACCTCGAACCACGCGTACGAAGTCGCGGGCATCAGCTAGTAAGAACATAAGTTGTTCACGCTCTGCTGTCAAAAAATAAAAATTGGCGAGCTTTTAGCTGAGCTACATAGAATAGACATAGAATTAAAATTAGAAATCGGCTAGACTATACAAGAGGGACCATGAGGCTCCATGTGTACTAGAAGTAGAGGGAGAGAAGAGACAACACGCGCACAAAAATTTGTCTGCCAGCAAAAGAGGTCTTGCCCGCAGTGTGTTTTAGGCTTTAGAGTTTTTAAGTTGCTTTGGATGAGAAATCGAATGTTTGGGTTATTTTAAGGCTTCGTTCGCACTGCGAAAAACATTCGGGCGAATTTCCTATCGCAATTCTACAACACTAGAAATCATAATATTATTGAGGTGTTACGCACTTGCGAATTAAATTTATTTTGCAGTGCGAACGTAGCCTAATAGATGAGTGAGACTAATTTTGCTGTTCGCAGTCTCTATGTTCCTCGTATTTAAAACAAGTTAGTTAAGTTGGTTAAGTTTAAAACAAGCATTTCTATCCTTACCTTTTTGTCGTTCCGTGTCTACGGTAAAGGTAATTAAACCGCCCGGCCGAGGCTGTTATTCTGTATGTTTGTTTGCATGTTTGATGCAAACGCGCAAATAAAGCCTAAAAATTAAACGCGACGCCGCACTGCGCTGCGATCGCCGCACCAGGGGCAATATGTTTGTTTAGTTGCACCATTTGTTGGTTCAGATATTATACCTCTCTATATTAACCAGAGCAAAGCAATGCGGAGAACCTATTCGCTGAATTCAGCATTACCACAGAATAGTACGTGGTATAACGTAAGGTCAATAATTATAAACTTTGTTTTGATGTATTTCTCCGCACTGCGTCACGCCTTTTCAATTATAACTAAATATATAAAAGGAAAAGGTGACTGACTGATCTATCTACGGACTGCTTAAACCTCTATGGATAGGGCTGAAATTAAGCATTTACATAGCTATTATGACGTAGACATCCAATAAGAAAGGATTTTTGAAAATTCAGCCTAAAAGGTTTGTGATAAAAACCGAGACCGACAGTTTAATGTTCACTTTGTGGGAAAGACGCGATGAAACAGGGAAATTAGGATCTGCTTTTTTGGTCATTCATCTAGTCAATTACTATCGACTATCAGTGATAATTTATTACCGCACTGATTATATCCTACGCTCGCGGAGTTGAGCGGAGCGGAGAGACAAATCAAACAGGGAGTTATTTATCGCTATCAGTGATCTGAGTTACGTAAGGCCGTGGTTTGGACCTGCTCCAGAATAATCAGTTGATTATTGTATAATCGACCACAGTACATTACCATAGCTATAATTCGACAACAATCATACTGATATTATAAATGCGTATAAGTGAGTTTGATGGTTGGTTTTTTGGTTTGTCCTTTAATCACGCCGCACCGATGCAACGAATCGACGTGATTTTTGGCATGGATATAGTGGAGGACCTGGAGAGTGGCATAGGCTACTTTTTTCCCTGAAAATTAAGGAGTTCCCGCGTTAAAAAAAACAAACCACTCGGACGAAGTTACGGGCGTCTAGTGAATGAATAAATGAGTTATTATTACCCAGGAAACGGGTGAAGAAGGATCTCAATAACTTAGTTCTGTAGAAGATTGTCACTAATCAGCCTTGTTTTCATTTTATATGGATAAAAAACCTGTGAGCAACTCTAAACTCGCAGTAACAATCCGCCAAGGAGAATGAATTAAACGACAAATGAGAGATTACTCGTCGTAGGTCTCTCCTCTCTACTGTCACAAAGCCCAAGTTTTGTATCGTATTACTTGTATTTCTTTTATTAGCAGCGTTCTTTGCTGTGTGTTTCATATTTCATTTGTTTTCATCGTGGAGATTTGTTTCTATTGTTGTACCATGTTTATTAAGTTTATTTTAATAATGCTAGAATTACAGACCAGTTTTACACCAATAAAAGACCATTGGCTTGAATTCATGCATCCCTCCCTTTGATGCTTTTGACGACATCCCTGGCACAGTGTTGGGCGCTGTTTGACTTGTCTTAACGTGGGAAGTTCCGAGTTCGATTCCCGTCAGGGTCAGATTTTATAATTTGTGAATTTTCTCTGATCTGGTCTGGTGGGAGGCTTCGGCCATCGCTAGTTACCACCCTACCGGGAAAGACGTAACGCCAAGCGATTAAGCGTTCCGGTACGTTGCCGTGTAGAAACCGACTAGGGGTACTGACTACTGGTTTAATATAACTGTCATACCCTAACAGGTTAACCCGCTACCATCTTAGATTGCATCGTCACTTACCATCAGGTGAGATCGCAGTAAATTGTGGAAAAAAAACTTATTATCATTAAACGCGTTAAGCGGAATGGTGTCCGTCCACTACCCGTCCGTCCGTCCGTCCGTCCGTCCGTCGGTGTAATAGACAGTCTGTCACACAGACGCGGACGCTTAACCGATTGTGACGAAATTTGGCTCAGAGATAGGTTGATTCCCGAATCCCGGAGAAAATAACAAAGATGCATAATTGTAATTTTATAAAATTTTGAACACTACCCGCATAATTTAGTTCTTTATACCGCGTGAAATAAGTTTTTTTAAATTCCTACGGGAACTCATTAACTTTCCGGGATAAAAGGTACACTCTACAGGTCCTCAAGTATGCCCAAGCCCATGTAAAATAACACGTCGATCCGTTTCGGTGTGATTGAAGGACAAACCAATAAACAACAAACAAACACACTTTTCACTTTCGCATTTATAATATAAGTAAGATGATTAGACCTATATTTTCGTTTAACGTCAAGAAAATTAATGCTCAAAGGGGGTGAATATATAATATGTGGAGCGACGAGCGCAGCGCAAAGCCTCGCCTCATCCTCGGCCGGATATTTGCCGCATATCACATTCCCTCCATTTGCACAACAACAAATATCAGCATTTCATTGACTATTAATTATATTCAAAACAGTAGAATTCAAGTAGTATCTTTCTTAAATCTATGTGTTAATTCCTAGACAATTTTTAATTTTTATAATGGGTCTAAGGTCCGCTTGCAATTTTGTACCCGAAGATTATTCGGGCCACATAAATTTGTATAACTCTTTATTATCAGAAGGTAAAAGTCCTGCGTTTATCGTCAAACTTCGTCGTTCACAAGCCATTCATTCAGGCGTGATAGCATCACAGATAAATGGGGCTCTCTTAATTGCTCGGAATACAATTTGGGTATATTTTATGGTCACCGGATCGTTTTTAATATTTATTACAGAAATGATATCATCTATAACAATTAACATTTAGAAACAGCCTTAAAGAAATAAAGATTGAAAAATCTATTGAGTTCAAAACTTGGCTATATTATGATAGTTATCATCGATTACTTTGTTTAGACGCTCATATCATAAAGAGCAAAGATGGTTTTGGAATGGCGACCCCGCACCGGAAATTAAATCATCTGCAGATCTCGTTGGAATGGTGACATAAAGAATAGTGGACAAAAGTGCCATAAGAGTATGAAGTAGGGTTGTAACGGAACCTCGCCTCCGCCTCCGTAAGTGCGGAACTTTCGCAAGAAATCATACCTCCGCTTCCGCTTCTGCCTCCGCTGTGTTTTTGCGTAGTTATAGCGGAGGATTATTGACGACCTCCGTGGCGCAGTGTGTAGCGCTGTTGCCTTAACGTGCGGAGGTCCTGGGTTCGATCCCCGGCAGGGTCAATTTGGGAATTTATAATTTCTGAATTTTCCCTGGTCTAGCCTGGTGGGAGGCTTCGGCCGTAGCTAGTTACCACCCTACCGGCAAAGACGTGCCGCCAAGCGATTTAGCGTTCCGGTACGATGCCGTGTAGAAACCGAAGGGGCATGGGTTTAATATAACTGCCATGCCCCTAACAGGTTAGCCCGCTACCATCTTAGACTGCATCATCACTTACCATCAGGTGAGATCGTAGTCAAGGGCTAGCTTGTAGTGGATAAAAAAAAAAAAAAAAAAACGTCGACTTACAATGCGAGACGTACAAATCGAAGCAGGTGACGTCAGTCACACTATTACATGAAACAAAAAGGTTTAAGAAACTGTCCTTAGAAGAATCCTAAAAAAATCAAATGTGGGATTCATCGCATCCTAAAGCACAGAAAATGGACGATGTGATCGGAGAAATCCAAAAAGACAAAAAAAAACACTTTAATATGGAATCGCACGCACTAGCGTAACAGGACAAACCGTTGCTCCGCTTTGACTCAGATGTTTCACACAATAGTTTTGTCCTGCTCGATCTTTAGTACGTTTTCGCTCTAAACTATTGAATGAATGCCCGTTCTCCCATTTCAAGGAAAGTGCGACAAAGTTCAACAAGAGCAATTCAGTAATTTAGCTGTGAAGACGTCGTTTCTCTCCGAACGAACTATATCCACGAGTATATTGGCAAAGTTGCCGCGTCGAGACTTTGTACTGAGTGATATATCCGCGCAGAGCTCACATCGTTTGTCCTATCAACTTTTCTATCACCTTCAGTCAATCACCATGGTAAATAGTATTAAATTAATTATTGTAGCTAGAGTATAATAATGATTAAAACTAAACTCCCTCAGCTATAAGGGACGTCTGTGTCTTCGTAGCGTCGTTGCATACTCGTAGCAGTCGATTGTTCTAGGTAAGCAACGTTATCCCGAGTGGGTAATTGGATAGCTTGCGCCCCTCCTGGAGGACTCTTCCATCTGGAGGTTTTTCCATTTCCTTTTTGTCTCGGTGACTCACGATGTTTTCCTTCACCATTAAATCAAGTGATATTTAAACGCACATAATTCCGAAACGATAGAGATGCGTGCCCAGGGATTGAACCCCAGACTCGAGTGAGTGTTTTAACCACTCGGCTATCACCGAAAACTACGAATAATAAAAATACAATTCGAAATTTAATTAGAAATCTATATCGATTGTAAGAGGAGTCTCTTTTGTATCGAAGAGAAAGCCGAACGCAAATAATGGCACCTGCCCGCCACCTGGCGCGTCCGGAGAGGAACTAATATCCGGCCGAGCCGCATCGTTTCCGGGTCAGCGCGTCTCACCCCCCTCACCCCACCACCCCCGAGTACCCGCGCCCTCTAATTAAACTATATCGATGGAATCAATACAAGTTTCTCAGTACAGTGCGGTGGAATGTTTCCCCCGTATTGCCTCTATTACAGTCTGTATTCGGTAGGAAGTCTATTGACAGATCGGATAAGGGGTGAGATTTTGAGATGGGTCAGTAGAGTGATGTGGGTCAGTAGGGAGAGATAAAGATGATAACAATCTATACTAGTTAATTTTATTTTGTAAATGTGTCGGTCGGTCTGTTTACCTTTTCAAGATCCATCCGTCTTACCGATTGTGACATAATTTTGTACCATATTTATCATAGACCTACTACTATACCACTGTATCTATACTAGTTGGCTTATTACTCAGTAATACCAGCACTTTTTCCCGAAAAGGAGCATATTATAGATTCTTCTAGGTCTGATTCTAAAGGACTTTTATCCGTAATAAGTTTTTTCAGTCTAGTTATACATACGAGTACTTTAATCATTGATGTAGAATTTTAGTACTTTTAATTAAGTTACTTACAAAAGGAAGGAGGTTCTCGATTTGGAGCGTATTATTTTCTATAAATATTATGGGCCAAATTAGCGTCACTATTTACTCGAAATTCCCATAAAATATTTGGCTCCAACTCCTCATTACTGAGTATTTGTGGGTATTGCGTACTTTTTACTCTCTAAGTGTTTGTGTCTAAGTCAATTTAGTTTACTTGGTGCATCATAGATGGCACCACATGTACTCTGTCTCGCGCTATCATTTCATAGTGCTCATTTTATATAGGAAATCGTAATGTCTCATAATAAAGTTTATACCAAACAGTGTTGTGCAGTGTTATTTAGTGTGGTGAGTGAACATTGGTCCTATTCGTTAGCCGGATAAACTGTAAGTACATTAAAGTTGTAAAGTGAAGTGCAAAAGACTCTAACTAATTTACTAGTGAAAAAGACATAGTTAAAATTCGCAATTGAAAACACTTAGTCAAATTAACGTAGTGAAAAAGACTTTGAAAAAATTTGGAACTTAGAAAATTTACATAGAAAAAACACATAGCCAAATTTCAAGGATTCTACAACTTAGAAAAATTTCGTTAAAAAGGACTTAGAAAATTTACGTAGAAAAAAGACATAGCCGAATTTCAAGAATTCTACAACTTAGAAAAATTTCGTAAAAAAAACACTTAGAAAATTTACGTTGAAAAAAGACATAGCCTAATTTTGAAGAAATTTACAACTTAGAAAATTTTCGTAAAAAAAGAACTTTGAAATTTTTCGAACAATTTTTGGACATAGAAAAATCTGGATTGAACGAACACTTAGAAAACTTTTCTTAAATTTTAAAAACCTTGGAAAGTGACAATGCCTCAATATAACTTACAATTATGTATAGCACAAAGATCACTCAGCGAACGGATTTCGAAGCAATTAACTAACTTTAAGAAAACCTCAAAGTCTCGGTACACCCAGAGTTTCTTGGAAACTAGAATCGAAACATTAACGGAATATTGGGAGTCGTACAAGAAACAACATACAGACATTCTTCTAAACATTCCCACTGAGGCGTGTGAACAAATTAAATTTGACCCATTAGATAATTTTAACTCAACTGAAGATACCTACTTAGAACTTAAAACTTTACTAAAGGAGTGTTTGGGTGAATTAGATATTACAACACAAAAATCTAAAAGTTCAGCAACTTGTCATAGTGATCCCACAGAGCAAGTGAAACGGAAGACAAAACTACCGCCAATTAGTATACCTAAATTTTCTGGCGATTACCTGGAATGGATAAGTTTTAAAGATATCTTCACTTCGCTCATTCGTAATGATGATAGTTTATCAACCATAGAAAAATATCATTATTTAAAATCCAGCATAACGGGAGAAGCTGAGCAACTTCTGAAGCATTTCGCTCTTACCTCCGTAAATTATGAAAAGGCTTGGAAGATCTTAGAAGATCGGTACAATAACAAAAGGGTCATAGTTTATAATACGATAAATCGTCTACTCACTCAAAGAAAGATGAATGTCGAATGTGCGCGCGGAATAAAGGAATTATTGGACACTACACAACAATGTCTGCATTCTTTACAGAATATAGGAATAGAAACTGACACTTGGGATGCTATCGTCGTTCACGTGGTTGTTTCTAAATTGGATATGGAATCTCACAAACTATGGGAACAATCACTAGGATCCTCCACAGACATTCCTTCCTTTATATCCTTAGCGTCTCACTTAGAAAATAGATTCAGATCTTTAGAAATGGTCAGCAATTCAAGAAAAGTTACTCCTCCGTCTCTCGCACAACCACAAAAAGCCAAGAATGTTAAAAGCTTCACTAGTGAATTAAACACTGAATGCACTTATTGCACAAAAAACCACTACATCTGCCACTGCACAACTTTCACACAACTCAATGTTGAACAGCGTCGAGATTTTGCCAAGAACAATAACCTTTGCTTTAACTGCTTAGTTAAAGGTCACTCCATTAAGAACTGCAGGCAAAATACGCGGTGCCGTCAGTGTACTAAGAAACATCACTCACTTTTGCACCAGAATGAGCTGGTTGCAAAGCCAGTAATTGAATCCGAAGACGAAAAAGATGATTCATCGACAGGCCCTGAAACTAAAGTTACTAGTATGAAGGTGGCTGTTGACAACAACCTCGTGGTTCTGGCTACTGCTCGCTTAGGAATCAAGAACAAGAAAGGAGAAATTACTTACCTTCGAGCACTAGTTGATCAAGGATCCATGGCCACTTTCATAACCGAATCAACCGTTCAACTACTAGGCTTGACGAAAACGCACTTTGAAGTACAGGTGACTGGCATAGGTCACAGCGCTGTCAAATCACAAAATACAGTCCTCTTAGATATTTATTCACCGATTGATACACAGCACGTGATGCAAGTTAATGCTCATGTACTCATCAAGTTAACCACATTGTTACCCACAAAACAATTCAACACAGAGAAATGGCCAGGTCTCACTAGTATCCCACTATCTGACCCTCACTTCAACCGACCTGGACAAATTGACGTGTTACTAGGAGCTGATGCTTATGCTGCAATCCTACAAGAAGGCTTACACAGACACGGATCTCTCATTGCACAAAACACACGATTAGGCTGGCTAGTCTCTGGCAGCACTAAATCATCAGATGATCTTCCTGATTACCATATCACAGTTAACACTTCACTCATAGAGGTAGATCACCTGCTAAGAAGATTTTGGGAGATCGAAGAACTTTCACCAAAGGATAAACCCTTAACATTACTAGATCAGAAATGTGAAAATCACTGCAATGAAACTCACACTAACAGTGAAAATGTAACTCACATAGACCCACGAAAAGTAACTCACACCAATACCACAAATGAAACTCACACGGACGCCGGAAATGAAACTCACACGAACAGTTATAATGTAACTCACCCTGAAAGCGAAAATGAAACTCACACTCAGACTGTTCCCCGGATGACTAGTCCAAGCACAAAATTAATAGAAGTTGATGACGGGACGGCTCCTCCTGAAAACAATAAAATAATTAATGAAGAATTGTGGATAAGACCTCCACTACTACAATACTTACTTAAGGATGATTTGATGACGGATGACTCCACCGAAGATGATGCGATCATGCTGCAACACAATTCAGCTGAAGAATTAAATCGAGATGGTTTTCCTGTGCACAAGTGGTCCAGGTGGTGTTATAGTGAAATAGTGTTAAATCAAATCTCACATGACAGTTTAAAGCTAAAAAGTGAAGTGAACATAAAAGTCAAATATAAAATTAAAGGTTTAGGTATTACAAACTGGAACTCACAGACATACAAGTTTGAAGTGAAACTAAATCTAGAAAATTGTAGTAATGTTATAATTGAACGAAATGTTTTTACCGCATTGTCTACTATCGCAAAGACTTTCGACCCTGTAGTGGGTTGGCTGGCCTCATCTCTAATAATTTTACTTATGGTTTTCATGCAAAGAATGTGGCTAGCTGGCTTGGTTTGGGACGAAGAGTTGACACCCGAACTGAAAACTGAATGGTTCACTTACCTTAATGATTTCACTAATATACCAAACATTCAGTTTCCACAATGGCTTGTTTTGTTGAATGCCATTTCGCGGGTTGAACTTCAAGTCTGTAGTGATACATTTTGCGCCGCATATGTCTTTGTCCTGTACCTCAAAGTTTGGGAATGCAATCACTTGAATGTTTATTTGATTTTGAAAATCGCCAGAGTGTCTCTTGTTAACCAAATATCAGTCACTCATCTGAAACTCTGTGATTCAGTTTCACCGGCCAAGATGTTGAACTCTGTAAAAACTGTGTTAAAAATTGATGATGAATGTGTGTGTCGGAAAGAATCCACTATCGTTTTGGAATGGTTATGCAAACCTCCAAGACCCTGTATAACTCTTGTAGCTGGCCGCACTGCGGAGATTCTGACTGTTACAAGTGATAGTCCGTGGCATCATGTTGAATCTGCAAGTAACCCGGTGTACTTACCTTGTCGCGATGTATACTCATCCAGCTTACGGGAGTCAAAACCATGGTGGAACGATCCAGACTGCTTACGAAAACAAAATAATGCTCACGACAATGTCTCTAAAACAAAAATTAAATTTGAATTGAAGATTTTAGCAGACGATACTAACGATGATATATTTACTTACCTTTGCATTATTTTGAAGTTTTCACGATTGATTTGCGTTATTACATTCTGCTTGAGAGTCATATTACCCTATTGTAAATTAGAAATAAAATTAAATAAAGAAAAATATACTTACCTGCTACTATCAGCACCTGAAATAAAAATAAGATTAAAATGTATAATATTAATATCTCACAACTTACAATCGAAAGTATTTGATGATGAGATTAACTTATTTACTATTAGATAAATATGTTCATAAAAAAGGTAAATTGTTAACTATAAATTCTTACCTTTCTAATGATGATTTACTAGCTAATTCAGGAGTTTTTACTTATCTGAAATTACAAATTATATTTAGTATTCATTAATTTTCTTAATCGAAAAAGATATTAATAGTTTTAAATCTCACAAGAACCTCTGTAAAGTAGCTCACAATAAACTTACCTTGAATCAAATGTCAAAATTGCTTTTAGTTAAGAAAACTGTTTATTTTCTATCACAACCATGGTTTAATCCATGTTAGGTCAATCTGTAATATGTTATGAATTTCGTGTTACCTTCTTAAGAGTTATAGAAAAAGATCATAACTTGTACCAATGCTAGTAAGAAACTGTTAGAACTTATCAATGTCAGTTAGCTAAACATACACATGTCAAGAGTTTTTCACCTTTCTGACTAATGTGGAAAGGTGTATAAGTTCACATTGGTTCATTTTCTCACCTAAAGGGCTCCTCTAGTTATGGCTAAGGAAAGTTTAATTTTTAAACTTAGTCTTGTGGATTAGAATATGATCCAAAAGATGTTTTAATGTTTTGCAAAATTTGCAACTAGTTTGTCCTACAAATAATTTTGGACTTATCACTGCTAAGCATCCGGGAGTAGACAGCATTACACGAGCATTACAATATAAAGCATTTTAACAAACACTTGCGAAGTTATGCACTCTGCTCTTGAGTGATTAGATTTTATTTTTGTCAATCTTTAGGTTTGATTTATTTGTATATTGATTTATTTACTTACCATGATTTGCATAGTCAAAAGAATTTGTTATTTTTTCTTACATGATAATATCGTAATTTTCTTAATATTGTCATAATCAAGTTGCTAATTAACCTCACTTTTTGCCTTTAAAGGACCATCCGTCCTTTGGGCGCCGGAATGTTTGTGTCTAAGTCAATTTAGTTTACTTGGTGCATCATAGATGGCACCACATGTACTCTGTCTCGCGCTATCATTTCATAGTGCTCATTTTATATAGGAAATCGTAATGTCTCATAATAAAGTTTATACCAAACAGTGTTGTGCAGTGTTATTTAGTGTGGTGAGTGAACACTAAGCATAGTTTAAGTATTATTATTGTTCTCATATAAGTGAACCTTTGTTCTTCTTTGAGAAACAAATAAATATCTTTAAACCTATTGCGTTCACGCTTCGCTGTGTGTCTGGCCAGGCCTTTAAACTACAATGTGATTACACCAGCAAGTTACTTTGAAGCAGCACCTGTGTACTGCGCTGTATCGTATCGGGAACTAATCCCAACTGTTACATAATCCCCAACTTTGCACATTACTTGTATAACGTTACCAGTTGGCTTAGAAGGCAAGAGATCGTTGCGTTGATGTGCAATTTTTATTATACAATCGCAAATGTGTGAGACGATCTGGCCTAACTCATAGGCTAATGAGTAATCATAATCATAATAATAATCATTTATTTTTTTGCCAGAATATGGTACATGCAACATTTTGACATAGATGTTAATAAAGTATAGAGTCCACATATCCTGCCAGGTTTGGCGTGCAAAATTATTTTTATGCTTAATCTAAAAAATAAATTATTATTTGACAATTAAACCCCGATGAAAGTATACAAATATTCAGATTCATTATAACAATTACATTACAACATTATTCATAATACATTACATATGTCACAAATAAAATAACACCTAAAATAATAATTAAAAGCCAAATTAATAAGTTAAAATTAAGAAATTACAATAAATTAAATGTCAGACAATAATAAATACCAGAATTACGGAAATTCAGTTAAACTTTTCAGTTAAGTAATCGTCAGTTTTGTAGTATAGCTTATCTAAGAGCAAGTCAAATAAGGCTTTCTTAAACCTTGTAAAAGGGAAACTTTTTATTGAGTTGGGCAAGTGGTTAAAAATGCGGACTGCCATGCAGTAAGCATTTTTACTGGTAACAGCCAGCTTCTGCGTAGGGATGCATAACCTGTGGTTCAAATGTTTATTTCTAACACTTTTTATTGCACTTTCGATTTTGAACAGGTGTGGGTTTTTCTTTACAAAAATACACATTTCGTAAATGTATAAGCTTGGCAGTGGTAACACTTTAAGGGATTTAAACAGTGGTCTACAGCTGTGAAGCATGTCTACGCCATACAATGCCCTAATGCATTTCTTTTGTACTTTAAATGCCCTTTCCCACTCTGTTGAGTTACCCCACAGTATAAGGCCGTATCTTAAAATGGAAGACACATATCCATGGTATGCCATGAGAGCGGCTTCCTGTGTTGTTGTCTGTTTAAGACGCTTTATGACATATACAAATTTATCCAATCTATTACATACTCCTTGGATGTGAGCTTTCCAGTTACAGAACTTGTCAATAGTTACACCTAAAAATTTTACTGATTCGACATTATTAATAACAGATACATTATACTTAATATTATAGTCAAAACCACTACAGTTGTGTGTTACGAATTGTATGAAATTGGTTTTTTCTAAGTTAATTTGCAAATTATTTTTGTTTGTTTGTTTTTTTTTGTTGTTTTTTGTTTTTGTTTAGTAGTTTTATTTTAACCTAATCTTATAATTTATCTTATGACGACCTCCGTGGCGCACAGTGTAGCACTGTTGCCTTAACGTGCGGAAGTCCCGGGTTCAATCCCCGGCAGGGTCAATTTAGGAATTTATAATTTCTGAATTTTCCCTGGTCTGGCCCGGTGGGAGGCTTCGGCCGTGGCTAGTTACCACCCTACCAGCAAGGTACGATGCCGTGTAGAAACCGAAGGGGTGTGGGTTTAATATAACTGCCATGCCCCTAACAGGTTAGCCCGCTACTATCTTAGACTGCATCATCACTTACCATCAGGTGTGATCGCAGTCAATGGCTAGCTTGTAGTGGATAAAAAAAATGTACTAAGAAAATGTCCAATGACGCATCTTAGACTTTCTTAATAGACACTTTGTTCACGTGTTCTTTTAGCACTTACACTACACTGTCACTTATCACTATACACTAACTCAAAAGGTTTAGTCCTTTTCAGCTAAAATTTGCTAGCAATACACTTTTACAGTGTTCTTTCGAACTATTAATTTATATCTTTCACTAGCTGAGGCCTCTACTTCGTCCGCATGGATTAAGTTTTTTGATTCCCACGGGAACTCCTTTATTTTCCGGGATGTAAATCTCCAGGTCCTCAACTATGCTCTTACAAAAAATCACGTTAATCCGTTGCTCTGATGCAGCGTGATTGAGGGACATTCCAATAAACAAAAACACATTTGACATTAGCAAAATTAAGTAATTTAGGTGGTAGAGGCATGACATTTCCTAGGTGGCACGAGTTGTTCGACGTAAAATAAATCATTTTATTTCATGACGTATGATTTATGGTTTCCAAAAAAGTAAATCATAAATTATGTACAGATTTAAATGAGATTTCAGGAATGATATACGTGATTTTGAATTAGCGCGCTGTTGCAGTACAAGCACGATCAGTGCGACAATCCTTTCTCACAGCTCCAAAAGCTGCGGGAGATGTGTCACACTGACTGGTTAGGCCTCTGTATAAACACTGCCATTTCATCTTATATGTAAACTAGCGGATACCCGGCGCGTGCTACTAGGCTAAAAAAAGAAAAAAAAACCATCTTCGCATTATTGCCTTTCTAATGAAACCGGTTCTGGGCACATCGGTTGGATGGCTTCAAATTCTATTACGGACTTAACAAATTTTTGTATTGTATATGTACAGATTCCACGCTGCAGCTGTGTACAAGTCTAGAATGACACACAATGTAACGTTTATAAAATAAATGAAGTTTCGTTAAAGCCAGGAAGATCCCACGTCTCTACATATTACGTGTGTGTGTTGCCCGGGGTGAGCTTGGAGCCAGCGCAATTTAAATTAAGCCGAAATTAAGCTAAGGCCGCCCCGCTGTCTGTGTGTCACTTAATTAAAGTCTGTAATTTCTCGCTGCCTCCATACTATTATTATGTTGGTACATTCGTTTATTACTTCTTTCACACTCTGCTGGTTTCGCTTACATTTTTAATTAGTTTTAGTATAGTTTCATATCGGTATTCTACAGACTTGTTAGTCTAATGATTAGCACTTTCGACTGCCTAATCTAAATCTACTTAAATATCTAGACTAACTAATCACTAAACTGTTTTTGTATGTAGGTACATTATAATATCTTCCAACACCACGGAAGACACTTAACTCTTTAAACACAAAATATAAAACAGTAGCGGGAACAGCTGGCAACTAATGCCGCAACACATCCAGTCAATTTATTCCAGGGGTGAAGTGTTTTGTTTCTGCCCGCTCGTCAGCCCGGCTCGTGGCCCGACGCGCGGGATTAATGGCCCGGCTCAGCGCCGGCGGCAAACGACCTTCACCTCCCTAATTAATTACATTTCAAACAACTTGTACAATTATTTGGGTAACCTTTTTCCTCAATTGCCCGGGGTTGGGGAGTTAGTGGCTGTGGTGTACCGTATGCATCGGAGAGTACTGTATTATATATTTCTTACTTGAACAGTCCTCGTTAAAATGTTATGTAAGAATTGTAGTGGAAGCTTTACTGTTAGTTGAAGTGAGTGAGTGTGATAATATACAGGCTACCTCCACTAGAGAGGCGCGGCGCGGCGCGGCACGTGGCGGGAAATATTATTTGTATGAGGTTGTATGGAGCTGGGCGCAGACACGGAGACGCACTGCGCGACGCGGCCCCGTACAGGTAGCGGCAAATATTTTGGTGCCTGCCGCGCCGCGCCGATCATCCCAAGTGGGGGTTGACTTACAAGTACAAGTAAAAAATAAGTAAGTACAAGAAAAATAATATGTAAGTATTTCCAATACATAGATGTTTTCCCCGCACATTCCTATCTCCGATCCACCTGACCTCATGTACCGCACGCTACCACTACCGCTATATGTCACCTCGACCACTACATCTATTTCCTTACTTATTCTAAAGCATCGATGTCAATGGGAAAGCGCATTTAATTGTTCTGTGTATTTTAATTACGAAAACAAATTCATATAATTTTTGATCTCTTTTAATCAATGCTCAATTAAACCTCAGCTATTTACACAATTAAAATTGTCAAAATGTAACATGAAAATGAATTGTTAAGAGGTTGACAATAATTTGACTCGGTGAAGAAGGTTCCGCGTACCAGTCCACGCGCTGTGGTCTGACGCGTACCAGTCCACGCGCTGTGGTCTGACGCGTACTAGTGCATGCGCTGTGGTCTGACGCGTACCAGTCCACGCGCTGTGGTCTGACGCGTACCAGTGCACGCGCTGTGGTCTGACGCGTACCAGTCCACGCGCTGTGGTCTGAGAGATACAACAAACTCTATTATCAATTATTAGTTGTCATCGTCACTAGTTCTCGATTTTGCAGGTGAGCACAATCAGCCCGGGCTGGCTGCTACTTACAACACTTTGTCAATAGAAAAATTGCGAGGAAACGTTGTCCCACTAGTACTTTATAAAGTAATAGTGTGTCTGTCAACTAGGTATGTACTCAAGACCCGTCGGTTATTCAAACGATTTTGACCAAAAATATGGTATAAAGATTATTTTAAAAATCTATATAAACCTCTGGTAGCTAAATAAAACGCAACCCTTTGTCTGCTCTTGTAAAAGTCTATTTGAATTTAAATTTTCACATTAAACATCGTGTTAATAAAAACAAGGCAAGCGGTACGGCTGATTTAAGTTCAGTTGGATTGCGTAGTACGAGGCAAATGTCCGAAAATGTCCCGGAATGGCCCGAGATAGTCCCGGCGGTGCGAGCCCGGGACGGCGGCGCTGGCACTGCGCCAGGGGGGGGGGGGGGCATGTTTATGTAATTACACCACAATTGATTAACTTGCATTCTGAACAGAAGCTTAATATAAAACAGGCTCTAATTAAGTTATACCTACCTACTCGTAACTAATGTTATATCATTTGTTTTTGGCCATGTTTCATCAAATGTGAGATATTCTCACAAGCTACGATTGAACGTAACGACGGAACGCACCTCATTGGCTGGACGGATCATAATATTGATACTCGTATAAAAATAATATTATATTATCTAGATGAGCGAGACACGCCGAGATTTTCATAAACATGTAACAATGTTGTAATGTGTCTCGCTCGGTTATATTATACCCGTAGCTTTGAATACTTCACTTTTTGGTTCTTGGTTCTAAAAATACAATTCGCATAGCTTATTAGCGGGAAATTATTGGAAAGTTACCACTTTCATAGTTTTCCGTACCTACATTCTCTTATTTACTAATTAACCTTAATGATTAGGGTACAAACTTTTGTAAGGTAGCAACAAAAACAAGCTGCCTGACATATTATTTTAAAAAAGTCAACAGACTCGAAGAGTTAATATTTATTATGAAGCAAAGTGCGCACTCGTTAAGTGCTGTACACACACTACTCCGGGGAACAAGTTGTTTGTTGAACATCTCGACACGTGTGAGCGCGCCTTAAGCCCCGTCCCCGGGGACGGCCCGGCATAAATCCACTCTCGCCGTTTGTATACAGCATTCGGAGATTGGAATGAGTTTTATCTTTTAAAAGAGCAATTTCCTTTTTTGTTTTTAAAAGCGATTGCTTACTAAAATTTACTATAAAAATGGTGAACTTTACCTCCACGAGGCCAATTCTGTTGTACACCATCTCTTAAAATGACAGCTCTATTTATATTGCTATCCTTTTCATAGTACTAGCAGATTTAGAGATATCAGTTTAAAGATTGTGTTACATAGAATTTCCCATGATCATGTTTACGACAAACTACTACCTACTTATAGTGGTTCACCCCGAACTAAGACCTCGCGGCGCCATATATTGACATAAATGTGAAGTTCTGTTAAAAATACTGAAGCTCATTAAAAATTAAATAATTCCGTTTCCTTACAATATTTATCTAATTTTAGTATTTGTTGTTCAAGTACAGGATATAATTGAAATAATTGATCAAGTTTCAGGCTCATCCTTTATCCTAATTATCTTTAAAATGATATACCGCAATCCTATGTAACTTTATAAAAAATATTTTACTTCGCATTCGCTTCTATGAGAGCCCCCCTGAAATAAAGATATATTTTATCGAAAATATTATAATAGAAAATATTTTTTAAGCCATATTCGGCGGGAGGCCATTGGTTTACATATTATATTTAAAGCTGAAGTAATTGCGTTCAGTAATTCAGAAGTTATAATGCTCTGACAGACGGACGGACGGACGGACGGACACGTGCCAATTCACCCAAGTAGACTCAGAGAGCTTCGCTTCGCTCGGTCAACTACTACTACTACTACTACTACCAGCCCATTAACATCCACTCTCATAGGAGAGAGGGAATTAGAGCTTAGACCCACCACGCTGCTCCAATGCGGGTTGGCGGGCTTTGACGACTATTATCATGTTAGTGATAATAACCGAGATCGACGGCTTAAAAACGACGGGGGTGAAACACCGCCAACTTGTCTGGGGCGTATGGTATAATATGCTCCCGAAGCAATAGGAAGATCTTGCTCCGAGCCGGTGTCATGCTCGGGGATCCCACCTGGGCCTACTGTTCTCCTTATAGTCACGCCCGCAAGGGCGTGGGATGACGAGATCGGGACTGAGCCCACTGCTCGTGGGTTCTAACAATTCAATTCAATACAATTCAATTTATTTATTTCAGATAGCATAATCCATATTTTAATGTCAATATCATTACAAATTGGAAAATTATATAATTATTACTTTAAGAATCGAAATCAAAATTTAAATTAGAAAAAGAAAAACAAAAACAAGTTACATTTAAATATATATAAGAAATAAAATTATATAAAATTCGTATGCCCTCCATATTCTGTGTCATTGATTGATGATTGCGGACTATTGCGATTCTAACGCCTGGCGTCAACACACCAGGGACTTTGGGTCGGCCGGAAAGGCCCTATTTATCACAAGTGGTGGACACGGTGCCGTCGCGGACCGGCCCTACCGGGTGAAACCCTATGGAGGGAAGCCCAGCAGGGACCTACCAGCGGTCAGGCGGGAGTCCACCATTGTGCAAGGTTGGTCTATGTGTCATTACCGAAGGCTCAGATGCATGAGGAGAGCAGCTTCCCGATGCCTTCGGTGATGTTAATGGTGGGGTCCTTTCCGGCGCGTATTGCCGTCAAGACGTCCAGCAGGATTCCTATGGCGGAGTCGAGGTCGGCGTTCTTGTTTCCTTTGCCCTCCAGGCTCTTCTCGGCAGTCGGGACCTGCTTGCGGTCCGCCGAGGGAGGAGGGTTTTCGGTGAGGGGGGGCTCCTGCTCCGGTCGCCTCTTCTTTCCTCTGCTGCCCGGGGGGTCTCCGTTTTCTCTGATTTGGTAGTTCCGATCCACGCTTCTTAGGTTCATTGGCAGGGGTCCTTATGTTGGAACCCTGGGCAGTCTTGTTGGTGGACGGCTTTTCCGTCTGGGACTCACCTTGTAGCGGCCGCACGGTAGAAGCAATCGTGCCGGCGCGCTTATTCCGCGCCTCCTTCCTAAACACCGGGCAGGAGGCGTGGTTGGCTGGGTGTTGGCCGCTGCAGTTTGCGCACGTTGCTGGTTCGGCTAGTGGGCACTCGTGGTGTGAACTACTAGACAAACGAGGCAGATATGACAAACAGATATAAAAGATAGATATAAAAGCATAATTTTGGCATACCTACGTCTTAGCTTTAAATTCAATAATTATGTAGGAAAATAGGAATAAAAATTATATGTCCTTTTTTATTGTAGAATAGGCTTGCACTTGACGACAATCATGCTAGAAAGCAATAATAAGGTCTAAGTTGGAGCGCGTTTGCCTACAAGATGCTTATTCACATGCAGGCAAACTTCTTAGCGTCGTATAGTTTTTGGGAATAAACACATACCTCGATCACAATGAGCTACATCATCGTACCATCTGGTGACCAGTGGACAAGTCGTTCATTGTGCAGCAGTCTCTAGAACTATCGCCTACAGCGCGATCGTTCGGGCTATTTATTTGCATAGCGGAGCAAAACAAACCGTCGTATATACTGGAATACAAAGGCATGCAAATTGTAAACTACAGTGGACAATTACACCGTAACAGATGCAGCTGTAAATTACGTTGAAATTTGGTAGAATAACCATTAGAATCCCACTACGATTCTATTGGTTTTATCCAAATACAATTTGACTACTACATACACGGTAAGAATCTTCGTTTGTTTCTAACGTAGGTACCAACCTAATGAATTACATTTGATAGGTGTAATGGATTTTGAGAAAGAGGCAAAAAACTACGCAAGAAAATGATGTCAAGTTTAATCACTTAACCAACCGCAAAGTTTTAAATTGGCAAGTATTTTGTATCAATAGGAAAAAAACTAGAGATATGATTTTTAAAGTAATTTGGCTATAGGGGTCTGAGGTATCAGTTCATTTTGCAAAAGGGATCTTTTGTCCAAAATAGTTTGGGAATCCCTGCCCTGGACAGTGAATATAATATTGAATCACTCAGGAACGCAACTTGCAACACAGCGAAAACGACACAATTAGAAGCGATCTGCTGAAATTGCACAGCTCAATTCCGGTACATCATTGTAAGTGAAGTGGTATTGTTTCACCGCGCCGCGCCGCCCGCCCCCGCCCGCCCTCGCTACACTATCGCGACGTAGCGGCGCGCGGAGTGTACACGACTCGCGGGGACCACTCACCGTGATTGTTATCTCTTTATAGACCATCCTCCTCCCCCTCCCCTCCCTTACCCGCTCTCCCCCACCTCGCGTTACAGTAATATCCGCTAAACACTTAGCGCAACAGTAACGGAATCATTTTCGAGTGCTTCAAGTCTGGCCTCAGTCTGTTTCACCCCGACCGCGGCAATGTGGCAACTGGCAACTGGCAACTGGCGAGAGCGACATCGACGGAGATACAATAAATTAATGTCATCAGCTAGGCCGAGCTACAGGCGTGGGGTTTCAATGGGTTATGTACATTAGAATAATGCTGTATAAAAGTCCACCTACTCTTTCAAGTCTAAATAAATCCATCTCATATTCGTCACAACCTATTAGGTCCACCAACCACGGGTCGCGTCTGGAAATGAGAAGGAGACTGACCAAGTGCTGATTGAGAAGAATGGCATTCCGAAGTAATTGTAGATTCACTCAACGATTCAAAAGCACTTTTTAAAGTTTATTTGAATAAAAAACATGAGAGTTTGAGTTTGAATTGGCAGACTTCACACACTTTAATTGTGACCATTATGGAAAATGTTCAGTCATAGTACGTTTCCTCACGATGTGTACCTTCATCTCAAACGTGCGAAAAGTCTATAACTTGAACGTTGATCCTCCTTCTCCGTTCTACCACAGAACAGCGAGAAACCGTGAGCGTTGGCACCCTTATGTGATTGACGTCCAATTTGTTCGCACGATGCGTTTTTGCTCGACGTTTCTGATACGAACCGCTAGGGTGTGGAACACCCTCCCAGCGCACGTGTTTCCTGCCACTTATAACTTAGGTACCTTCAAGGCAAGAGTCAATAGGCATCTTCTAGGCAAACGCGCTCCAACCTAGACCTCTTCATTGCTTTGCACTAAGCATGATGTCGTCAAGCGCAAGCGTATCACGCAATAAAAAAACCGGGCAAGTGCGAGTCGGACTCACGCACGAAGGGTTCCGTACCATTATCTTACTTCTTACTAATATTATAAATGCGAAAGTTTGGATGTATGGATGTCGGTATGGATGTTTGTTACTCAATCACGCCCCAACAGCTGAACGGATCTGGATGAAATTTGGCACAGATATAGATTATAGTCTGGAATAAAACATAGGCTACTTTTTATCCCGGAAAATTAAAGCGTTCCCGCGGGAACCACAAAACCTCGATCCACGCGTACAAAGTCGCGGGCGACAGCTAGTTAATAAATAATTACCTTTGTTAATGAACCGCAAAACTAACTTTGTTTGTAGAGGTTTATTGTTAATATCAAAAAAACTATGCTAGTTAGAGCATTGGCTATAGTTTTCCTGTAAAATATACGTAAATTCCTAATGATCATAATTATTTCAAATTTTTCGATTGGTAAACTCCGGAGATAAGGGGGGGGAACGGTATTTTTTTAGACATTTTCCCCGATAAATCAAAAACTATCATAACTAAAAATAATTAAAAATCTGTTTTAGAATGTACAAAGTAAACCCTTTCATATGATACCCCACACAGTACAGTTATTTCACTTTTAAATTTCAACCCTCCGATTTTCCCCCCTTTTTAAATAAGAACAAAAATAATTTCCAATTTTTTTTAATTCCAGTGTCTTTGGGCCACTAATATACACAACTATTCCAAATTTCATGTCGATAGCTTCGGTAGTTACTGAAATAATCGAGTGTGACGGACGGACAGACAGACGGAGAAAGTCGCACCATAAGGGTTCCATTTTACCATTTTGGTACGGAACCCTAAAAAAAGACGTGTACGCCCGGGACTTCCTCGAACCTCGGACAACTCGAATAGAACACCTATGTATCGCCGCTTATATATAAAATATTATAAATAAGTGAGTATATAAATTCGCTTATAAATCTGTAGAATTTAATAAATGACCTCAAAAACAAACATAAATTAACAATATTAAGTACTAAAATATCACACCATTAAATCCACGAGTATATCTACAAAATGTCTAAAACCCGGTACAGTCTTAAAATATCCGCAATAAAGTGTTCATAAGCTCGTTTAAGAGCCATAACTCAGCCAATTTATTACTAAAGCTACCACAGGCCGTGTAACGGAGCAAAGAACCGTGTTTTATAGCTAAATTAAATTTCAGGTATTTTTTTACTCGTGGAAGTTTCTTGTACGTTAGGAAGCGGTGTGGAAAGTGCAAATAAGCAGTTCATTAGCCGCCGAGCAGCACGCTTGCTGCCTGCTCGCACTCGTTCAGAGCAGTCGTTCAGAGCAGTCGTTGGGTACACTATAGAACTACAGCTGCTGCTACCTAGAGTAATGTTCGAGCTTGTACTGTCATAGTTACTGATCAAACCCGATTTCAGGGTAAGCTCGTTTATTCTCCACTCCACCTAAGGCTGACCAGACCAGACCAAAGAAAATTCTTTAATTCTAAATTCCCATTTTCGACACTGCTGGGGATCAAACCCGAAATCTCGCACTTATGAGACAGAGCTCACCACTGAGCCAGAGCGGTCATCACAATGTTATTCTGTACTAAATGGCATCTAGACAACACTGCTTGTCCCAAAATCTAATAATTTTACAAACTTAACAACGTGCAGGATTTAGCTAGATCTAATTAAGTACTAAACCTTGGCAATTCTATTCTATCACCATCATGCTTTTTAAGTAAATTTTTTAGACGAAAATAAGTGTACCTACAGTGTACCGATATTTAATAAATAAATGACTATGACTATGACTATGACTATTAGGTGCAAGTTTCGCTCCGGCGCTACTTGCGCATGTTTACCCGGGTCTATGCTGTATACCCGGGTCTATGATATATACCCGGATCTATGCTCTCGTTTACCCGGCTACCGGTGCCGCCAATTCATTTACTCAATTATTAACTTAGCGCACCATACCTACATTCTTCGCTCTCGTTCCCGATTACTTGTTTATTTTATATTTTATTTTGTTTATTTGGACAATCAATACTTTATACACATATTATTGTGACACATTGTTATTATTATACAATATAATAAATGTTCAACCTATTATCGCTATTACTAGCTCATCATGCACAATTCACAATAATTATATTTATACCAAATCTAAATAAATATATTATTATAGAAGGAAAAGGTGACTGACTGACTGACATTATGATATAGCGGATGCCTATGTCATAATAGCTAGGAAAGGATTTTTGAAAATTCAACCCCTGAGGGGGTAAAATAGGGGTTTGAAATTTGTGTAGTCCACGCGGGCGAAGTCGAGGGCATAAGCTAGTTAAAAGATACAATTTAAATTTAAAAAAAAATGCATTGAAGAAATACAAATTGCAACGGCAATCTTGACAAAAATAGTTTGACTATCTACTTCGTAGGTTTACTTGAACGAACAGATTTTTTTAAAATTAGTTTAGGTAGGTATATCACGGCGTGTGGAAGGAAGGTCACGTCTCTAGGTTTACGAAGGCCAACCTTCTAGTAGCATACAGCCATACAGCTTAGCGCACTGCTATGGCAAGGAGGTCGATCTCAATTCTCAACAGTCACTACCTATTTCTACTTTATTATAATAATCTAAAAGTAATCGAGCAAGGAAGCCGTGTGGAGGCGGGGGTCGCAGTTCGCACGTGACTTTAAACTTTAATTTGACCCCATCCCCTCGCGCCACCCCCCGCACACCACCCCCTATCGCGCTATCGTATCTAATCTAACTTCATCATAATTCTATAACTAGCTTCGACCGCACAAGAGCCATATAGCTGATTCCCAGGAGGATATACCTAATTGTTCGACACCAAAATATATAAATATTTTTAACGATCAAAAATTATTGGTTTGTTTCCTATTAATATTGAGTCTAGAACTCTACACTCAAAGAAGAGTGACACATGAATAGAATAGAATAGAAATTTCTTTATTTACACAATTTTTACAATGATTGCTTTCGAATCTTCAAGTGAATCTACCACTGGGTAGGAATGTTCTTATTACCTGGAGGACATAGCAATACATATTAATATTATAAATGCGAAAGTGTGTCTGTCTGCTTCACTTTCACGGCCCATCTGTTCAACCAATTTTTGTGAAATTTGCTATGGGGATAGTTTGTATCCCGGGGAAGGATACAAACTATCCCATATACTTGGTACTTTTTATATAATATGGCTATTTTTTATCCTGGAAAATTAAAGAGCTCCCACGGGAATCAAAAATCTTAATCCACGCGGACGAAGTCGCGGGCATCACTCCTAGTAATTGAATAATTTAAACTAGTCAATTTTTTTTGTGTTTATTAAATAGAGGACCTGCCAAAAGACGTTTCATCCATATCTGTTAATTTTATCTTTGACAACCATTTTAAATTAAGTGTAAATTAAGTGAAAAAGTGCGTAATTGACTTTGTATGTCATAATTATACAAAATCCTATGCTATGCGCGCGTTTGAAGTTTTTTTTTTTTTTTTTTTTATTGTGAGATAGGCTTGCGCTTGACGACAATCATGCTTAGTGCAAAGCAATGATGAGGTCTAGGTTGGAACGCGCTTGCCTAGAAGATGCCTATTCACTCTTGCCTTGAAGGTACCTAAGTTATACGTGGCAGGAAACACGTGCGCTGGGAGGGTGTTCCACACCCTAGCGGTTCGGATCAGAAACGTCGAGCAAAAACGTTTTGTGCGGGCCGATTGAACATCAACCACATAAGGATGCCAACGCAGACGGTTTCTCGCTGTTCTGTGGTAGAACGGGGAAGGAGGAACAAGGTTGTGAAGTTCCTGAGCACACTCTCCATGGTATATCCGATAAAAAACCGATAAGCAGGCGACATTGCGTCGGTGCTGTAAACTGAGCAATTTCGCCTGCGTAAGTGATTGATCGCCTATTATCCTTCGGGCCCGGCGATCTATAGAGTCTAATGTATCGAGTTGGTACTTGGCGGATCCATCCCAAAGGTGGCAGCAATACTCCATGCCAGAAAAAAGTACCCTATTTGACTAGATCCCACACCAAATATTACAGTGTTTTACTTTTTGGGTCCAGTATCCACCGGCGATAAGCTGATTCTAGTTAGGAGAGTATTTGCAGAAGTATGGAATGAAGCGTATCTAAAACCGTAACACAGTAAAGTTCTGGCATCCACCGGAATTGTCTAACAAAATAATATCTAAGAGCAATAATAAAAATAGACCACGCTCCTAAAATAACCATAAATTGCAAAGCCAATACTTTCCCGGCTGACATTTCAATATCCTGGATACAAGTCGTAAGCCCGGCGTCACAGCCTAAAATAATGCTCTAATATATCCCCGACCCTCAGTACCGTCAGTACCTGCGGCTTAAGCATATCACAAAGTTTATCCCTCACTGTGGTATTACAACTCTCAATTTGATCTGGATCAGCTTAAAACAACACAAAAGAATTTGTGCCTTATCGCTGTCTAATAAAGGCGATGTTAAAATGTATAATGTCCTTGTAGTTATATTAGTTGTAGAATATCCACATTCCCCTGGGATCAAGCAGTTGTATTGGGCTACATTCTCAGGTACATTCGACAAAAAGTTTGTCACCAGACAACAGACGGCTTAAGACTTCAGCGGTTTTGGTGCTTGACACTCTACCGGAAACTCAAATAATCTAAATACTCAAAATGAAAAGATGACAGACTGATCTATCAACGCACAGCTTAAACCACTGGACGGATCGGGCCGAAATTTGGCATTTAAAAGACATTATGACGTAGACATCCGCTAAGAAAATATGATTTTTACAAATTCAGACTCTAAGAGGGTAAAATAGGGGTTTGATAGGGGTAATAACCTATCCTTGTACCAAATTTCATCAAAATCTTTTTTTTTATTTTGAATTCTATTAAATTGCGTGATTGTATTGTGTTGGTAAATTCCGAATGTGTCCAAAAATATTTTTACTTTAAAATAATTAGTTTAGGTAGTTTTATACTTCTTGCTGGTATCATACTCGTAGTGACAGACTAGAACAAAACTGCTACCCTTCGCTTTAGATAATAAAATGAGTCTATTATGTAAGTTGTAGAATTTTCTTTTGAAATTTTAAATGAAAAGACTTTCTTTTATTTACTTGCGTGAGCTTAACGTTAACGTTAATGAATGAAACGTCTACAAACGTGAATAATTCCACTTGAACTTATGATTATTACTAATGCCTTACTAAATATTCATTTCATTAAATATTCTTTTGAATAGATTAGGTATATCCGCGACTTGAATATTACCTTAGTCTCGTCTCATCGGAATGTTTAAACATAGTCTCGTTCATGTTAATTTCTTCAATATTTCATGGGAAGATAATGTCTTCTATGTATCGTATCTTCTAACAGTTACATCAAACTTTAGTTTAGATTTGGTAATTTTTATTGTTCCACTAGTAAGGTTAAAAGTTCAGAGTTAACAAAACCTGAATTTTAGAACCAATTGTTGTTATTGTTAATCACAGTTTAACCGTAACCGTAAAGTAACTTTAATCGCTAATCATGCAACCGGACCTTAGGATAATACGAATACCTACAGCCGCGAAGAAGACCCAATAGAAACCAATGAAATAACAAAATTGTATCAATTTCTCATAGGAAAACCTATAGGAGTTTTCCCGCAATAGTGCCAGCCATTTATTCGGTTAGTTCGATCTGTGTCATAAATATTTGTTTTGGCCGCAGAGTGGAGAGTTCGATATAATGTTTCGTGATTGCTTAGCCGGGATAGCTTCGTGGTTGGAAGTTAGAACGCGTGGATCCAGAAGTTTAAGCCGTGATTTCCATTAGGCTACTTGTAATAATTACGTATTTTTAAATAAAGAAAAGGAATAGTATAGTTTATTATATCTTTATATCATACTTGCTCAGTAACTAGGGATTATTATGGTGGAAAGTCTCCTTGTAAGTTGGTGTTTGCAATTCAAGGCAATATTACGTCGCACTATGCTTGAATTGTAATGTTCACATTACAGTTCAAGCTATGCAAAACTCCTTGGTAAACAATCTCTTTTCTTATAAAATGGTAAGAAAACTTTTTACTGAAAAAAAAACACTGAACATGGCGGCATTTAATTTCCATACATTTCAAACTATGCAAAACTCCTTGGAACTCAGAGCCGTAAAAAAAAAAGGAAAACTATTTACGAAAAAAAAAATGGAAATGGCGGCATTTCATTTGATCTGAAAGTTTGTGAAGTTTGTTCGTAAAGTGATTTAAGTTATTTACAACAATGTCAAGCACTTCATCAGATGATGAAAAAGGAGGAGAGCCTGATTTTTGTTTGCTTGAAGCAGAACAAATGATGCAAAACCTTTTGCCGGATAAGTCCAAAGAGCGCTACGTGAAAACTTACGAAGAATTCAACAAATGGCGTGCAAAGAAAGGAATTAATTATAATAAGTAACCATTTTTTTCTATTTTTTCTCTAAATTTGCTAATTATTCTAATTAAAATTTCATTTTGCATTACCAATGTTTTATTTACCTCGCAAGAATGATATAAAGTAGAATGCTTACCTCGGTTGCAAGTAGCTATTACACCCTCGAACTATATTCACCCTCGCTCGCTGCGCTCGCTCGTGTGACTAAATATCTCGGGTGCACGCGATCCATTAGCGCCCTATGCGAGCTGCGCTCGCACTGGCGCCAAATTGGATCTTGTTCTGTAATAGCTTACTTACGTCCCTTGTGTAACAATCTACTATTAAATACTTAAATATTTTAGTTTTCTTATTTTACAATATATTATAATTAATTATTTATGTTATTTATGTATTTAAAGAAAAGGAATACTTTTTTAAGGACTACAATTATTATGGTTAAAACATAGTAGCATCACTTGCAAGCAGGTCTTGGGGACTACTACTATCGCATAAAGGAGTATTATTTCATAATGTCAGTTTTATGCCACGTGCCTTAACATCTCTAAAATAAGGATTATTTTGCTAAAACACGAAAGTCAACAATATTAAAATAATAAGGCTTTAAGCAATGGTAGTATGCCCTCTGATTGCAGCCAAGCGCTCGCCTATAAATTAAAAAAAGAGCATATTGTGAACCTACGACATTGTACACGTCTTGTACAAAATCAGTTCCGTTCATGGGAGTTGATCTTACAACCTCACAGATTTCTGTAAACATCAACTGTGAATTATAACGACTCGATTTTTTTTCTTCTTTATATAATACTAGCAGGTGCCCGCGACTTCGTCCGCGTGAAATAAGTTTTTAAATTCCCACGGGAACTCCCTAATTTTTCAGATTAATATGACACTCACAAATAATGTGGCTTTCTATTGGTACCAGAATTTTCGAAATCGGTTCGCTAGACTAGATCCAGAGATTACCTCCTACAACATCACAAACTTTACCTCTTTATAGTATTAGTATAGATAAATTGGTTTTGGTTTGGTTGGTTTGGTTGGATTCATAACGATGTAGATTAGCTGTTATACTGCACATGCACATGACGTAGGTAGTTTGGTTAGTGGTGCGAACACGCTCGCGGCTGAGCTGAGCCTCCCCGCGGCTAACTAGACAACTTGCGAAATTACTTATCGTGCGCGCCAGACTCGACTTGGCTAACTCTATCTACGGCGGCGCGCGGCCCGAGGCGCAGGCTGCAAAGGGTTGTTTTTATTTTATGCCTAGAGCAAGCTGTTGCATCCAGATGGCGCGAGGTCAGCATCGGTCGACTAACTTTCGGCCATCGGCGTCTGAAAGTCCGTAAAAGTAACCTGGGCCCAGTAATTGACGTCTATCAGTTGACAAAGACTAAAGCGTGGACAGATTAGTCTCCAGCCATAGTTTTGTGTGTTGCGTGCAGCATGAGTCTGACCAATACGGTAGTGGTAGAAAATATTGTCACTGTTACGTAAAACGTTTGTAAGTATTAACATAGTCGTAACGCTCGACTGTACCGGTTCCTCAGACCTTAGGACTAGGGCACAGAGTTTAAAATATGTAACACTAGCTGATACCCGCAACTTCGTCGTGGAATAAGTTTTTTTGGATTCCCGCGGGAACTCCTCAATTTTCCGGGATAAAAAGTAGCCTATGTCACTCTCCAGGTCCTCAACTATACCCATGCCAAAAATCACGTCGATCCGTTGCTCCGTTGCAGCGTGATTGAAGGACAAACCAACAAACCAACAAACAAACAGACTTTCAATCAATCAATCAAATATCTTTTTATTCAAATAAACTTTTACAAGTACTTTTGAATCGTCAAGTGAATCTACCACTGGTTCGGAATGCCATTCCTACCGAGAAGAACCAGCAAGAAACTCGGTGGTTGCTCTTTTTAAATAATTCATTTACAATTACTATATCAATGTGTACATAAGTAACCGCTGTCCCCAGCATTGTTGGAGCGATCAAATCCATGCTCCTCTATCATTTACATAATCTTCAACAGTATAATAAGCTTTTTTCAGGAGCATACTTTTAATGGATTTCTTAAATTTGTTTATTCAATTCATGTCAAAGACGGGCAGACAGAAAGTAGCCCCATTCCCGCCGGTGGCACCCGTTCACGAGCATGACGCATGATCCAGCCATTGCTTCGCTCGACCATATTTGAGGGAACGTAACAACCCGCACCACACGACACCACCACAGAAATGTTTAAAGAGAGCGTGACATACTCAGTCTACCCGTATCAAAGCATCGAATTGAATACTAATATTCAAACACTAATTTATAATAAGTAACCGCTGTCCCCAGCATTGCTGGAGCGATCAAATCCATGCTCCTCTATCATTTACATAATCTTCAACTGTATAATAAGCTTTTTTCAGGAGCATACTTTTAATGGATTTCTTAAATTTATTTATTGGCAAGTCCAAAATAGGTTGTGGAACTTTGTTATAGAAAATAATGCCCATTCCCACGAATGACCTTCTGACTTTTTTGAGGCGGAGCGATGGAGTCACGAGCTTATTACGGCCTCTAGTTGGCCTATCGTGCAGATCGCATTTTTTTTTATAATTATGGATGTGCTGTTTTACAAAAATTATATTACTGTAAATATATTGCGAGGCTACTGTTAGAATACCAATTTCTTTAAATTTCTCTCTAAGTGAATCACTTTCGCATTTATAATATTAAGTATGAAGTATGATGAATTTGGACGCTAGCATCAAGTATGACGAAAGATTCTTAAGGACTCTAAAGTACGTACTACGAATTAGCTGGTAATGCAAAAATGACTGCTATCAAGATATCATCAGTAATATTATAAAACCAAGAATACTTATAAAAAAAGCTGAGGTGTGAAATGCAAACCCGCCTCCAGCTAGTGTCTTGTCCAGCCTCCCCCCGGTAGAGAGTAGATCGCTCCTCGATACTCGATCATGAGTGGCGAGATTGAATGCACTGTCTCCCGCAAATACACCGCGCCGGGGACGGGGGTATTAAAATGGCTTCACAGCTCGAGCGCTGCCTAGCGAGCGTACAGATCAGCAACTAGGGCCGTCAAATAAGCACTGGTTGCGCTAATTCAACTATGTCACACGGCGCCAAATTAATTAGTCAAATATAAAACTTAATAGCTAGTAGCGACGTATTAACGTCAGTACCAATAGAATAGTATGGTAATGATATCAATCAATCAATCAAATATCTTTTTATTCAAATAAACTTTTACAAGTACTTTTGAATCGTCAAGTGAATCTACCACTGGTTCGGAATGCCATTCCTACCGAGAAGAACCAGCAAGAAACTCGATAACTAGTAGCAACCGTACGTACCGTACGAATAAGTACAGTGAAATGTAGTCGTTGATGTTTTAGCTAAAACGGCCTTATGATCGTAACGTAACACACACACACACACCCGAGCGACTGTTTAAATACTGACCGAAATAATTAAAATTCTATCGTTAATAATCATCATCTCGCCCACTGACTTGCTTTGTGTACATTGTGTATTTGTGTATAAAGTGTGTGAAAATTGTGTGTGTCAGCTCCGGTGCACGACTGGAGTTCACTCCATGTATACGAAAAGTGTTACCATGTTAACGGAGAAAGTTTGATTTTACTCCCCATAAATTTTCATACCCCAGACTAATAGTATATGAAAATCGATTCTTTAAGGAGTAAGCTCCAAATTATTTATGATTATAATGACAGATATTGTTAGCTGTATTATTTTAGAGTATTATTTATTTGGATTTAGTTTTGACAGTAAAAGGAGTGCTATACAATTTATAAACTGACTGCATAATAGCTAAACTGTGCAGTAGCAAGGGAGCAGGAATCCAATCCACTGGAAATAATGCCTGCAGCGTTCGTTACATTGCAGTTAGTTATAGCTACTTACTACTTCCATGAGCGCGTCCTGCGCTGCCCGCCCCGCGTACTGCAACTAAACTAGCATTGTCTTCTATTAGCTGACAACCTGACAGTATCAGTTTGATTCTATAGTTTTAGAGTAAAAATACACTAGCAGCACGACACGACAAAACGTGAAACGTCCGCGACCGAGGATAACGACATATTCTTTCCTGTTGCGCTAGTGTACCCAAAAAAAAAGGTTAATTAAGCGACATTGATTACCTCAACCACGGACTTAACGTCCGCTACACTAACATACTTGGTCAATGGTCGCTTTCAGTTCGCTCTCAGTGAGGACATCAAAAACCAACCGCAGTAGAAATCACATCTACACGAGTAACGATTTTCAAAAACTGTACCTATCCTTCGCTGTAACCTATCATTTTAATTTAGTTTGATTGTGTGCAATAGAGTTGGCCACATTGTACGTTTAATGGAATAAATGATTCATTTATTTCACTTAAATATGACAACTTGTGTCACTTGATGACACGTCAAGAATCACCGATTTGAAAAGCTGATTCTACTGAGAAGAGTCGGCAAGTATCTGAGCAGTTGCGCGTTACAATTTTAAAAAAAGGGCAATTGACACACGGCAGAAGTAAAACTTCAGAAAAGTAGCTTACGAAAGAATGAGATAAATATAATTTGTATTCTATCTCATTCTCTCGCAGACTAAGTCCTATCAAGAATATGTTTGTCTCTTTGTGGTGTTGCATTTTCGTTTCATCGAATTTTCAAATCCGAACGTATCTAAAGAAGTTTCACTTCAACAAACTAATCAGTTACAAATGAAATTAATTTTCTTCATCCATTTTGTCGTAAGTAAGTAGTACACAGGAGTTAATTTGAGAGCTTTAGCTGGTGTGCTACAGACTGCAGTGCCGGCTGCCGGCGCTGCGGGCGTGATGAATTGAGATTGAGCGACACGAGCGGAACATTTTTACACTGTATTGCATGTACCTCGAGTGAAACACTGTGTATAACTAAAACCACTTTAATATTAGGAGCTGGATGAGTACGCAATGAAAATATAATACGGACAAGCTTCGTATAGAACATACAAAAGCTCGAGGATTCTTCACATTTTGAATTGACGTCGTCCGCGTGGATTGAATTTTTTTGGTTCCCGTGAGAGCTCTTTAGTTTTTTGGGATTAAAAGTAGCCTATGTGTTATTCCAGACGATAATCTCTTTCTTTGACAGATTTTATCCAGATCCGTTTTGCCGTTATGGCGTAATAGTGTAACAAACATGCATCCAAACTTTCGCATTTATAATATTAGTACCTATGAATTCATCTGTGTGGATTTACGAGGACTTTTTTAATATTACGAGGGAACTCTACCGTTTTTTAAACAGCGTAAGAACACAAAAACATTGTTTTAAAGGGATATTAAACTTCTGTTAAGAGAAAGTCTCGAAACATGACGAAATAAATTTGATACGTATACCGACTATATTTACAGAGAGCGGGAGATGTCGTGGAGCGCGAAGAGGCCTGCTTCAATGGAGCACTTCCAGGGCATCAGTTACAGTGTCGCGTGTCGCCTCCCGGGAACATTTCTTTGTTTGACTGCCACTGAACCTTATCAGTACACACGCACACACTTAGAGAACTTCCTTAAAGCTACGAACGTTTTAAGGGTTGTATTTTTTAACGTGCTACGCGTAGAGATCTTTCATACTCAATACTCAATTTATTTATTACATGTGGTGTCATAAAGATGTCTCGTATGTAAAAAATTACTATTATGGGTGTAATTTATCTACGAGTATACTTCTATACTAATATTATAAATGCGAAAGTTAGGATGTATGAATGGTGTTTGTTACTCAATCATGCCAGAACGGCTGAACGAATCTGGATGATATTTACATTATAGTCTGGAATAACACATAGGCTACTTTTAATTCCGGGAAATTAAAGAGTTCCCGTGGGAACCAAAAACCTTAACCCACGCGGTCGCCTTCGCGGTAGTCTTCCAAAAATTTAAGGGATGCCTTGTTATATGTTAGTTTTTTGTCGTTCATGTAGAAGTGAAGGCAGGTCATAGAGACTCACATATTCAGAACCATGACAACGTCACACTCCTGTTATGGGCAGTCGTGTAAAAGTGTTTTTGTGTAAATATTAAATCGATTGAAGAAACAGTTACACAATGGTTTTACAGTAATAAATCTAATAAACCGTCTTAGCCTTTTTTTCTGCATGCGTTTGGTTTAAAAATATTTGTTCCCGGTATTAAATAAATAATCAAGCTGCGTGATGTACTTCATGCATTTGCAAGCGAGCGAGCTCGAAGCTGAGTGGGAGCCGGGAAGGAGCGAGTGGGAATAAAGGAGGAGCGGGAGGAATAAAGGAAGCTCGCGAGCGACGCTTTTGTCCGGCCTCGCGACCCCAAGCTGCGGAGTAGGGGGTCCTCGCTGCATGCTCTATGCCTATACTGGACTATATATAGGACTGCTCCGAATGTTGTTATTTCTAAACAATATTCACTCAAATTGTTATTACCTTACTATAATTCCCCACTAAAACTAAAGTTTGTGCTACAAGTAGCTGGCAGCAATGGGTGCCACTGGTCTATTTATAAATCGGGTTTACCACTAACTCTTCATCAAAATATTCTATCAATTATTACGATAAAATTATGTCATCCATAAACATATGTCATGCATAAACTTAAGTTTTTTGGGTAGTAGATTTAGCTGTACTTTACTAGGTCAATCAGTCAATTTTACATAAAATATCACTATGGTCACCTCACCACAGTTGCATTGAAGTGACTACGTACATAGAAAAAACTGTGGATTTGATTATATTTTATAAAAAGTGTAAGAGTGCCAGACGCTGCAGTGATGAATGAATGAATGGGAAGCAAATAAAAGGACCACCGGCGCGTCTGTACACGAGTGCAACGTTCTAACTGCTTTATTTTATTCTCTTCCGTGCTGCTAAGTTAATAAGGATTTTTTTAATTATTGTGCTTATATAACTTCAAAATTCAAAATTATTTTTATGCAGAAACATTTATAACCATATTAAGATGTACAACTTTGGAAAACAGTGACTGGTTCAAGCGAAATTTTAATTATTGGGTATGTAATGTTATGTGGTAAGCAATGCTTATATGCCACCTTAAATTAAACACAAGGGCTCTAATTATGTTATACTAGTTGGTGCCTGCGACTTCGTCCGCGTAGATTAAGTTTTTCTAATTCCCGCTTAAACTCCTTATTTTTGGAGGATAATTATTAATTACTTGTGTAACCGAGAGGCCAAAGGGCGCGCGCTTGTTGCGTTCAATAATTAATTGATAATGATAATGATGATGACAATAATGCTCTATTTTTAAGTTTTCCGTTTTATCAGCAGTTTACCTACTTTTTTTTCTTTTTTTTATTGCGTGATAGGCTTGCGCTTGACGACAATCACGCTTAGTGCAAAGCAACGATGAGGTCTAGGTTGGGACGCGCTTGCCTAGAAGATGCCTATTCACTCTTGCCTTGAAGGCACTTAAGTTATAAGTGGCAGGAAACACGTGCGCTGGGAGGTTCCACACCCTAGCGGTTCGTATCAGAAACGTCGAGCAAAAACGCTTCGTGCGAGCAAATTGGACGTCAAACAAATGAGTGAGAACAAAATGCATGAGTACCTACTGCAGGCCATACTGCCAACGCATAAAGCAATATAACTCGAAATGACAGTTTGAAGTCACGTACTTGACGTTCCTCAAATAAAGATTATAATTGTAAAACACGAAAGTCAATAATAATGAAACAATATGACTTTAAGCGTAGTACGGCCCCTGACCGCACTCTGAACTGCGGAACCTGCCAGCGGCAGGCTAGTAGCGTTCTCAGAGCGACACAATACAAATATAATTAACCATACCAATAATAAAAGTGCAAAATTGTGTCTGTCTGTCTATCTGCTACGCTTTGCGCGGTCCATTTGTTCAACCGATTTTGATGAAATTTGGTACAGGGGTAGGTTGTATCCCGGGAAAGTGTATAGGCTACTTTTTATCGCGGAAAACTTAAGAGTTCCAGCGGGAATCAAAAAATCTTAATCCAAACGGACGAAGTCGCGGGCATCATCTAGTCAACAAAAAAGTGCTATTTCTCGCTACTGATTGCTTTTATCCAAGATCGATTTCTATATCTAATCTAATATCTTTACTTTCAGCAAGTAAGCTAGTATTATAGATGCGAAAGTTTAGATGTATGCAAGGATGGATGTTTGTTACTCAATCACGCCAAAGGCCCAAAACGGCTGAACGGATCTGGACAAAATTTGGCACAGGGTCTATCCCTGTGCCAAATCACCATACCATAATTTTTTTATGGTACCATAATCTATTTATGGTGTGAAATAACACACAAGCTACTTTTACTATAATGGAAAATTAAAGAGTTCCCGCGGGAACGAAAAACAACAATCCACGCAGATGAAGTCGCGGGCAACAGGTAATAGTCTACTCGACATAAATCAAAATACATGTCCCGACACAAAGCGTTAAAGTAGTGTAAGGCTAATTCACCTGATCGCACTCGACAGAATAAAACTTAAAATTTGCTATTGCGGGATTATCTGGAAAAATAAGAAAAAAATACTTCTCTTGTATCTCTGTTAACCTGAAATCAATACTATGAACTGAGCTCTTGATTTATTGTAAGAAAAGTCGTTAAATAACACAAATTAATAAGGTATGACAATCGACATACAAACTGTTGTCCTCATTTGTTACACTCCGTAGCGAGTGGCGCGCGCGTCATCCGTCCACTTTTTTATGTTGCAATATAAATAACGCAGCTTCGAGTCAAATAAAAGCGCATCTGTCAGCACTGGCGCTATTGCACATAAGTTATCGCCTCCGAGTGAAACTGTACATATATACACTGCGATATTACTAACTGTTCACGATATTCGCGCCAGTGTCAGCTTGCTGCTTGCTGCAAACGTGTAGACTCTGACCTAGTTGCTTTAATTCATTAGTGTTCTCAAAAGCTCCAATCAAAAGGACCAATGACCTTTCAAAAGAGCAACCACCGAGTTTCTTGCTGGTTCTTCTCGGTAGGAACGGCATTCCAAACCAGCGGTAGATTCACTTGACTATTCAAAAGCACTTGGTAAAAGTCTACTTGAATAAAAAATATTTGATTTTAATTGTGACCTAATCGTATCAGAATGGTAAAAAGTAATCTATAATATTTAGTTACTGAAATTACTTAATATTATGGCTTCGGCCGTGGCTTAACAGTACCCTTACCCTTACGGCCAAGCGATTAAGTGTTCCGGCACGATGCTGTGTAGAAACCGATCAGGGATAGGTATAGGTTTAACATAACTGCCGTACCCCTGATGGAATTGCCATTAACCATCTTACACACAACATAAAATAAGTTTTAAGATACCGTAATTGATTATATTGTAAAAGTTTCGGACTTCAATAAGTGTACAGTGTTGAAATTTAATTTTGTTACATCCTTGTGTATACCTAGTGGATGTTTTTAATTTAGGATTTTGTCTCTATCAAATTAAATCCAAATTTTGGTTCAACCAAAAATTGAAGATGTGAACGTGATGCAAAGGTAACTTTGAGTTTTCACGAGCGCAGATAGTCGACCCGTTTAATTTAATAAATGTGAGGATACGGTCTCAAGCTCCAACATTGCTTTGGTTAATAAATGTTTAATATCAAACAACGTTAATATAAAAAGGCGGTAAGAGGAAGCGAGTAATGATATAATGACCTCTGCATACGGACGGACGATCTCGAGAAAGTTAGACACTAGCAGCAGAAGACCGAGTATTGAGAGATCCTTGCAAGAAACCATCGTCCATTAGCTGAAACACCCACGACAAAATAATTCTGAAGAAATCTACAGTTTAATTTATAAAACGAAACCTTAATAAATGAAAATTTCCCAATCAAAGAATTCCCAAGGAAAGGTGTAAAACATCCGGCCACCCTCCTGGAAAGTAATCTTTCTCGGCGGAGCGGAGTGGGTCTGAGGTGACATTCGTGTTGGCAATAAATCTATCCACGGAGGTAATATTTCGGCGTCCGGCGGAGGGCGTGCGGCGGGCGGGGAGCGGGGCGGGGAGCGGGGCGGGGAGCGGGGCGGAGAGCGGGGCGGGCGGCGTCCACTCCGGAGCCGCAGCGATCGCCTCTGCTGCTATGACTTTGGGGTGTTTGGTGCGAGTCACGAGCTGACGAAAACTATTATAATTTTTTTATGTACATAGGCGTAGGCATAGGCCGTAGGCGATGTTTGGCACCGACTCCAAAAACACTATTTCATTTTATTTACATAAGTACCTAGAATATAAACGACTAACTGATTTATTTTGTTATTAATTAATTGCCGCCTGATATTAATTCTTGTCTTAATAAATTATGTTATAATATGTTGAATTATTTCTGCCTTTTTAGTTTTAGTTATTAATGTCGGTTTTTTTGGTATAAGTATATGATGTATGCAGGTATGAGTTTAATTGAACTACCGTTCTTCTTCCAAGTTAGCTCACACGCAGATGAACCGCATAATTCATAATTCATAATTCATAATTCATAATTCATTTTATTGTTCAGAACATGGTACATTATAATATGGTTACATATTACAGATATTACATTTAACATGGTAAGGTCAACATGTTCTACCGTCGCCGGTGTACAATATTAAGGTTGACTATTTCATTATTAGTCCTTAACTTATTGTAATATACAGTAAAAATCACCCAAAATAGTAAATTATTATAAGTATCTTAATCTAATAAAATCTAAGTCAATTTGTGTACATAATATTAATAATAATAATAAATGTGAATGACAATGGATGTACCTATATAATAATTCTTAATTCAATTAATTAATTTAAGTTCAAAGAATTCTTTAAGGTCATAGAAGTTATACATGTTAAGCCACTGGAATAGCTTAGTTTTAAATCTATTTAAAGGTAATAGCTTGACACTGTTGGGAATTTTGTTAAATATTTTTATACACATCGCAACACAGTTTTTTGCGAAATACTGAGTTTTATGAAAGTAATTTAAAACTAAGCGATCTGTGTTTCTACAACTGCGAATATGAGTATGATATGGACTGCTTGCAACTGTAAACATAGTCTTATGTTTTTTAACAAAACAACAGATTTCAAATATGTATAGACAAGGAAGCGGCAGTAATTTTAATTTTTTAAATAATGGTCGACAACTGTCTAAAGGGGCAGCACCACACATAGCCCGAATACATTTTTTTTGGGCAATGAACGCCCTATTAACATCAGTGCCATTGCCCCAAAATATTACTCCATATCTGAGAACCGACACAACATAAGCATGATAGACTGAAAGTACAGTTTTAAAATCTACTACATTTTTAAGACGTCTTAATACGTAACAGAATCTATTTATTTTTTCACATACAATATCTATGTGGGTCTTCCATGTCAATTTAAAATCTAAGTTTAGTCCTAAAAATTTTATTTCAGAAGTAGGAATAATTTTCTGATTATTATAAGCAATATTTAAAGTAGGAGGGTTCTTGTCGTAAAATTGCATATAATACGTTTTATTCAAATTCATTTGTAGATTGTTCATTTCAAGCCATTTTATAATATTGTCCAGAGTGTTATTAATGTCAGATTCATGTATTGATGCATTATTTTTATTTGATGTCAGAATTATGGAAATGTCATCCGCAAATAGAACACATCTGTGGTCAGTAACTTTAGTTATGTCATTTATGTAAATAATAAACAATATGGGGCCAAGGATACTACCTTGAGGAACACCATATCTATTAGCTATAAAATCAGATTGAAAGGATAGAACTTCATTACCCACTTTTTTATTTATCATCACAGATTGGTACCGATCTTGAAGATAATCCGAGAACCACTTTAACACAGGACCTCTTATACCTATGCTTTCCATTTTACCGATTAGTACCTCGTGACTTACAAAGTCAAATGCCTTAGAGAGGTCTAAGAATAGACCAGTAGTGGTTTTTTTGGAGTCAGTGCTATGAAGAATGATTTCTAATAGCGTATAAATAGCTAGGGTTGTAGATTTGTCTTTTTGGAATCCAAACTGCTCTTCTTTTATGATTCCATACCTTTGACAGTATCCCAATAATCTTTTTAGCATGCACTTTTCAAATATTTTTGAGAAAATAGGTATGAGTGTTATGGGCCGATAATTTGCAACATCCTTACGGTCCCCTTTTTTGTGTAGAGGTTTAATAATTGAACGCTTTAAGGTTTCGGGGAATGAGCCGGTTTCAAAAGATAGATTAATTAAGTGTGTGAGCACTGGAGTAATAAAAGTTTTGCATGCTTTAACCACTTTGGTACATATTTCATCATATCCCACTGACGCAGTGTTATTGAGAGATGTAATTTCTTTTACAAGTTCATCAGGCGTAACGGGTTTCAAATACATGGAATGCAAGCTATTATTCGAACAATTTTTTATTTTAATATTATTAGATAGGTCAGTATTTTTATTAGTCAATTTAATAAAATAATTGTTAAAAATACAAGCTATTTTTATTGGATCATCTATTGCTGTGTTGTCATGTTTAATATTATCAATAAAATTGTCACTTTTAGTATTGCATGTCTCATTTTTCACTATATTCCAGGATGTTTTGCATTTATTTTTACTACTTGAAATCCTTCTAGCATTCGTAAGTTTTTGTGATTCAAATATACATTTTTTTAAGTTTTTAGAATATTTATTGTAGGCATCTTTGCATAATTGATTTTTTTTACTTTTATAATACTTAAAGCGTAGATGTCTTTTAGTTTTGCAGGCGATTTTTAGTCCACGTGTTATCCATTTTTGCGTTTTTTTATTGTCATTTATTTTTATTTTAATAACAGGGAAACATAATTTATAGAAAAGACAGAATAGTTCATGAAATTTGTAAAAACCTAAATTTAGATTAGTTTCTTCATAGACGTCCGAGAAAGACAAATTCTTAATACAATCTATGAATTTTCTTATATTTTCATCACTGTAATCTCTTCTATATATAAAGTAGTAATTTGATTTAACATTTTTGTTTTGCACGGGAAAGCTTAAAATTTGGGCCGTTTCATGGTCAGATAAATTTAGGTGGAGTATCGAGGCAGATGGGTTTTGTACATTGCTTAGTATAAGATCAATGCATGAAGATTGTCTAGTGGGTTTTTCAATATTAAATTTTAGATTGTAGTTATTTGCCAAATCTTTTAAGTTATTTGTAATTTTGGTTGGTTTTAGTATATTTATATTAAAATCTCCCGCTATTATTATATTTTTACTAGATTTATATTTATTTGATAAAAAGTAAAGCAGGTTATCCATCTTATTAAGAAATAGAGACGCATCAGAGTTTGGAGTTCGATAAATGCACACAATTATAAGATTATGATGAGCAATTTCTACACCGCAACACTCAAAGTGATTTGTAAGAGCCATTTGTCTGATGGTTTCTAGAGGACAATAATTGATTTCTTTTTTTAAAAGTATGCATACTCCCCCTCGTTTTACTGTTCTAGAGAAACTAGCTCCCAAGACAAAGTTGTTTATTTTTACTAGGCTCTCATGGCCAAATTTTAGAAACGTTTCTGTTAAGCATATGACATCCGGTTCACTATGTTGATTTAGTAGTTCATCAAGTGTTATTTCTAGTATATCTTTTTTAGCTAAGATACTAGCGATGTTTTGGTGCATCACTCGAAAGTTAGATTTATTTTGTGGGTTAGTTACGAAAAAACTTATTTTTGACTACTGGAAAGTAATACGGGATAGTTCCCTTTTTTGCTAAGTTGGGTGAGTTATCGTTTGCTTTATGCATATTTTTAGTTTGCATACGTGAGAAGAAGTACGGTATAGTACCCTTTTTTTGTGTACCAGATTGATTAACATTATGTTTCCTCAATTGTGCAAAATTCAAAAATTTAAACTCATAATCAATAGTGTCAAGAATTCTATTAATTTTATTGCATACGCTAGTTATTGTGCAATTGTCTGTTATGTTATCAATAAAGTGACAGTTTTTATTTTTGCAAATTTGAGATAGCTTAATATTGAGAGTTTGCGTGTTGATATGTTTATTTTTTAATACATTAAGTACAATCACAGAGCAATTACTGAATTTTTTAACAACAGAGTATAGGTTAGATAGTACATCCATTGGGTTCTTATCATTTTCCCCCACACAAATTATAATTTTATCCAGTTCGTCTAGTCCCTGTGTATCCATCGTGAGGCAGCCACTTAAAAGCTCATCTGCACAGGCACCTGGTTTAGTTATAGAACTTATATTATATTGTTGGTATTTATTATTAATTCTGGACTCTATCAGGTTTGTGGCTAAATTACGAGTTTGTTGTGTTCCAAAAATATAGATATTTTTATAGCCAAATCTTTGTTTTTTTGGCCTGGCTTTCAGCTGGTTTGGCTTGGCTTTACTTTGTTCGTTTTTTTTCTGTTCAACATTACAGTTTTGTATTTTAGCTAACGGTACTGGATCTTTCGTCAATTTGCCAAGACAGTTTTGTTCCACAGTCGATGGTATTGGATCTTTCGTCAGTGTCTGATTGTTGATTCTTTCTGATTTTTTTTTAGCACTTTTTGGAGTTTTTGGTGCCGATCCAGTAGAACATATGCGCATCAAGTTATTAATTTTTACCTCTTGTTCCGCTATTTTCCGTTCTAGATGATTTTTTTCTAGTATAAGATTCTCTATTTCCAAGTTCGCGCTTTCCAGTTTCTGTTTTAGGATTTTATTTGATTGTTTTAGTTCATTCAGAGTGTCTTCATTATGACGTGTTGAAAGATCTGGTAGGCTTCTCCTTAAGTTAGAGGTCGCAGATAATAGAGACATTCCATTATCTTCATCTAATGATTCTGAAAAACTGACGCATTGATCACGTAGTGTGCTAACTAAACTTGTTTCCGAAGCCGTTAGATTCAAGTCAATTTCGGGCGTTCCCAAATGTTTTTGAGCACTTGTTGAGGGCGTGCTAGTAGCTGTTGTAGTGTTGGTATTACCGGGTAGCTGCTTATTATCATTACAAACGGCGCACGTCCATGCAGTTTTAGCAACAGTTGTCATTTGATTGAAATTTTTGGCTGATATTTGCGCGCAAGGCAGATCGAAAATCTTATTACATAATGAGCAACGCAAGTTAACATTGCTTTTAATAAATTTTTTACAGGTTGAGCAAGTTGTATTTTTACTCTTCGCTGCAGATGTGACCTTTTTTCCTGTCGCTTTAGAAGTAGACATTTTGTTGGAAAATTATAAAGATAAAATATAAATTCTTCTATTTATGCCAGGTTTCGATCTTGTGACCTCCCGTAGTAATTCCACCTCTATAGCCGCTGCGCCAATTTATTACTTATCATACACGTTGAAAAAGTTGACCTAATTGTTCAAAGGTGTTGTGAGGTCTCACATGGATTTATAATTTATTAATTAGTACTTAAGAGTGAATTTTGGAGATCAATAATTGTCCTATGTAATTTTGTAGTTTTCTAGATCAACGTTAAGTGTCGTCCAATATTTCTTCACAGTTGTCATCTGTTTACAATTTTTTATTTCAAAAAAACTTTTTTGACGTCAATTATATATATGATGCTACATAAATAAATAATATATTTTGATATTTGTTCTTCTTTTTATTTTTCAATCCAGAAATCCGATATTTTCACTTTCTTAGAATACAATATGTTGTGACATCTATCGGGAAGATATTGCGTTCGGCAGTATTTTGATCCTGAACTAGCTTGTCAAACTGTCAAACTTATAGACGTAGTTCTTGTGTATTCATGCAGATGGAGGTATCTTTTTTTTAGCAGCGAGCGAAGGTGAAAGCGGCTTAGGCAAGACATAATACAATAATACATATAATATCCTGTATAAAATTTACAAAATTGAATTTAAGTTTAAAGTACCGCACAGTGACATTAAGGGCCTTAATGCTACTCATATCAATATGTGGGCCTTTCGCCTAAGATTGCATCTTCACTGAGATCAGGCTGCATTTTGAGACGTGTATTGTTATTGCATAAAGTAAAAAAATAAGCGTAGAGATTTTATAATTTTCATTAATTAAGTATGCTGTAATATCCGCTGGCACTGGCACCGCGCCACACATTTGCGATATTGCACGCGCGCTATCCGCTTTCACAGTCCGCCGGCTCTGACCGCTCACGCTCCTCGCTCCACTCGCACGTGAAATAGACATCCGTCGTCACGCAACCCTAACCCTTACCGTACCACAAATAAAGCTCATTACAGCCTGAATGTACCCGCACAGGGGTTTCGGATTACGTAAGGTCAGGCGTGGGACTTATTGGGTCTATAATTTAAAATGTCCTCCATTGAACAAGTATTTTTGAAGATAATATTCACGTTTTTAATGTTCTAGCCTGTTTAGACCGAATTTCAAAAAAAGAGCAGCAAATTTCATAAAACGAGAGATTTACATAATATTTCATTAAAGATTATCGGATTAAAAAGTATCCTATAAGTGTCCTTCTCCAGGGTGATGATTCTTTAATATCTTTGAACGAAAGGTATACTTCTGACGTAATGGAGATATTCCAACCCAATATTCCAACTATTATGATTTCTGCCAGCATTTAAACCTATTCTAGTTCCACCGCTAGTTTAATCATCGTTAACCCTATATAAATACTCGAACCCGTTCAAGATAAATATTTGGGTCATGGGCTTATCTTCAAAGGGTCCCAGAGCCAGACAGCAATTAATAGTCACGTAAATACTAGATAGCTATACAAGCGAGTCTCTCTCCGAATAATTAGAGATTCAAGATACGTAACGTTGGGTAAAACGAATTAGGTACTAACTAAATTCTGCTACATTAGTTGTATTTACTGTACCTACTGTCAGTCAACTAAATTCCAACTACTGGGATCAGATTTTCTCTCATATTAACGTATTAACAGCGAATGCCCACGGATTAATTTCCTTTAAAATTTCAAAAAAAAACAGGCTTATTCCTTTTCTAATTAAGGGGAACCTCTGTGTATTTCAATTTTCTAGATGTAAGGGCTTGGTCAGCTGCTGTCAGGACTTTTTTCTTTATATAATATTTAAAAATAAATTCATACTTTTGCCTCTGCTTTTGCTTTCTGCTTACCCTCAGAACCTCACCAGGAGTGTAACCTGCGTCCCTATTGTTAGTGGCAAGGGTGAGAAAAGCTAGCTTTTGGTTTCGGCTTGGCCTTTACTATAGAGAGTTATACAGTAAACAGGAATAAGTTTTGGATACAACGGCTGATACTATAAGGATTTTGGAATAAGCCGAGACACCCTTTAATCGAATAACAACAGCGGCTCGGAGTTAATCAAGTTTCTCTTTGTGACGATCGAATGACCTGAACCGACGTAGACGCGGCGCGCCTGTCAATACCCATTCTGGGAGTAGTAGCTAGGTAACAATTTAGTTTTTTTACCATACACATTCAAAAATATTTTTTAGCCCTGTGCTATTCTAGGCTATAATCTATTTCTGTTCCAAATTTCATCCAGATCCGTACAACCGTTCTGGCGTGTAACAAACATCCATCCATTCATCCATCCAAAATTTCGCAATTCGCAATCGCAATTTCGAGCCTCATGCGTCAACTTTGCATATCCTTGTTATACTCGCCCGACTTCAACATAGTGCGTAGAAATCAAAATAATTTTTTACTTTACGTGGCGTTGGAAGTCGGTTTTTTGGAAATAATTTTTATTTTTACCTTTTTAGTGTCAGGGTTGATGATTTGGAGTCAGAATGTTTTATGGGACGACCTCGAGAGCTTCCTCTAACGACTGAAACTTTATGTCAAGTTCTTTTCTTTTTTATTGACATGAGCTCTCCAGCGTAGCTTCATGTCAAGGGTCATCCCAAGATATCCACGTAGGGAATTTTTTGTCCATTGATGAAAACAGCGTGGTATTTCTTTGTTTATTTTTGTAAAGTCAATATGAATTGACTTTGTTTCATTTAACGTTACGTGAAGTAGCAGTATGTTACTAGTTGGTAACATACATTATGTAGCTAGTCTCACAATAAGGTTTAGCTATATTGATAACTTTGTTGTTAACTTGGGCAGCACCGTCTAAATGACCGGGCTCGGGCAGCGCTACCCAAAGCCTCGCCTCTGTTCCGTCCATCCGTCTTCTGACCGCTTTCTGACTGCAGGACAAATGACCGCTATAATATAAATATATCCTCCAAATAACGAACGTAGTAAGTACGTTCATTATTTGGAGGATATATTAATTAAATCTTCTTTGATAATTATTATTTAGTATTTAATTTAAGTATTTTGTTTTTTTTTATTCCAGTACTTTGAGAAAAATGGATGCGTGTGACGTCTGAATAGATATTCATTTACCTATCATCAATGACCTTCTATACACAAGGTCATTGCCTATCATACATATTCACATCAATACTAATATTATTATAAAGGCGAAAGTGTACTTGTTTGTTGGGTTTCCCTTAAAACTATAGTAGTTATCGGATTGTCGCGATTTTCTGCATGGGTATAGTTGAAATTGTGGACAGTGGCAGTACTTCTCATTCCGGAAAATAAGAGAGATTTTTATTTTTCTCGGGATTTGTAAGTCGGGACGGAGTTGCGGCATCATCTAGGAATTAATATTATTCGAAAGGGTTGTTTGTTTGCTTGTTACAAATTTTTGAGTCTCAATTAATCAAGGGACATCAAGGGAAACAAAGTTTGCCATCGAGATTTAAAACATAAATATGTACCGTTTTACATAAGAATTCTTATCTTATTACATAAGAATTATTAGTCATTTCATAAAGTATTATCATATAAAAAATCTTTATCTATTCCGTGAGTATTACTATGCACATGGAAAAACTAGACACCAAATGTCTTTAAAATTGTAAAAACTCGTACTAAGGCTCGTAAAGAAAGCTCGTAAAGAAGACTTTATTAAGAGCTCATCTCAAATAACAAGGGATTTTTCGCGAGCTAATGCCACATGACGCGAACAAAGAGGTCAAGTGACTCTCTCAGGAGGAGAGAGGGAGAGAGGAGCCGGAAATTAGAGGATCAGGAGCAGGCGGCCATTGTTCCGAGGGTTGTTTTATTTTCACTCCTCTAGGACGAGCCCCGAGCGCTGGCCGGAATGAACACACTTGTTCTTCATAAATTATACCTATCTAGATTCAATACATTTCATGACTATGAAACACAGAACCATGTAGTAATAACGAACGAGCCAAAGGCGCTATAATCAATGATATTATTGTCCCAAAATCATGTACAATACCATTTATTATTTTGTGACATTACGAACGAGTGGTAACGCCTCGTTGGTCTAGTGGTTAGCACATGTTCGACTGCGGCCGACAAGGTCTCGAGTTCGAGTCGGGTTTTCCTGACAAGAAAACTTCTCAGTACTAGCCCGGAGTTAGGAATTCGGCGTTGTTTCAACCTCGTGCCTCGGAAAGCACGCTACGCCATCGGTCCTGCGCCTGATCTCTCTCCGGTTGTGGCGGATTTTCCGTCCCGTCGGGCTATGAGAGTAAAGGAACAGAGAGTGCACCTGTATTTGCGCACATACTTGTGCAGTATAATATCTCCCGCGCAGATGGCCAATCACTCTGGAGACTGGCCGCCGTGGCCGAAACTCGGTCAAAAGGATATTATAATGTAGTGGTAAAGAGCCTAAGCTTTTATGTGTAAAACACGCATTATACATTAAAAACTTCAAACTTCAATGTTTTTTTTATAACAATAAACTTTTTAAAGTGCTTTTGAATCGTCGAAAGAATCTACCGCTGTCATTTCTAATGCCGTGTAAACAAATGAAAAGTTGTATTTTCTCACAATTCCACTGAAATTTCGGCAAATTACCACTCCAACGAATGATTAAACTAAAGTAATTAACAGAAGAAAATTAACCCCTATCCAAACATTCACACGGCATACAATTAAAATAGAGATAGTAGGTACTTTGCGGCCGGCTTATATCATTCCAGTTGCTGGTTCCAGTACGCTGTTCACAGTGCCATATATTAACGGTCATTCCTTTCTCCACATTCTCGTATTTATCATTATTCTTCTTCTCTGCGTCGTATTCCTCATTACTGAGGGCCGTGACCCATATCTATTAATCAAATAATGGTAGGAGTTTTCTTGGGATAATAATGCAGTGGGTTCCCACGTCCTTCCGTATACAACTCGACTAAGAGTAATTAACTCGTGTAGGTATTTGTATCGATTATTATTGACCGAGCGAAGCGAAGCTCTCTAACGCGAGTCTACTTGAGTGAATTTGCACTTGTCCGTCCGTCCGTCCGTCCGTCTGTCAGAACATTATAACTTCTGAATTACTGACTGTATTACTTTATCATATGTTTCACTATATATGTAATCCATGGTTCATGGCGATCCGTAGCCAGTCTTGTAAAAGGAGCATGAACGTCAAAAAGAATTAATTTTTCATAAATTACTTATTCAATGTATTAAATATTTGGTTTCAATACAATTTAATCTATCAATCGAATGCTACTGAAGCCATATTGAAAGTCACCAAATACTGTCTTCTGCTTTCCAATCCACCCTCCAACTGTAATCGGTTGAAATGATTCATCATCTTTTGAACCCATCGCCGGTCCTCTACTGACTACGAATCTCTTTTGGAATAAGAGAATGGGTTGGAATAATACTGGAATAATGTGAACTGGCTACAAGTCACCTTAGTTACATAATACGTATCACCTGAGGCCAAATTAGACAGGGAGGTATCGGTAAATTTTACGAGGGTCTTTCCGCCAGGTATTCCGGTTAACGAGTTCTGCGGCGGACGGCCCGTGTGTTGGGGTTTGCGCTAGCGGCGGGTGCCCACTGCGTGTCCGACCGGCCTTTTTACACGGAGATAAGTGACATCCCACGGACGCTAGGATATGGAACGCCCTTCCAGATTCTGTTTTTCCATCCGCTTATAATATTGGTATCTTCAACTCATGTGTGAATAGGCATCTTCTACGTGAGTGCGCTTCACCTTAGGTTGCATCACTACTTGCACCAAGTCTGATTGCAGCCAAGCTTTGCAAGAATAGCCGCAACAGCTTCAGCGTATATTTCAGTGCATAATTCATAACATATTGTATTTTGTATTAAGTCGCCAACCCGCATTGGAACAGCGTGGTGGGTCTAAGCTCTAATTCCCTCCTATGAGAGTGGAGGCCCGTGCCCAGCAGTGGGACGTTAATGGGCTGTAGTGGGTAGTGGGTAATTATATTGACACTCATATTTCCGCCTAATTATAATATACGGTCCGGGAAAATCTCCGTGCAGGTAGTGGAGACACGCCGCAGCGGACTAATTTAACGGCGGAATGGACACAACTATCCGATATTTGCGTTCTGATCCCCGGCTGATACTACACATTGGGTTATTACATTCAGTTGCTAATACAATACCTTTGTGTACCCCCTGACAGCGCACAGGTTTCACAACTTTCGTAACATTCAAAGATGTTATAATATAATCATCCTGCATGCACTTGCTTCTTGGGACTCTTACTTTCAGACTCAGAGTTAAAAAAAATATAGCCTCGTGTTGTAAATGAAATGACATGAAAAAAAATATTTATTTCACGTATGTTCACGTGGCAAATTGTGACATGAAACGTAATGTAACAAGGCATTACACTCACATATAGTCTGCCGGATGCGAAGCCAATTTCTTCCATTCAACTTTGTCATTAAAAAATTCATCCTCATTCAAATAATAACTTCGTAAAAAGTCCTTTTTTGGAGACCTCACTGTCGGCTGCGCGTCGCACTGAGTAAATCCATTTTAGAGCAGCCGAATCAAATAATTTTATTTTCTGGCAAAATATAAAGCGGAAAACAAATAAAAGGCAGTACATTAACGAATTGAGTGTAGCTGTGATGCGAAGGCTTTTCATAATTAATCCCGTTATTTATCCACTTCCCCCGCCCCGCCCGCGCCCCGCCCGCGCCCCGCCCGCGCCCCGCCCGCGCCCGCTGCTCTCATCCAGCGGATCTTTACCCTGATCCGATATTCTCTTTGCGCCTGATGTATATATCAGATAAATGTTTAATTTATTTTTATTTAGATTGGATCGCATGGAGTTTGTGAACTCGACGTCCGTATCGGTTCCATCGGACACTTCAGAAATGAACGAGGCTAAAGTCCAGGGTATAAAAGTTAGTCATCCATATATAAGGGTAACAATAAATATGATTGGTTTAATATCCACTAGTGTCGGTATAAACAAGCAATAAACAGGTTACAAGCGAGCCAGAAATGTAAACAAGCGGGGGAGACGTGCACTCACTCATTTTTACTGGCTTTGTTCAGCAAATCATATTATTATTGTAATACATGGCCATTGTTCGCGCGTTTATTACAATTTGTAAGTTTTATTGCTTACAAAGTTTTATTTCTTGCTAAGTTACATGAATTTTGGTGTAGAAATGGATTTGTTCCGTAGTAGGTACTTATGTACATCGAGTGTTACTAAAAGATTACCTATATTTTCAAACTAACTGCTATAATATGTGAAGTCAATGACGTAAAACATCATTGTGTGACGTCATCTGCATACATTTGCTGATATTATGATGCCTATATAATTTAGTTTGCTAAAAAATCCTTGGATTTTTAATATTTCCCTGGACCCACCTACTTAGGTATATCACTCAGCACTCTTCAAATCTTTAATTTTATTCGTGCAAAACATTACCTTGATCCGTTTCTCCGTTGTGACGTGAATGACAAACCAACAAGCAAACAATTTCGGATTTATAATATTATCATGGATGCTAAATAAATGTTTATACCTAGTAACATTTTGTGTAGAATTTATACACATAGTTCGATACAACTAGTTAGAGCGATTCACTCAAGCGAGTATATCACAAGGGTATTGTATAATTACACGCGTGGAGCAACTGTACTAGCGTGAGCTTTCACCCGACAACGCTGAGTGATTTCGAGCATCGAATATCGGAATAATATAATAACGTAACCTAAGAGTGAGGTGAACTCGTTGTTTAAGTCGCAAAATATATTCAGTACTACTTTACTATTCTGTGGCACCGATCTGTGCTCATATTTCAATACTTGTTCAATAATTTTTATTCTCGCGGGAACTCCTTAATTTTCCGGCATAAAAAGCCGGAAGCCTAGCCTATGTCCTAGCCGCAACTATATCCATGCCAAAAAAACGTCGATCCCTTGTTCCGTTGCGGTGTGATTAAAGCACAAATCAATAAATCAATAAACAAAGACACTTTCGCTTTTATAATATCAATTATGATATGATTTCGCTGAGTTTCCGCTTAACTTAACGGATAAATGGACAGTCGCTTTTCAAATTTCAATTTTACATGATTGGCAGAGGGAAGTGATTTCAATTGTGAAAATGATATCTGTAGGAGACCGTGAAGCGGGACTATGAAGACGCGACGACGACAACTGACCGCCCTGGCGCAGTGTTGAGCGCTGTTGTCTTAACGTGGGAGGTCCCGGGTTCGATTCCTGGCAGGGTCAATTTGGGAATTTATAATTTCTGATTTTTTTGTGGTCTGGTCTGGTGGGAGGCTTCGGCTTTTAGTATCACCATCTCACAAACCATACCTACTCTTCCCGCCACCGCCGTCGGAAGTCGAAACATCTCAGTGGCAACGTATACCTACCCTGATTTGATTGAATCGCCGGACATTCCAGATGTACTCATAGCTCGTTGCATATAGGAGTTTTAGTTTCCCCAGCGAATTATCAAAATAATATATATACTTTAAAGCTATCAAATGCGCGAACTCGTATAACAACATTCGGTCCTGGTGTACCTACCACAGATACAAAACACGTCGCCTAAGCCGGGTTCGGCCATTGTTTATTTATACCCGGAGCCCGCACTGCCGCAGTGCACGTGTCTATTTATTTAATCTTGCCTTTGTCTCGTCGCCTGTCGCCTGTCGGGACGTGTGGAATAAAACGCCAGGAATCACTTTACCTTCTTCCTAGCCAATCAAGTTCCTCCTTCATCCTTGCATGCTCTCAATTGTTTATTAGGGTTCGCTTTTATCTTATTTTATTTCCGTTCTTGTTAGCCACGCGAAACAATCGTTTCTCCATACATTATCTTCGAGGAAGGGTAGGCCATAGCTCACCACGCTAGCCGAGAGTAAATTGGCAGACACCTTTTGAGAATATTATGGAGAACTTTCAGGGATCCAGGTTTCCTCACAATCGATGTTTTTCAACACTACTTAAGCAAAAATATTAAGTATTGCTTTAAACGCACATAAGGTATAACTCCGAAAGACAATAGTGCGTGCCTGAGGATTGAACCCCGGAAACTTCGAACAGAAGGCTGAAGTCGTTACCACTAAGCTGTTACCACTTCTTACCTTCTGTACAAATTGCAGGCTAACTAAACTGACTGACGTACTCGTATCAACATACAGTTATCGAAATTTTGGGAGTTGCACATGAAGTATTTTTTCATCGCCCCCTAAAAATGATTTTGAGATTATTATACAACATGATCTTTAAAACCCTAAATATATGCGAACAAAGTCGCGGCTATCAGCAAGTATACAATAAATTTTCACCCAATTATGGACTGAGTAAAGTCAGTCAAGCGGCAAGCGTTATGAAAGCCGTGAAATGGGAAAAGTTATCAGAGCGGTACTTGTACTCCGAGCCTTTGAGTATTTATTGGAGTCTGCGAGATCAGTCGCGCGGAGCGTTTGATCTCGCTCGCAGTGAGCCGACTGGCGCTAAAGTAAGTGTTCATAATTATGGTTGTTATAACTTTATAAACGGATTTTAGCAACAAATCATTGACGGATTCAAAAATAAAACAAAATAGATCTCAGACTGACTGTGAGGTTAGATTTTGTCTTGATCGAGTGGGAAGCTTCGGCCGTGGCTGTTACAACACGCCAATGGTAATGCCATGGCGCGAAATGATTCAGTGTTCAGTTCCAATGATGGGTATAAGTTTAATAATTATAATATTAACATACTCCCCCCCCCCCCCCCGGGCTGACCCGCTTCCGCCTCAATCATACTTCCCACGTGCGCGTGAGGCCGCACCCGAGGGCTAACTTCTTAAGTTGACTTGGAACTTAATCATTTTGTAAATAGTCTCTGGTGTGGTCTGGTGGGAGTCGTTGCAATAATTTTGTATTTATAAGACTACAATATAATGTACGTCTGTCTGTCTGCTACGCTTTCACCCCCAACTACTAAACTGATTTTGATGAAATTTGGTACAGCGATAGGTTACATCCCGGGGAAGGAAATAAGTTACTTTTTATCCCGGAAAATTGAAAAGTTCCCGCGGGAATTAAAAAAACATCAATCCACGCGAACGAAGTCGCGGACATCATTTAGTATATACACGTAATAAATCTATGATCTACACTAACGCTCTGCGCTAACGTAATACATCGAGCTCCGCAGCACTAATCCCTCCGTGATTGATGTATTGCAGATAGCGTGTTATCAGTAGGCCGTGATTACAACACTAATCAATTACGTTGAAATGTAGAACTACTACTACTACGATGTACTACGATGTTAGAAGCCATTGCCGGCCAGTGGCGTGCAGTTCATAGAGGCAAATAAGCACAGCTTACCCCAACTGAATGAAAGTTATACTCAAGTAAATTACATAATAAAATAATAAAAAAACAACTGTAATATAAATTCATAAAAACGCCATCTATAGTAAATAACCACCCGCATCTATATTAATTCTGTAATTATCACGAAGATGGCGCTGTCACGAATTCTATCCAAAGTCAATACGCTCATAGTAACTTTGAACCGACGCGACGCTGGCGCCACGGAACAAGCAGGAGTTAAAAATGGCAAAAATTTTAGGTATGTGTGTTTCACATTCAGTAATACAACACGAAATACATTTACATGTGTGAGTCATCACTAGTCATAACGCACGACGTTACGTCAATACAAAGCTCAGCTTCCGGAAACTGCGTGATCAACTCAAGACTTATTTTAATAATGAAAATTAAGTAACTGTATTTACCTAGATACCAAAAAGAATTGTTGAAATTATTAAATAAATTAAAATTTTCTACTGTATTTCTTTCCACTGATTTTGTATTCTAAGAAATTATAAAGATTCTAAATTATTAATTAAGTATTAAATCAAAAGCAGTCTAAATTAAAAAAACATAATACGGCCACCGATTAAACATCCAAAAGGGGTAAACATATTTTTTCACGCAAATAATAGCGTAATTAAAGTATTGAAATTAAATATTTTAATAAAAGAGTTATTTAGCGAGACTTCCGCCGGCTACCAGACGAACGCGCGCGCCATATTAGTTATTGTGTTGTTATTGTTTTGATTGCGAATTTCGTCCCGTTAAAAAATTGTTTTAACACGTTCAAGGACATTTCTTTGTAAAAAAACACGTGAATTATTGTGAGAACAGCATGTGACAACTTTTTTAGTGATTAGTGATTACAAAATTATTGGAATTGTTCAGAAATCGGTATTGCAATCGGTAACGTAACAATCTACTTACATAGTATTATTATTATTTTAAGTACCTACCTACCTTTTTGGGTGTGAAACGAGAGAGTTCTTGGTGTACTTTTTTGCATTACAATTCACATTATAAAATATATTAAGTACCTAGTAGTTGAGCATGGTTTGTTAGCATGGTTAGCATGTTCGACTGCAGTTGAGAGGTGCTGGGTTCTTTCCCGGGTCGGACCAAAAATCTTAGATAAGGAAGTTCGATATTAGGTTTTTGTTTTAAGAAATTTTCAGCACTAGCCTGGAGTTGGAAGCTGGCTGTTTCACCCTCATACATAATTAATGCTTACCCTGGCTTCGAACCCTGTGCACGCCACTGTTGCCGGCACTGTAATGGTACATTGGAATACGCACCTGACGAAAATATTAAGTGTATTTATCTTTATTTATTATTTATTAACATAAAATTTGACGCACGAGTAATAAACTTTTATTCAAATTATGTAATATCGCTCAATCTTGTTTAACTTAATTGTTAAAACGATTATAGTTTATACTTCAAGGAAAAACTAAAACCATTAAAACTAAGTTCTTCAATTTGGAGTGACATACAAGCAGAGTGGAGGTTGAAAGAAAATTCTTATCCTTAAGGAAATGAGACCTAAGATTTCCGTTCTTCCCTCATTTTGGAATGCAAAGTTTATAATAGATGGGCTGACTTGAGCTGAAACCTCATTTATATATAGACACAATATTTTATCATGTTATTTGGCAATAGTTAAAAGAGTTCGTTTACCTATTGCCGGGACTGCCTCGTTGGTCTAGTGGTTGGCATGTTCGACTGCGGCCGACGAGGTCCCGGGTTCGAGTCCCGGGTCGGGCCTTATTTAAGTATTGGGTTTTTCCGACTAGAAATTCTCAGTACTAGCCCGGAGTTAGGAAGTTAGCGGTGTTTCACCCGCGTGCCTCGGAGAGCACGCTATGTGCCCGGTTATTATATATAGTACAGTTGTAATATAAGTGAGATACGCGACTTTATAGTTAACTTCTTGTTGTTCTGTCGAATGGACTGCCTGGGGGCTACTACTATCGCTTAAAGCAGATTTATTTCAAAATAACAGTTTTATATCACGTATCTTGACGTAAATAAAATAAGAATTATAATTGTAAAACACTAACGTTAACAATATTAAATTCGGATTCAAGCGATGGCAGTATGCGCCTTGAGCCGGATCAAACCAAAGAAATAAAACAAAATGGCTTTCTTACAACACGCTCTCTTGCAATTGGGTTTTAATATTTGAGTGTAACATAGTGTTGTCCTGGGATTAGTGCTATTTTCCGGGTATCAGCCCGCTCACATCGCTGGAGATCGGCGCGTGCCACTCGAGCGTAGCAGCGAGGCCTCTCAACTCCCTCACAGTTCCCGACCCTCTACCGAAGCCCTCTCGACCTCATGTCATGTCAGACACGACATTAGCTCTCGAAGCACCCCGCTCTTATAAATTACATGTTTTGCTTTTACATAAAGTAGCGGCTTCGGATTAATGAAAGCTCTAAACATGAGGAAGAATCGATTTATCCTCTTACAGAATTTGAACTTTAAACGTGTAAAATAAAGAATAAAAAGCACCCAGCGCCAGCGGAAGCGGAAGAGAGCGCACCTGATCTATTTCCGGTCGAGTTGAATTGCAGTCCTATTGACTGAATGAATACTTAGACAATAATTATTGTACTTCATTATTATTACATTACTATTATACATATTTTGTCAATAGTGACGGTCAAAGGTGATGCTAGGAGTGAGTTGGCTTGCAGTTATGATTAATATTTTAGAAAATGTCAAAGAAATGTCAGTTTTATATGAACAACAGCAAAATAGCATACAACACCACATATAGATTTATTCTTAGGAACGCGCGCTTCACCCGCGCGCGAACCCAAGAATAAATCTATGACAACACTATACTTTTATTATATTGTGCTTAGTGTCAATAAAGTGTGCATGAAACTTGAGTGTTTCATTCCAACTTTAATATTACATGATTCGACTAATAATAGTATTACTTTAGCAGACTATGAGAGTAAGTAATAGTACATTGTTCACCGAGGGGAGAAAGTGACCGATTACTATCGAGGGTGTAGTTTGAGGCCCGAGGCGTAGCCGAAGGGCCGCAATACACGCGAGGTAGGAATCGTACTTTCTACCGAGTGATACATAGTGCTTTATACTACACCTGCGAGGAAAATAAGCGATAATAATTAGTGATTAAACGAACTTACAAAGTGAAGTTCTATCATAATTATATGAGTCGCTTCATTCGCAGCTTCACTATCAAAACTAGACTAGGTACATTTTGAGGATTATTTCAATATAGATTTCGATATCGACAATCGACATCGACATCGACAATCGATATCGACAATCGAAATCGATACCGACAATCGACTACCATTTCGACAATCGACATCAACACTGATATCGACTATCGATATCGACATCGACATCGATAGCGACAATCAACAAAGATATCGACATCGATGTTGACAATCGACATCGACTATCGACATTGACAATCGACATCGACAATCGACATCGATACATCGATAGCGACAATCGACATCGATATTGACAACCAACCACGACATCGATATCGACAATCAACATCGATATCGACAATCGACCATCAAAATCGACATTGATATCGACAATCGACATTCACCATATTTGACTTTTGTATGTCAAATATGGTGAAGCTGCTGCCTGCTTCTAATATTATATCCATAAGGACATACCCAAATTCTCAACGTCCATATACCTAATTTACTTAAAATTAAAAAAAAACAGCGCGTTAGAAATGGATTTTCATATAGTTTTTCTCCCCGCTTAGCACGTTAGAAATGAAATTTCATACATCTTTCCCTCCCGCATATTTGGTTTGTAGCAATGACGTACTTTCTACCTCGTTTTTAAAAAAGAATGAAGGTACTTTCCGAGCGGGTGTAGTATAAAATAAATTGTGATAGCAGCATATTGATATCATTTATTTATATTAATAAATAATTTATATTCATCAAAATACATTACATAGTCATGGAAACATAAACAAGTGTTACCATGGAAACATTAAGTCAATAACGTAACGGAGAAAGTTTGATTTTACTCTCCATACATTTTCATACCCCGGGCTTAGCGATACAATAAGTTCAAAATGTGTACTGTGTAGGTACACATTTTCAATAAATATACTTTGACTTTGATTGTGAATACTTCAAGACATACGTAAACAATGGGAGCAGTGTATTTACGTAATAGCTAGTGAAGGATCACTAGCTCTCGTAGACAACTTGGTCATTGAAGCTCCAGTTTGACTGGAAAACGCCAATCGAACACTCGACCGACACAAACGGCCACTGATAGGTACAGTACAGAAGGAGTACACGGAGGAGGGAGGGGTGGGAGGGGTGGGAGGGGTGGGAGGGGGTGTAGGAAAGGAATTTATTTAGCAGAACGATTGCCAATTACAATAATTGAGCGATCCGGAGTCCGGACTGCTCCACGCGTCGAGAGCCTGCCAGCCGGCGAGGAGACTGATTCCAAATACGAGTATGTGTATATTTGGGATAGCCCCACTTTATTGAGACCCAGCTCAACGGTTCGACCCTAACTGAACCGAAATTGCTCTACTTACTCGCAGTTTTATAAGACTTGATCATATCTGGTATCTGATTTTCTTAAGTTAATACACCGAGGGGTTGCTTTTCCTAGTATTCATTTACGCTTCATAAGATCGGGTCAGGTCCTGTTTATAGAAAGATTTTAACCGTTAAATAAGGAGTGCTTCTTCAGTGTACGCTAGTTTAAAATTGAAATATTTTTGTCTATACTTTATAGTTTTATCGTGCAGTATCTATAATTGGGAAGTCTAAATATTCAGTGTTTCAATACTGCTCCACTTTTAATCAAAATTAATCAACTAAGAGAAAATTTTAGGAAATTGGTATAAATTTCTTACCAGCAAAGAAAAGTGTGTATAAGACAAGGATTCGTCCTACACTATAATGCTAGACGCGTGGCCACCGCAGCCAGTACCGGGGTGTACAGACAACAACAACGCATATCGATCCCGGCTCATTTCATCATCGAGAGACGAACTGCTGCTTCCACTAGTCTCTTACTGCCGCAATGAGGACGAGACTTGTATACAAAATACTGAAGATACCTATAATTTAATAATTAGCGTCTAATAACCTGTGATCATGCTTTATGTATTTGGATAAAAGAAGGCACGAATTAGGATTTATACGAGTATTTTCAGCCCCATTTAGGTACAATTGTCAATGAACGAATTGATTATAGCATTGATATCAAATATGCAGAATCGAACAAGCCCGTGTAACGAGACAGCGTCGGTGAAAAACGTAGCTTCTTGTTTTGTTTCTAAATAAAATATAAGCAATGCGACAGTTGTGGGTGTAATACTCGTTTTCACCTACGGACAGTTTTCATGTTGCCAATTTTTACCTAATTGGGCTTACATTTTTTTATCCACTACAAGTTAGCCCTTGATATCAATCTCACCTGATGGTAAGCGATGATGCAGTCTAAGATGGCAGTGGGCTATCCTGTTAGGGGCATGGCAGTTATATTAAACTTATACCCCAGATGCGTTTCTACATGGCGTCGTACCGGAACGCTTTATCTCTTGGCGAAACGTCTTTGCCAGTAGGGTGATAAGTAGCCCCGGCCGCAGCCTTCCACCAAGCCAGATCCCAGGACCAGGTAATCTCATAATTAAGGAATTGTCGGTGAAAACCGACCTAAAACAAGCTACGTTTCACGCTATTTCAATATTATTGTGCTTTCAATTAGCAGAAACTAATTACCGTGATCCCGGTCCGTGAAATGGCGTCATCAAATAGAGCGCGCCGTAAAAACAATACAGCGGGCTCGGAGTCCGGACCGCCGCCGCCGCCGCCGCCGCCGCCGCCGCCGCCGCCGCCGCCGCGCGCCTCCGCGACACCGTAGTTACACCGCTGTTACTCTCCCCGAGATGGCTTTTGGGTTTTATTTGATTGCGAGCCGCCGCCGGGCTACAGCCCGCTAGATCAAATTACTTGTCCTTCATATGATCAAAAATGAGATGAGCGTGTGTTGTGTGTGTTGTGTGTGTTGTGTGTGTTGTGGCCGGCAGAACCGTTCCATTTCACAACGAGTAAATATATTATGTATTGTAGAGCAGTGTTAGCCGAGTGGTGTTGACGTGCGACCTGGTTCAGGTGAGTGGGGGTTCGATCCTCGGGTACACACTTCTAACTATTCGAAGTTATGTGCGTTTTAACCAATCAAATCTTGACGTATCATAAGTGTCACAAGTTGTCCTACATGAAATAAATAAATCATTTCATTTCATTTCAAATATGATTTGCAGCTACAGTGGTGCAGGGAAACATCGCGACGAAACCTGCATGCCTGATGAGAGCTCTTCGCAATTTGGTTCTTCATATGTGAAGCCTGCCCATCTACATTTGGTCATCGTGGTGGAGTGTGGCAAACTCTTGTCATTCTAAGAGGACATTTGTGCTCTGTAGAACGCCTACGATGGTTTCAAACGATGGTGACGAAATATATTTCTAACACCGATGTACCCGTAACATTGCTATTTTACAAATAAAAAAAAATCAAAATCATTTTGCTCAGTGTAAACGTCATCGAATGCATGGGTACCCAGAAAAGCCCTGACAGAGTTGATGCGAAATCATCAATATCCAAAATGGTGGGTCTCCTAACAATAAGAAACCTAGAAAAAGAAACGTTTGGTAAAGGCTAGTTTAGGTGCACACAAGACACTGGCAGACCAACATGCTAGGAATCGATAGCAATATAGAGCCAAAGCCCGTTGACGAGTTGGCGCTTCATTTTGGACGTTGGCATTGGCGGGGGGTGGCGGGGGTGCGGGGGGTGTATCGGACAGCACGTAACGAAGATAACTTAATTAACCCCAAACTGGTCGTTGCTCTTGAATCCTACAACTGGCTTTCTAAGATTTATTTCTAAGGCTATCAATATTTATTGAGTCATTATTGTTTCAGCGCACGAGAAAAGGTATGATCACAATAAGTGGATATTGGTAAAGTTAACGAAGAGAATCCATCAGCAGCGAGTCGCGGGGAGATCAAACGGCGCTCGGCGCCGAGTTATTTCAATAAATCCAATAGTATTTTCCCCCATTTCCCTGCTCCGCGGGCCGTGACTCCGCCGGTGTGGGCTTAGCGAAGAGATTTGCTGCCATCTTCCGTCATTGCATTACTAAGATGTGGAGTCTCTTTTTGCCTTTTCTGAGTCTCTTTTTCCAGACCCTAATAAGTAAGATATTAAATAATAGATAAGGTATAAAAGAACATTTAAATAACTTGTTTTAAATCATTTTTTTTAAATATTGCGTTGCAAACATTACTGCCTAAATAATAATAATATTCAATTAATACGGGAGACCAATCTACAAAAAGATTAATCAATTTGGTTTAAAGTTTTTAAAAGTTGAAGTACTATAGAAAGCGGCACGGCGCGGCACGTAGCGTTCTTTGTATGCGTTTGTATGGAGCTGGGCCCACTTAAGCCCACTGGACGGCGCGCAAGGAAGCGTGGAAGGAACTCAGAGACACGGGAGAGAGCGGGACCAGCAGGCGGCGGGCGGCGGGCGGCGGGCGGCGCGGCGGCGGGTGGCGCGGCGGCGGGCGGCGCGGCGGCGGGCGGCGCGGCGGCGGGCGGCGGGCGGCGAGAGGCGGGCGGCGCGGCGGCTGTGGCCGGGCGCACATTCACTATTCATTCACTACACAAATAGATATGTTTTATCTTTAACTTTTCGTATTCAAATCAAAGTTGTAACACGACCACGGCGTTGGAAACCGTATTCCAGGCGCGTTCTATAAGTTTTGTGACACCTTATCTATAGAGGTATATCACCTTATATACCTATATAATACCTTTAATTACCTATAAGTAACCAATGATTTATAGATTTTAATAACAGAATATATTTTTACTCCCAATTTATATTAGTTATGTAGTAGTCCTAGATTATAATTGAACTTATGTGAAGAGCCCAAGAAATCTTTCTCTGTTTACGGCGCTTGTCTCTAACGCAATGGAGGAAACGCATCGGATAGGAGACTCGGTTAATCCATACTTCCAAATTAAAATTATAAACGCGAAAGTGTATCTGTCTGTCTGTCTATCTGTCTGTCTGCTACGCTTTCAAGGCCTATCTGTTCAACCGCTTTGGATGAAATTCGGTATAGTGGTAGGTTACACCCGGGAAAGGACATAAGCTACTTTTTATCCCGGAAAGTTAAAGAGTTCCCGCGGGGATAAGAAAAACCTTTATCTACGCGGACGAAGTCGCGGGCATCATCTAGATAGTAATATTGTTATAAATTAAACTTAAGAGTTGTTCTAAATATTATTAATCTAGTAAATTTTCCTTTAGTACCTAGGTATTTCGAGTTATTGCATTATATTATATGAACGAAAGTAAATTTCGCAATTCAGGCTGGATTGTTATTATGTCGTGAACCTGGTGGAAGCAGTTGGCGCGCCGCCAGCCGCCAGCCGCCAGCCGCCAGCCGCCAGCCGCCAGCCGCCAGCCGCCAGCCGCCAGCCGCCAGCCGCCAGCCGCCAGCCGCCAGCCGCCAGCCGCCAGCCGCCAGCCGCGGCTGTAGCTGTGTAGAGGTTGCGTTGATTATCGCTATATAACGTCTATACAACCTCAGGCTATTTACTGCCATCTTACAAAATAAAACTAACTTGTAAACTTGGTTTTGTAATCTCACTTCTTTTTTACTAAGAAAAACCTTGAAAATTTTGAAAAAAGATTAATGATGATACATTCTATATTGAAAATGGTAGAAAAGTGCCGGAATGGCATCCCCGCATCAAAAGTGGACTTGGTGGACTCACGACATCGAACCAGTTGCAGGAAGTTGGCATCAGACCACGGCACATTGTTGTCGGAAGTCTAAAGAGAGACGGCACTAAAAAAATAACTAAATCAATTAAAGAGTCCTTGTGCGAGTGGGCCTAAATCTCATAATAAGTTTAGTTTTAAAGAACACAGTAGTCTATCCAAAACCAGAACCTCCTTATGCTACCTTGCACACGTTCAAACAGAAAATTAAATTGTACCTAATCCTACCTAATCCATACTTTTATTTATATTATAAATTGGAAAGTATGTCTGTCTGTCTCTCTGTCTGTCTGCTACGCTTTCACGGCCCACCTTTTCTACCGATTTTGATTAAATTTAGTATAGGGATAGGTTGTATCCCAGGGAAGGAAATAGGCTACTTTTTATCCCGGAAAATTAAGAATCTGCGAGAATCGAAAAAACTTGGTCCACGGTCCATGCAGACGAAGTCGCGGGCATCATCTAGTAGAAAATAAAAGCATTCCGAACCAGAGATGGAACCCAGATACTATTATTGGTAAGAATTCCATTCTCACCCACTCGAACTAGTATCTCGATGGAATACGATTTTATGAAAAGAAAACTGCAGTTGACTTTATATTTGAAATAGAATAGCACCTGCACACACGACAACTTAAAGTTTAATATGAACAGCTGCAACGCCGTCTGTTCAGTGAAACCTAACTTCACAGTGTTAGCAATCTGTTCAGGAGTGTAGGCTTAACAGTAAAACGAGTAAAATGTATTTTGGCGCTCCCTCCGCGCGGCGACTAGTTTGTGCTGCAGACGCGATGCGAGCTCGAGATGTTATCCGCTTGTGTCGCGCTACAGCTGACACGCTCATAAGCTCACAGGCGCACGGCGCGGCGTCCCGTCGCGCTACACAACTGCACTCGAGCAGAATTGCGCGCGATACATTACTGCTTTAAAGTACTGATATTATTTAATTTAATATTCAATGCTGAATTTTCCCTTTTGATAAAATTTATATGGAAAATATGCTTTAAATATTCGGTGGCAGAAAAAATGGGTTCCTTTTTAGTATAGTTTCTTGTGTCTACCAACTAACCATTGAAATAAGTATAGGTTAACTCAGTGCAAACTCGGCTACTGACTAGAACTGAGGTCCTGGTCCACCTTGCCGCTCTATCGAGACCCTGGTCACTAACATCTCCATCTAAGTAGTCTAAATACATTGTAAACCTACAGGCCCCACAGCCTACAGGCCGCGAATTTACATATTTGTTACATGGCTAATTATCAACTCTATATTACAATGACGTAACCACAGATTATATTGATAGTTAAACTGAGAGCCGATGTTCACAATGAAATAAAATATTGAATCTGTATGTGGTAACACTTGCAATTCAACTTAAACGTCAGCTTACATCGCTTTTTAAACATTTATAAGTATAACACATGGAGTTAAAAATGTCTAAGATTATATTGAATTGGTTTCTGGTTACCATACTCGTATATTCAATGTTCGAGTGCAGCATGAATAATCAATTTTCTGAAAGCTGAGCACTTATATAAACGTATAACGGAATAAAAGCCTCGTACATAATATATTTGGTATTGAGTAGTTTTTCCCCGGGAGCTGAAAGGCGCGTAATTTCATCAACACATACAATCTCTAAATACACTCAGCGAGCGTTGAGTGGCCGTGTTGTGTGTTGTGTGTTGTGTGTTGTGTGTGTACTCTTATCTTAAAATAACATTCGCAGCATGCGATGCGATATCAAACAACCCATTAAAATAATAATCCATACTAATATTATAAAAACGAATATCTGTCTGTCTTTCTGTCTGCTACGCTTTCACGGCCCATATATTCAACCGATTTTGATGAAATTTGGTACAAAGGTAGGTTACATCCCGGGAAAGGAGATATCCTTTTTATCCCGGATAATTAAAGAGTTCCCGCGGGAATAAAAAAACTTAATCCATGCGGACGAAGTCGCGGGTATCATCTAGTATAATAATAATATTTAGTATAATCGTCCTTGATAAATTAATTTTATATATTGTCGTCATCGGCGTCCACCAATAGGCGTCCACTGTTGGGTACAAGTCTCTTGGATGGTCTTCCACATGCCACGGTCTTGCGCCAAATAGATGCAGCTCCAGATGCAAAATGTATTTATTTAGTATTAAAAATGTAAATTGAAATCTTAATAAACAAATAACCTCCGGTCATCAGCATTAATATGGCCAGTTCAAAGTTTATAATGATATTCTTGTATGACAAGACAAAATGAAAAAACGATCTCAACAAATATTATAAGTTCTTACGAGAAGCACATGCAGCATTATTATAGTTGTTGTTTTTACGTTCCCTCAAATATGGTCGAGCGAAGCAATGGCTGGATCATGCGTCATGCTCGTGAACGGGTGCCACCGGCGGGAATGGGGCTACTTTCTGTCTGCCCGTCTTTGACATGAATTGAATAAACTAATTTAAAAGAAATCCATTAAAAGTATGCTCCCGAAAAAAGCTTATTATACTGTTGAAGATTATGTAAATGATAGAGGAGCATGGATTTGATCGCTCCAGCAATGCTGGGGACAGCTGTTACTTATGTACACATTGATATAGTAATTGTAAATGAATTATTTAAAAAGAGCAACCACCGAGTTTCTTGCTGGTTCTTCTCGGTAGGAATGGCATTCCGAACCAGTGGTAGATTCACTTGACGATTCAAAAGTACTTGTAAAAGTTTATTTGAATAAAAAATATTTGATTTGATTTGATTTGATTTGATAGAAAAGACAATAAAGAAATTCATTTATACACTATGAATAAACCAAAAGTATTCAAATGGTAAAATCTAGAGACACTCGCCCAAACATGTATTTATGCATACGTAGCTGTGTACAACACCGGGCTCGGAGAGTTGCGGACGCAGCATGTGTGTACAGAAAGTTAAAACCGTGTCGTATCGTGCGATCTAAAGCACCCCGCCCGCCCCGACACCTCATCCATTAGCAAACAAAGCGGTCGCCGGAAAAAACGACACCAAAGAGCCGCGTTACACTTGCCAGCGAATGAACGGCCCGACGAGTTGAATGAGGCGCAAATAGACTTAGTGCCTGAAGCCGCTCGCCTGGGCGCTGCGGGCCATACTGTGTCTCTGTAGCTGGTCGCATGATAGTTGTAGATAGTGCCTGAAGCCGCTCGCCTGGGCGCTGCGGGCCATACTGTGTCTCTGTAGCTGGTCGCATGATAGTTGTAGATAGTGCCTGAAGCCGCTCGCCTGGGCGCTGCGGCGCTGCGGGCCATACTGTGTCTCTGTAGCTGGTCGCATGATAGTTGTAGATAGTGCCTGAAGCCGCTCGCCTGGGCGCTGCGGGACATACTGTGTCTCTGTAGCTGGTCGCATGATAGTTGTAGATAGTGCCTGAAGCCGCTCGCCTGGGCGCTGCGGCGCTGCGGGCCATACTGTGTCTCTGTAGCTGGTCGCATGATAGTTGTAGATAGTGCCTGAAGCCGCTCGCCTGGGCGCTGCGGGCCATACTGTGTCTCTGTAGCTGGTCGCATGATAGTTGTAGATAGTGCCTGAAGCCGCTCGCCTGGGCGCTGCGGGCCATACTGTGTCTCTGTAGCTGGTCGCATGATAGTTGTAGATAGTGCCTGAAGCCGCTCGCCTGGGCGCTGCGGGCCATACTGTGTCTCTGTAGCTGGTCGCATGATAGTTGTAGATAGTGCCTGAAGCCGCTCGCCTGGGCGCTGCGGGCCATACTGTGTCTCTGTAGCTGGTCGCATGATAGTTGTAGATAGTGCCTGAAGCCGCTCGCCTGGGCGCTGCGGGCCATACTGTGTCTCTGTAGCTGGTCGCATGATAGTTGTAGATAGTGCCTGAAGCCGCTCGCCTGGGCGCTGCGGGCCATACTGTGTCTCTGTAGCTGGTCGCATGATAGTTGTAGATAGTGCCTGAAGCCGCTCGCCTGGGCGCTGCGGGCCATACTGTGTCTCTGTAGCTGGTCGCATGATAGTTGTAGATAGTGCCTGAAGCCGCTCGCCTGGGCGCTGCGGCGCTGCGGGCCATACTGTGTCTCTGTAGCTGGTCGCATGATAGTTGTAGATAGTGCCTGAAGCCGCTCGCCTGGGCGCTGCGGGCCATACTGTGTCTCTGTAGCTGGTCGCATGATAGTTGTAGATAGTGCCTGAAGCCGCTCGCCTGGGCGCTGCGGGCCATACTGTGTCTCTGTAGCTGGTCGCATGATAGTTGTAGATAGTGCCTGAAGCCGCTCGCCTGGGCGCTGCGGGCCATACTGTGTCTCTGTAGCTGGTCGCATGATAGTTGTAGATAGTGCCTGAAGCCGCTCGCCTGGGCGCTGCGGGCCATACTGTGTCTCTGTAGCTGGTCGCATGATAGTTGTATAACTGAACGCCATACATAACATACATAAGTCATTTATTGTCGTCAAATAAAGACGTCGAGGGCCGATTGTGCCAACTCCGAATAACGTTCCTCGAAACAAAATTGTAATTTTGACAATTTGGTCAAACATCAAAATTCCTAGGTGTTGGTGCAACTATGACTCCGAATAATTAGTGATATGTTCGGCTTCTTTTATTTACTTATCGTCTGCTTTTTGAACTGGTAGTAGAGTCATTACTAATTAGTGTAATAAGTAATAACATACCGGTAAATACAAACGAACTTGACGCCTGAAAAGAGCGAAATGCATTTGAAATTTGGATACATTTGGAAATTTAAGATGTCGTACTAATTATCACCATTATATGTTATATGTTATAAATAACCAGACGTCAATAAGTGTAGTATACCTACCTAAATTGAATAAACGTTCTTTGACTTTGACTTCGAAATAAATGTTTGTTCGGGACACTGCGTGTAACCGAACACCGCGCAGTCAGCACTTTACGCAAATGCCTCACCTTAAGGAGGACAGGGCGGTAAAAATCAGTATCATATCATTTATCATTTATCATTTATCATTATCATTTATCATCATGAGTGAAATACAGTTCACTTTAACTATCATTATCCTCTTGGAATTATATTTTAAAAACCCATTAAATATTCTCACACAATGGTTTACAAAACATAATACATAATATAATGAACAGAGGTTGAACCTAATAAAAATGCCGGAAATTCTTTACTTTTATTCATTTCTCGGAAGTTAAGTATTTCCTTATTGACTGCGAGAAGCTTTTACGCCGCCTCCGCCCCCCGCCCTCCGCCCTCCGCCCCGCGCCCCGTAACAGCTACTTTTTTATTAATCTTTACAAATTTGAAACGCTTGGAGCTCCTAATATAATAACGTTATTCGGAGCTCAAATGCTTGGCGCTTCTTAATGTGACTTTGAATGACGGACTCAAAAGGTCGGTTTTGTGCAAAAATATGAGTAAGTGATGTATAGTTAGGAGGCTACTTCGTCCGCGTGGATTGAGTTTTTTTTATTACCGGTACTCAGATTATTTGAGACTATATCTCTGTGTTTTATCCAGATCCGTTCAGCCGTTCTGGCGTGATTGAGTAACAACAAACATCCATCCATACAAACTTTCATAATATTTGTATAGATTTCGGATCAAAGTTTGACGTATAGGCACAGGTGTAGGTACAGCGAAGATCTATAAGATTTATTTTTTATTAAGATTAATAATTTATAAGATTAAGGAAGAGATATAAGATTTGTGAGATAGATTAATCATGCTTATGTTGTATATATAATAGTTGAATTCCTGCAAATACTTTTTAGCTTGGTTCTAAGTTGCAGAGGACCTGCATACCATATCTAGGAGTACAGCCGCAAGATTTCAACCCCAAAAGATACCGTGACTGACTGATACATCGACGTTTTAGATACGTATGTCTATATCTGACAGACGAGATTCAAACTCGAACGCCTAAAGAGCAGCGCAGCGGGGCGTCAGGGTGCCGTGAGTGAAATTTGCACAAAGCTTGATCAAAAAGCCCCGCGGAGCCCGACTGCGGGCAAGTGTGAGCCGGGTGCGATGACCTTCGAGCAGTGGAGGCGTAATGAAGTGTTGTCGGATGCTGGATGTATTTCTTTAACTCCGGGATGAATCTGCGCGCCGCGAGGAAAGCACAATGCGCCTCAATCTCGGGCGGCGAGACGCGCAGACCAATGTGCCACAGAAAACACGAGCTTTGCTACTTCGTCCACGTGGTTTTAGGATTTTTGATTCCCGGGTTTCCATTCCAAACTTCAGCCAAATCACTTCAGTCATTGTGGCATGAATGACTGACCCAACCAAATATGAGGATTTCAAAACCTGCAAGATTCGTTATTGCATCTCTCTGGATTTGAAATAACAAAACTTCGGAGTATCGAATAAGTATAAATAACGCTAGCTGATGCCCGCGACTTCGTCCGCGTAGATTTAGGTTTTTTCGTTCGTGTTTTTCTAAGCTGGCTAAAATAATATTCGCGGTAGCATTGTGCAGTAGTACTCTGTCCTTGGCGCGTTACATCATCTCGCTGCAGGTTTCATTTTCTTTTCATCAAGGTATCTTCACGCTCGGCGGCCGGCGCCTCCGCGACCCTCCCCTTCCCCCTCTACAGTCCGCCCGCGCACCCTCATCCCTCTCAATTTAAAACTGTTTTAATTTTTCCGCTGTCACCATTTACAGAAAGCTTTAGCCGAGTCATCAGGTCCTCGGACGTTTGCACAAACGCGCGAAGATGGCGTCCTACTGACGCGACGCCCGCGTGCCCGCGTGCCCGCGTGCTCGCGCTTGAGATATTGTTTCGAATATCTTTTACGGAAAGAGTCAGATTACTTTATTTTAGTTAGATTTATAAGTTTGTCATTTATATAAGAGTGGATTATTTGGCACAGAGTAGACAGCTGTCGCTTACACAAATGAATGCAAATTGGAAAGTTAAATTTTATGGGCTCCACGCATTACTACATTGATGTAGAATAATTTTAGTATCTATTCTATTTCAATGCATTACTAGACTAATTAAAAAGTGCTTAGTTTGAACCATAACATTAACAATAGTTCTTTATGTTAACAAAATTTAAAAAAATAACAAAAATAACTAAGTTATAATCTAGGACGATCTTAAAACTCGATTAAATGTGTGTAAACTTTTGTGTTTAGATTCCACGCGGTTATTAAATGAGACCCATCAATTCTCACCTAAGGATAAGGTAATAAGAATATTACTTGTATAGTAGAGTTAAATTAGACTAGCTCGCAATAAGTTTTATTGTAACATTTTCAATAAAGATTTTAAAAAATGTGTAGATTGTAGACATCTAAGTAGGTATATAGATGAAGGTTCACACAAAATGCAGAAAGTTGAACTGTAGAGTGTTGTCAGCGGGATCGCCAAAAGCTTTGTGTGCTCAACTCTGTGTTTGTGCTTTGTGTCAACGGAACGCTTACGCAAAGTTTTGTTTTAATTGTTGTGTCCCCGCCGCGGCGGAGTCGTTTAGACGATAAGCGTCCCGTTGTAACAATATTTTCTATTCTTATTTTTTGTCCTTTGCTTCAACTCAGTAACGGTTTAAAATCCACAAGAGATTCTAATTTCTTAAACTTCGTAGCATTTGGGAAGTATCAATAAGTAGAAAATGGCTTGAGGGAAGACTGAATTCTGTTCGTAAGATTGAAGCTATCCCATGAGAGCAATATTATGGATGTTTAAATCTTAAATTTTTACTACAAGCAAAATGTTAACCTGGTATCTGAGCTCGAGACGCAAAGTCAAGAGAGTTTGTTGACTCAAGCTACCTTGCGTATGGAATGACAACATAATTCGATAATATGGAGTCACAGCTTGAAAGCTGAATTCAAGCTACACAACTTGTCATAATACGCGCACACGTTTCTAGTCTAACATCTATATCTATCAGAGAGACGGAATATTATCTCTTATTGGAAACACTGGCAAAGGACGTCAAACAATGTTTGACATCAGCTCACTAAATGGAATATTAAATGACTCCTCGCAATTTGTCTAGGAGCGCGGAGTTTGCTCAAAGCGGGCTTTATTAAATGTACATTATACCCCGCCGCGTCCCGCCCCGCGTCCCGCGTCCCGCACCCCGCGGCCCGCTGTACTCGTGGCCTCACAGACCGCCTCCTCCTCCGCCGGTAATTGCTGGCGGCGATGATTAGCTCGAACGGCACTTTTGTTCGACATTTGATACCCATTCTTCAGGCGTTTTATTGAAAGAAAACAATTTAATGAAACTCCATTGTAGCGCTGATATTTTAGACCTTCTCAGCTTTTATAAAGTAAGGTTCATGTTCTATCAAGTTCCTAAAGTAACAAAAATGTAGCTCTACTACAATGGCGTGCGGTGTATTTTATAAGCACGAAGCTCTAGGTACGGTTACCAGCTCAAATGTGAACAATCCCGTCTATTCCGGTACAGAGGAAGAGCCGGAGTTTATGTTTCCTTTGACGACAGACAAAATGAAAGCCAGATGGCCTCTGTTTTGAAAAATGCAAATGAATGAACTTTAAAAAATTTACACCCTCGCGTACAAGATTACCTCCACACCACCAACCAACCTCCTCCTCTGGCCTCCTGCCCAGTCTGTAGACAAGCGACTGTCGAAAGTCCTCCTGAAGACCTACTTGAATAAATAATTTTGATTTTGACTTTTAACCAGTCGTCTATGCTTTGTGCAATGAATAATTATAACTGTGCAACAGTAGCACGAAACATTTCCGAAAAAATAATATGAATAATTCATTTATCTTCAGGATAAATGTTAATAGTGTCAGCGTCTACAGGCTCTTTTAAAACAATAAACGTATTGTACAATTTTGAGGTACAATTATTTAACTTTTCATAAAAAAAGCAATAACCAATTGCAAAAAAAAAATTGGAAGTCTGCTGATAGAAGTGAAAACCAAAGTTTAATTTTTTTTCTAATTAAAAAAAATATTATTATAAGTAAAAAAAAAACAAATATATAAAACTAAGGCATTAAAGTTTGATTAGGAATGTACCATATTTATATTTAAGACCTTTTGTCTTCGTAACAACACGACGTGTCAGCCACGGATACAAACCTTACAACTAAGGCATTAAAATTTAACTACGAATGTACTATATTATTATAGAAGACCTTTTGTCTTGAGAAGAACGGTGTCGGTCTCGCGTGTTCCACATTTTTACCCCCTACCAAAAAGTGCTCAACGCGCCTAAAGAAGTTTTCTCTTCAAAAACTACTCATTAAGAAGAAACTTTTTAAAATATCAATTTCAGCCAAATTTCTAGTCGGTACTTCTCCGTAAAATAAGTACTTATCGTAACAGATCTTAAGATCTTACATAGATTGCAACATTTTTTTCTTTTAAAAAACAACTACTGTGGGGTTTATTGCCGGCTCTTCTCAGTAGATTTTTTTTCCGTACCGCGGTTGGTAAAGTCTTGACCTATTAACATTATAAGTAATACAAGTTAGTCAGCATGAAATAAAACATTTCAAGTTCATAACTGAATGATTTAAATAAAATCGTTTATCATTGTCCTGAACAGTTCAGTGCTTTGTATGTCCGGGAAAGCTGATTCAACGAAATGTTAAATTGATAGAGGTGCAAAAGCAATCCGAGCTTTCAGATTGGGAGCCGTAGCTGCGTAGCTTGCCTCGCGTAGAGCGGCTACAAACTAGCGGGCTACGGGCTACGGGCTACGGGCTACGGGCTACGGGCTCAGTCCGCAGGCGGGCGCTGACACGGACGCACCACTACACGTGCGGACGCGGCCTCAGCCGGGCGCTCGAGCTAAAGTTACGAAATAAAACTTCTCGTGTTAGTGTGAACATTTAGTGTGAACCAGGTTGTGTTTAATGTTGAGAAATGTCCCACAACTTTATTTAGGTGAGTAATTTAAAAAATTTATATTAAGATGAAAAGAAAAATTAAGGTTAGGCTAGCTAGCATTAAGTTCTATTGTATTATTTTCAATAAAGGTTTAAAAAATTTGAAAAAAAAAAAAAGTTGAAAATGTTTTGACAGGTTACGAAAGTTTAAAACAAAGGAATTTTTGTTATTGCTAATTACTATTATTTATTAAAAAATAAATTGATTTTTATTCACGTTTCTTTATTCAAAGACAAAATTACCTGATGATATCAAGTAGTCAATGGTCGCAAATACTTATTATTGTTGTGTTTACCTTTTTTGGTAAAATAAATCTATCTATTAATTCTCTGTTACAAAAAGTTAAACTTATTTTAAAATATAACATTTAAAACTATTATACGAGTACCTGCATAACTTTATGATTATAAATACGTACTTCTGCTCTTACTAAGGAGTTTCTAGCTCTTAGGCTTTTAAGATTTAATAATTTTAATCTTTGAGGTTGCGAACATCAGTTCTTAAATAATTTCAAAAATAAGTGTCAAAAATATTATTTAGTTTTCGGATAGACAGGCAAAGGTTATTTATGTACTACTAGCTGAAGTCCGCGACTTCGTCCGCGTGGATTGCGGTTATTTGGTTTCCTCGGGAACTAAGTCAAAGTCAAAGTCAAAGAACGTTTATTCAATTTAGGTAGGTATACTACACTTATTGACGTCCGGTTATTTATAACATATACGAGTAACAATATAATGGTGATAATCAGTACGACATCTTAAACTAAAGCTACGAGGGTTCCAAACGCGCCCTGGTCTGAGAAGAGCCCACAACAAATTCATCATTGCCAAGCTTCCTTGTCATTTAAATAATCCTTTACATGGTAATAAGATTTTTTAATGGGTTTACGTTTTACATTAACTTTGAACTTATTCAGAGACATCTTCAACATGTCTTCTGGGAGCTTGTTGTAGAAGCGGACACTGTTTCCAACAAATAAATTGCTAATTTTACTAAGCCTAGAAGCAGGCATTACAAGCTTAATTTTATTTCTAGTATTGACATTATGACAATCACTTTTCTTCTTGAATTTATCAATGTGTTTATGCACGTATACTCTTAAATTTTCTGGTTTAAAAAGTAGCCTATGTGTTATTCCAGACTATAATCTATTTCTGTGTCAAACACCCAGATCCGTATAGCGAGTAGAGTAACAAACATCCATCCATCCAAACTTTCGCATTTGTAATATTAATATAGTAAACTAAATAGCACGCCAGTAAAAATCAGCTTGTAGCAATACAATAAAATCACCACTTACATTATGTTCAAAATGTAATCTTTATCGCGCACAGTATTGAGTGAAACAATTAGTGTTTTATCGGCGACACGACGCGACGCGACGCGACGCGGGCATTAATCGCGGCGGACAATTCACTGAATCAGTTCCGCCGGAGCGCGAACAAGTCGCGGAGCGCGAACAAGTCGCGGAGCGCGAACAAGTCGCGGAGCGCGAACAAGTCGCGGAGCGCGAACAAGTCGCGGAGCGCGAACAAGTCGCGGAGCGCGAACAAGTCGCGGAGCGGAGGGGAGCTGAGCCTGACGCCTGCTGGTGGCGGATTATTGGAAACCAATTCAAATTTACAACCAAGCTTCACCTTACCAATTATGAAAAGTGCAAATTTGCAATGGATTCTGACAAAAGAAACTTGACTCAGTATCGTGTTTTGATTCTTCATACTTAACTTTAACTAAATATTGTTTGATGTACTTACTTCTTATTTATTTTTATTTTACGTTTCTTTTGTAATCCTAAAATACTAGTATTATAAATGCGAAAATGTGTCTGTCGGTCTGCTACGCTTAGGTCCATCTTTTCAACCGATATTGATGGGTATAGGTCGCATCCCGGGGAAGGGCATACTTATATGTAAATATATTTAACAATGCAAAATAATATCAAATTGATAATATAATTATTATCTAGAAGTTTGCAGTTCGATATAATTTCCAACTGGTAACATAATTTCCAAGTTGCTACGTACTCCCGTAGCGCTGCTACACACGCCCGTAGCGCCGCTACGCGACTACAACGATGCTACGACGCTAACTCAATTTATACAAGTTATTTCATTTGTTGCCACATCATACCAGTGCAATACTATGAAATATTAAAACTTTACTGCAAACAATTTCGTATGTGAACAACCAAAATTTATAAAATTAAACTCCCTGGAGCAGCCGCGGTATGCGCTGTACTGTGAGAAGAGAAGAACAATCGAGTTCGATTCCCGGCTAGGGAAATTTGAGAATTTCACTCTCTGTTGTAAGGTTTCTTTTGCAGCCGTGAATTTGTTATTTTAAAGTAGGAGGCAGAGACATCTATTAAAATATCAAACATGTTATAAAACTATTAAAGTGTTAGTCATTTAAGTTTAAGTTTTAGACTTGAAAAGCACTAAAAAGTATGAAATATTTTTCATTACTTTCATCCATCTTAAGAGTAAGTTGGATGAAAGTAATTAAAAATGCCAATGAAAAAATAAATTAAAACTTATATTGATAAGTATGCGCACTTTATTTCTGCTCTAGTATTTTCTATAAACATGGAGTAAACGACAGTTTTAAATGTAAAGTACGATAGTGGGTGACTTACAAGTGTTACAATTCTGCAAAAATAAAACTCTTCTGAGTTTTATTCAAACTCTCTCAAATAAAATCTCTCAAATGTTTTGTTTATTTATTACTTGAAATTTACTTAATAAAATATATACTAAAATGAATTAATCTAATTAATTCAATTATGGATTATTAACTGTTTAGAAAAAAAAACATTTTTTACATTTTCATTTTCAAATTAAAATAAAAGATCCGAGGGCACCGACACAGACGCACCCTGGTCATAGGAGATCGCAACAATAAACTCCATGTTTTATTTTTTGAATATCGTCCGTTGTCCTGAAAATGAACACCTAATTAGATACTATTAAACAAAGATTTACTGAATTAGGTAACGAGATGGGAACGCAATAATTAATTAGTTAACAAAGTATCACAGCATCAGTTGCAACCGACAAGATGAGATGAGAGCGGAACATAGAGCGGGCGAACATGGAAGTTGCTCGGCGGAACTTCGAACGAAGGCAGATGCGCACTCAACCGCCCCAATTGAATTATAATACTCCCGAAGAACCATCGCCCACTTTCGTCCAGACCACATTAACATAATAACTATAAGTTAGCCCTTACCAATTTCACGACCAGTTTTGTATTTTACAATAAGTTGAGTTAAACAGCCGCGGCAGCCGTCAGCCTCCAGTTCAGCTGGGCCTCCAACTTATGTGCGTATTGAGCAATACAAATATCACCTGCTACAGTGATGAATGGAAACATTGTGAGCAAACTGCTGTACCCAAGTGTTTTCATAAAGATTTTGAAGGTGTGCGAGTCTGCCAATCCGCACTTGGCCAGGCTGGTGGCCTGTGGCCGAATCCTTTTCATTCTGAAATAAGGCACGAGCTCAGTAGCGGGCCAGCGATGGGTTAAAATGATGACATTGTGTTAACTTTAATGTTTATTATGGGTACAACAACTTCTTAACATCTTCAGTTAGGTTGGTACTTTTAAAATCAATGTTATCGAGTCTACGTCACTTCGGTCGCATGGTATCATCGCTATCATCGCGGTTCACTCTACGGGATCATTTGTCGGAATCCGCTGATTAGATGTAATACAAGAAAGCGCGATGCCGCGCCGCGGGTTCGGTCCGTTGGGACATACAATTATGATATAATATAATATGTACAGATTTAGAAACTTCTGCATTACATCGGCGGAGCATCAACTTAGATTTTTGATATAACTTATAAAATGTACATAAGTGTTTAAATCAAATAGTAGGTAAGTCGTCCTATCTTTTCTTTAGCATCCCCCTACTGTGACCCAATATTATAGGAAATGTAGCTAAGTGTATAATAATCTATGGTAATAATTTAGTTATTACGTCAACTAAGAGGGTTCCAAACGCACCCTAGTCGGAGAAGGTCTTATAATGTTGTCTCAATTATGTTTATTTCTTCTAATTATTATTAGTTTAAATTAAGCTTTCGCTATTTCAGCTTACTCATGTAAATATTAAGTTGAGTGACACTTAACTTTATTAATTATGTAGTACAAACAATATTAATATCATGAAGTTAAATTGGCTTAACATTATTTGTAGGTGTTTTTAATCGAGCCTAGACCTATCAGTTTAACTATCTTCTTAACTTCTCTTCGCAAGGCTTCACTCCCCGCTTTAAGCGGCGCTTACACACACAAAGGAGAAAAGAATTACATTTGAGTAGCTTTAACAAGTACACTTTTACGATAAATAGAGGTCTTCCGTTAAAATCTATCTTTTAACTAAAAAGAAACCTTACTAAGTTTTATTTTATGACATCATAAAAGTTGATCTCGTAACAAAGCTTTACATGATTTATAAAACATAAACTCAAACACAAACTTGTTTATTTCACATTGGACATTCAGGTGTAGGTATCTTATGAAACCTCTTGTTTTGACTATACCACCGACTTAGAAGAAGATTTACCTACAGGGTGAAAGATGGGGATCACTCATCACACATAATATTGTATATAGCAAAGCAATTTGTATAATATTACAATAATAATATTGTCGGACATTATAACAAGCGCGTTATTGAAGCTCCGAGATATGGCAGTGAAGTTAAGTGTATCAACTTAATAGTGTGATAGTTGGTGCGAGGCGAAACTTCGGCCACATCTGCGCAACGCTGCTTACTTTTAAGCCAATTTGCTTTCTACAAAAATTTGATACACTATTTTTTATGAACTGAAACATTCGGAATACGTTACTGGCTTTGACCCTCGGCATCTCCCGTCTGCAAGTCGAGTGAAGCTTTATTGCGTTCAAAATCATAATAATATTAAGATTTTCCGATCTCCGTTTAATCGAACTCTTTTTTCTTGATTTTTGCTGAAAGTAGTTTGTTCTAGTTCTATCAATTTGTCAAGTTCTGAGGAAAATTTCAATTGCAATCTCCGCTGCTAGGCATATTTTGTATGCTATCACCATTACAGTTTTAATAAACACAAACGCAGGTACATTTCGCGCGCGAGTTGTATATTATATTTTCTTAAAGTACGTACCTACACCAATTTCTCCGAGATTTCCGAACCGATTTAAATAATTTATGGTAATAGTAGAAAAAGATGGAACTCAATAGCGGTAGTAATAAAAAAAATGGAAATAAGTTAGTGAAATATATGAAACTACAACTGAAAATATACTAAGCGCCACCCGCCGCCGCCAGCGCCGCCCGCCGGGGAACGGGGAAAATTGACAACTTCGCCGCTGTATCGGTCTCAACTCCAAATTGAGCCATTTAAATGAAATTACCCGCATTGTTGTGCTGTGACCTGTTTTCCTCGTGAATAAAGCTTTGTGTCGCTATTGGTTTCATCTCCATCGGAACGGATTCGATACTCGAGACAAAGGAAACAGCACGAAATGTCGACACTACCACGAGCGCTCTAATTACATTGATTGCGAGCCAGCATTCACGACCATTGTCGACATCCTCACTACCTCCCTTACATACAAAAATAATATAATCAGTTTTAATACTATCGGAAATACTAATATAAAGCTTTACGGACGAGGAGCGCGCGACGCCTGGCAGCACTGAGCGAGTGCTGAGCTGGTATCACTACGTTGTACTATTACTTATTCTGTAGTATCACATCACATCTAAATCAAGCTAACATTGTACAATATTTTATTTTAAGTACTTACTTACTTTATTTTACTTAGTTTTACACTAGCTGGTGGCCGCGATTTCATCCGCATGGATTCAGGTTTTTAAAAAATATCGCGGGAACTCTTTAATTTTCCGGAATTAAAAAATATGCAATGTCCACCCCTACAGAATTAATGATTCTTGTGGAAATATAGGTAGAAGAAAACGGCTACGTATTCAGGCCCCCAAAAGATAGTGCAAAGATAGAACAATTTATTGTTCGTTTCGAACAGAGTAACTCTTAAGTTTTTTGATGGCCTCTTCCTTCTTACCGAACTATTGATAGAATCTCGACTTGACTTAACATAACATAAGAGCCACCAGTTTGCCCGCGTGCGATAAATAAACTTTTATTTCAGATCATAGAATCCATATAAAGTATTACTAACAATGTAACTTAAAAACTATGTTAGTAATAAAAATAAATTCTCACATTCATAAATTGATTATTACATAACTGATAATATTACAACATTATTAATAAACTATTTATATCCATTTAATTTAACTATTTTTAATTTTTAATTCATGTACCTCCTTGGATACTTGGAGTTCATATGCAAACCCACCCAGTGCCTCATAAAGACTTGACTGTTGCTCGCATAGTCTCATGTACCTACCTTAATATCATCTCAAGTTTGCTATGTAAATGTCATTTTTTTTTATAAGTTTATCTGTATGTATTCTGTTTTCACTCTAATGTTAAAGTGATCAAACATCAAAATATGACCACTGTGGCGACTCCAGTAGGGTAGGGGGGTAGGGGGGTAGGGGGTAGGGTTTCGCTAGCTCTGGGCTGCAGCACCGCTTATTTCAATTCAATATTGCTACGTTATTACGAATAATGTCTTCTTTGTGTCTTCTAATATGCAAATGTAATATTCTGGAAATGATATTCAAAAGTGTGTATTTGCCGAGTTTAACCTTACTCTCCACGCTCGTTTACCCCGCTCGGTTGCGCCGAACGCAAACGCTTACATTTTGAGTTTTATTGTAAGATAATAAAACAAAATAAGATGTTTTAGTTTCTATACTTATTATTGTTCATTGTGTTAAATAACGATTTTAAAACCGTATCTATCTTAGTGAATATTTTGCATGGAAACAGGAGGTTAACTACCTACTAATTTTATTAAATTATTTATTAACTAGCTGATGCCCGCGACTTAAGTAGTGCGCATGGATTGAGGTTTTTGGTTTCTTGCTTTTCCAGGATAAAAAGTAGCCTATGTTCTAATCCAGACTATAATCTATCTTTGTGCCAAATTTCATGCAGATCCGTTCAGCCATGATTGAGTAACAAACATCCATCCATCCATCCATCCAAACTTTCGCATTTATAATATTAGTATAGATTTAATAAAATTACGTAAATCCTAATTTTTGTCATAATCTTTGCATGGTCACTGACGTTAAGTACCGATCTACACTGTTATATTTTAAACGTTGTCCACGTAAAGTAAGGTTTAATAAGATATGATTCCAAAAGAACTTTCAGACTAATTGCCTTTTAAATCTTTACAAAATACTTGCTGGGCCGGAGCTTTTATAAAATTGTCGAATTTATCGTATGGAATCCATCGCCTCACAGGATTAAAAGTGAAATCAGACATTTTCTTTACTCTTTATATTTTGTTTATGCTTTGCATCGTCCTGAAAGTGCGATTGTCCGTGGTACAATTTGACACCATAAGGCGTCTCACCTTTGCCTCACCATCCAACAGTGAGTAGCAGCAGGGGTCTTCTCCGGTTGGCCGCGAGGGCCAATCGGGGTACGGGCTTCGAGGCCTGGCCTCGTTACCCGGGCGGGGCGCGGAGTAACCTCGTACCCCGGTGATTGTCTTTGAGCCGTGCGTCGGCTAGGGCCTGCCTCGAAGGCTACGGGCCCCTAGGCCTGGCGTAATCTCCGGTGTCGGGTCCGCACTGCGGGTGACGTCGTCGCCGCCGCGTGCAGGGCCCGTGTCACGTCCAGGTGTCTCGGCGCTGCGGGCAGTGGGGTCGCTCTCGCGCGCCGAGATGGTGTCGAGCCCGGTGTGTGTCGCGTCGTCGTCGTCGCTACGATCGCCTGCGTGCCGTAAAGCTTGAACAGTGTTCGTGTTGTCCGCCAGGTGGAGCTGCGGCGATGTGAGCCGCGCCGCGCCGCCGGGGACATGCTCGCGTCGTGTGTCACCGCGCTCGCCCTCGCGCTCACAGGTGAGCCGCCCACACTCATCCCCGTCATTTCAAAAAGAATTATTTAGTCCAAGTTACATAATTTACGGGAATAAGTGCAAACTTACCCACATGTTTAATTTTGTTTTTTTTTCTATTTGTACAAAATCAAGAACACAGAGCAGTGATCGAGAACACAGATTGAATAATAATTTGACACTGCCGAGATTGGGTTCTGTCAGAAACATACATTTATTACTACTCGTACTTGGTCCTAATGATAATTTATAAATCACAGATTTGGTACCATACCACTTACCAGACCACACAATAGTGGCGCCAAATTTTTATAGTTTTAATTGGTATATATTAATTATTTTAAAATATATGTAAGTATAGTAAGCGGTGTAGTGGTTAATTAATTAATGTAAAGCATCACGCTGAGTCGATACCCTTTTTTGAGTTATTTATGTGTCAAAGTTTAGTTCTTAATTTTACTAAGATTATTTAATAAATTTACTAGTAGTAGTAGTAGTAGTAGTAGTAGTAGTAGTGTCCTTGGTAATTCCAAATAAAAAATTATTTTTTTATTTTTTCCTGTGTTTTGACCGAAACGCAAGTCGGAGTCATTTATGCATGCCTTTTATTACGATACACAATATAAAATACAGTACCTCAGGCTTGTACTGTTTGAGGATGTCATGGAGGAGGCCCTAAGGCGGATATGTAGGTCAGCAAAAAAGGTGTTGATATGTGGAGACTTTAATATAGATATTTTGCTTAACACTCCTCTTTCTGATAGATTACTTAACTTATTTAAAAGCTTCAATTTAGACAATATTTTTATTGAACCAACACGGATAACAACAAGATCCGCTACCTGTATTGACAATATTTTCAGTGATTGTAAAATTGTCAGCAAGACCGTCATTGCTAACCTCAGATCCGACCACTGCGGGCAAATGATATCTGTTCCTAGCTCTAAACAAAATACAACTAAAGTAATAAAGTATAGGCCAGTTACCACTAAAAAAGTACAACTATTTAAACAAAATATCTTAAATACTTTACCTACCCTTGACCTTACACAGGGTGGTCCGGATGAACACTACAATACCTTCTTTGATCTGTTAAATTCTCAGTATAGTTCCATTTTTAAAATAGTAGAAAAAAAATTGTTTAAAAATCTCAAATTTAGCGACTGGGCTACTGTTGGCATTTATAAAAGCAGGAATAAGTTGTTTGATCTGTATGCTGAAAAACAGTATAATTACACTCCTACATTTGTTCAATATGTAAGAAATTATTCAAAATTATTTAGAAATGTTTGCATGCAAGCAAAATCACTTTATATAAAACAAAAAATTATTAATTCAGATAATAAAATAAAAGCAGTTTGGGAAATAATCACAGATGAAATTGGGAAACATAAAGTGGAAAAGCCTAAACTGGAGCTAAAAGTTAATGACCGTATTATTAACTGCGATACTGAAATTGCAAATACATTTTAATTTTTTTTCCAAAATATTCCTGTTACCACTACTAGCTCCCTTAATTCCTCGCCAATAGAAGCCCTTAAGCTTCTCAAGGGTAATGTCACCGAGTGCAGTGTGTTGTTTAAGTTTAAACATGTGACCCCATATGATATTATTAAAATATTTAAATCTTTGCAATGCAAAAAAACCGGGGATCTATGGGGAATATCAGTAAAAATAATCAGCAATGTTATTGATATAATTGCACCATATCTTGCTTTAATATTTAATGAGTCTGTAGATTCAGGATCCTTTCCAGATCTTATGAAATACAGTAAATTGATTCCACTTTTTAAATCTGGTAGTAGAAGTGACCCTAATAATTACAGACCAATTTCTATATTACCAGCACTCAGCAAGATATTTGAGAAAATTATGCTCAACCAACTGCTTCTGAACTTTAACTCAAATAAACTACTACACTCAGAGCAGTATGGTTTTACTAAAGGCCGATCAACAACCGATGCGGGAGCTATGCTGTTAAAGCATATATTCGATGCGTGGGAGAAATCACAGAATGCTATTGGTATTTTCTGTGATTTGTCTAAGGCATTCGATTGCGTTGAGCATGAGACGCTTTTAGTTAAGTTGAACCATTATGGAATCAAAGACACTGCACTTGGCCTCATTGCATCTTATCTCAGTGACCGCATTCAAACGGTATTTGTCAACGATGTGAAGTCGTCCGGATCAGCCTCACTTATGGGTGTTCCTCAAGGCTCTATTCTGGGTCCCTTCATGTTCTTGGTCTATATAAATGATTTACCATACTACGTCCAAAATACTTGCTATATTGTGCTATTTGCTGACGACACGTCCTTGATTTTTAAAGTCGATAGAACCAAGGACAATTATGAAGACGGAAATAATGCAATTTCTCAAGTCACTAACTGGTTTACTGTAAACAATTTACTTTTAAACGCAAAGAAAACCAAGTGCATTGAATTCGCATTGCCGAATACCAAGTCCACAGGAAACATAAATTTAACTGTAAATAATGATATTTTAAAAATAGAAAAGACCACTGCGTTCCTGGGGGTGACCTTAGATTCAAAGCTTCAATGGGGCACTCATATATCAACTCTGGCTGGCAAACTCAGCTCTGCTGCTTACGCTGTCAGAAAGATTCGACAGTTTACTGACGTTGAAACTGCAAAAATTGTATATTTTGCTTACTTTCATAGTATTATGTCTTACGGAATTTTATTATGGGGTAAAGCAGCAGATATTCAAAAAATTTTTGTACTACAAAAAAGGGCAATACGTGCAATTTATAATTTAAAACCGCGCGAATCCCTTAGAGAGAAATTTAAGGAAATAGGTATTCTTACAGTAGCCTCGCAATATATTTATAGTAATTTAATCTTCGTAAAACAGCACATTCATAATTACAAAAAATTATGCGATCTGCATGACAGGCAAACTAGAGGCCGCCATAAGCTCGTGACTCCATCGCTCCGCCTCAAGAAGGTACGAAGGTCGTTTGTGGGAATGAGCATTCTATTTTATAACAAAATTCCACAACCTATCTTAAACTTGCCTTTACACAAGTTTAAGAAGTCCATTAAAATTATGCTCCTGAAAAAGGCTTATTATACTGTTGAAGATTACGTAAATGACAAAGGAGCATGGATTTGACTCGCTCCAGCAATGCTAAGGACAGCTGTTACTTATGTATTTTACAAATTAATGAAATTGTAAATTGTTATTTTTTCAAAAGAGCAACCGCCGAGTTTCTTGCTGGTTCTTCTCGGTAGGAATGGCATTCCGAACCAGTGGTAGATTCACTTGACGATTCAAAAGTACTTGTAAAAGTTTATTTGAATAAAAATCATTTTGAATTTGAATTTGAAAAAAAAGTAACACTGATAGTAACGTTCTTACACTAGACTGAAGCTGTTTTGTAAGGCACGGGCTTTGTGACGTAAAACGGCATACTGTTACCCATTCTGTGGTAAAGGATTATTTCCAACTAGTTCCCGACCGGGTCAAATCAAATAAACATTGTTTGTAAAAAATGGAGTAGCAACACAAGCCCGCGGGCTGAGGTGAGGTGCACAACTTGTAGGTGTAATATATTTATGAAGTAATTCCACCGAACAACGGGTGACACAACAGAGTCAGCTCAATTACACGCTGTGGGGCTTCGGGTCGAACACTTTCAAACTCCACTTTTGCTGCAAGACTTTTAAGTGGCTTAAAGTTACTCGTTGTTTGCGGAAAGAATGTTCGCAACTGTATTATGGGGTGTCGCTGCCCTGAGGCACGGGTGAATTATGCTCAGCTAGAAACTACGTTTGACGGCTTGCTAAAAAATATAAAGATAATTTTTTCTATACAGTTCGCGGGCGGGTGAAAACTTATTCTAAAGAATAAAACGTTTATAAAGTTAACGTAAACCGTGGCGCGCTATCTACTCGTAGTGTTTATAAATTACTTTAAATAAATTAGCAGATAATGATCAAATAACAAAGATACGGAAGTGCTTTATTGCTACCATCGATATATATGTAAGTACTAGATAGGCCCTTTCATAGAAAAATGGCGGGCGTCCGACTTGCTGAACACGTTCCTCACCTGTCTTTGTCCCCGTCGTAGCGCTGTCACGGTCGCTCGTCGTGTAGATAATTTGTTATTATTAAGTTAACATCTAAAGTCTTATTAGTTGGGCACTGTATAATTTTTATTTTAATGTAAGTGTTTCAATTCACAATTATACATTTCCAAAAAAACGTTATTTAATATTCCTATTTAATATTTCAATCCATTACGCATTCATTTAATTTCCGCGGCAAACTGTGATATTTCTTTTTTTTAATAACCGGCCCTACGGCTATGACCTATACCTATTATCTATGACCGAGTCATACGATTTCAGGCTTTCATTCAAGATGGGGCATATGTTGCAAGCAAGTTCCCGCTTTTCAGACTAGATGGCGTTACTAGACATGTACGCCCACATTTTTGTTTGACAGGGCCCGTCTATGTAAATTGAGGTCGTTGATTGCTACTTAATACAGAGCTAAGTTCTCAACACACTGGGATATTATCTACTCTAAATGTAAGTCCAAATAATAACAGTCTATGTAGTGTAGTACATAGTGATGATATTTATCCATTCAGGCGCTCCGTTTTTAGGGTTCTGAACCTCAACAGGAAAAAGGGAACCCTTATAGGTTCACTTCGTTGTTCGTTTTTGTCCGTCTGTCAACCACCTTTGTCTCGGAAACGCGTGGAGGTATTAAGTTGAAATTAATATTAATACTTATCTACGGTCCCTTGGAGCTGCACAAAAAACCAAGCTTCTAAGTCAATTCAATCAAAAGATACGGCCGCATATGCTGCATATTTTGCATATTTATTCACAGTTGATTACGTGTTGTTTTGACATCTTTCTTGTTTTTTACTAATATATTTTTAATTAAGTGGTGGTTCGGAACCCTTTGTGAGCGAGTCTAACTCGCACTTGACCCGTTCCTTTGTAAATACTCTGGTGACATTTGTGTTACTGCACTATTTTTATTTTTAATAAAAATAGTCAAATAGTTGGAAAAGGTATTGGGGCCTAAGGGAAGTAATGAAAGACAAAAACCTTCAAATAGCAACAAAGAGCAAATTGTTCAATGTCTGCATTCTACCAATCTTAATATACGGAAGCCAAACGTGGGCCATAACAAAAAACACAACCAATAGAATTGCCGTTTGTCAACGAGCAATGGAGAGAAGCATGTTAGGAATAAAGAAAAGGGATAGATTAAGAAACATAAACATTAGGAAAAAGACCAAGATACAGGACGTAACCCTAAAAATTAAAAGGCTAAAATGGAAGTGGTCGGGGCACATGATCAGAGGAAAGGAAAAATGGAGCAAAATAATTACACAATGGTATCCAAGGGAAGGTAAAAGGAAAAGAGGTAGACAACAAAAAAGATGGGACGATGATATCAGGCAGGTTGCAGGCATAACATGGAGTAGAGTAGCCAGAGAGAGACCAGAATGGAACAGGTTGGAGGAGGCCTTTGCCAATTGGCAAACGGACTTACAGAAAGTCAAGAAACATCAGATACGCGAATAACCTTAAATTGTTTAAAAAAAATATATATATTATATATGTATAACAATGCAGTAATGTAAGAAACAATTGTTTATCTGTTTGTCCGAATAAAAGGCTTATTTATTATTTTATTTATTACTATTTTTATAGCCATTATTTTTATTCAAAAAATGAAAGCTGATTATAATGTACAAACTTTTTCATTTATAGGTAAAAAAACAAAAATAAGTTTTTTCGTAAGTTTCTTACGGAAGCGTAGCGGGGCAAATGACACTTGATCTGTGTGAAAAAGTTTCATCTGCCCCGTTAAGCGACTACGCCGAGGCTAGCGGGGCCGATGGCACTTTTTTTCCGAACTGCCTCGTTGGCGGGGCAGAGCCAGCGGGGCAGATGGGGCCAAGTCAGTTCTGTTTGGCCAGCCGTGTGGTCGGAGGCGCCGGTCCGCCTCGGGCCGTCGTTCGCGGTGGAGCCGCCGGCCGTGGTGCGCTACGCGGCCTCGGCGGGCGCGCGCGTCGCGTGCCTCGCGCGAGGCGACCCGCTGCCGCGCGTCTCCTGGCTCCACGAGGACGGAACTACCCTCGACGACATACCAGGCGTCAGGTACTGTAGCTTCACTCACACCCCCTCGTATCCACGACGAGCTGCTTCGCGTTAATCAGACGCGGAGCAGGACGAACTTAATCATACAACAAATGTAGGGGCACGGGTCACACTACTGTAGGGGCACGGGTCACACTACATACTATTAGAATAATAGATGACGCTATTAGATCTGCGACGTAACTACGATAGAGTCCGAACAAAGTACTTATATACGTTAACCAATCATGTGCCGCCGGAGTTGCTGGACCTCCGAGCAAAACACCGGCTCAGAGGAAGATCTCCATATTGGTGCGGTTGAGACAACGCATCGCACGCAATATAATAGGAGCTAGCAGCGCCAACGGATGTTGTGGGCAACAGATGTAGTTGTGAACGATGCAGACATGTTGTGGTTGAAATTGGTCTGCTGAGAACGAAACTGAAATACGGTACTTAAATAGAACCTGGAAATTATAGTTGCACATGAAGAGTCTTCTTCATACCTAGTTTAAATCATACGCATTACGCAACGCATTTCATTCAACTAGAGAATTGTTAGAAAGTAAATAATAAATAATAGCTGCTGCAACACTGTCTGCCGGAGATTATTTTTTTATATTTTACTACTGTACAATACTGTACAATACTGTACAATACGGTACAATACTGTACAATACTGTACAATACTGTACAATACTGACCATAGACTGCATGTGCTTAATTACATGACATACAATATGACATTTCGTTTGTAATGTATTTAAGTCTTTTTACGTTTCAAATTTTTTATTTGTAACATTGAAGGTAGGTTAATAATTGACCGAGCGAAGCGAAGGTCTCTGAGTCTACTTGAGTGAATTTGCACTTGTCCGTCCGTCCGTCTGTCAGAGCCTTATAACTTCTGAATTATTGAACGTAGGTACTTCAAATTTAAACATAATATGTAAACTGATAGCCTTCCACCGAATACGGCTTAAAAAGTAATTAAAATCTTTATTTCAGGCTCTCATAGAAGCGAATGCGAAGTAAAATATTTTTTATAGCGTTACATAGGGTTGCGGTATATCATTTTAAAGATAATTAGGAATAGAGTCCAAAAATATTTTTTAACATTGTTTTACCCTAAAATTGACGAAATGGACAGCTTTCAAAGTGAGGATTTCCTGACGTCCAAAGTTGACCTCAGAACTCTTAATTTTCTGAAAGGTTTAGCCTGAAACTTGATCAATTATTTGAATTATATCCTGTACTTGAACAACAAATACTAAAATAAGATAAATATTGTAAGGAAACGAAATTATTAAATTTTTAATGAGCTTCAGTATTCTTAACAGAACTTCACAATGATGTCAATATATGGCGCTCTGTACTTAAAAGTTTATTCGTTTTATAGATACCGCGAGGTCTCAGTTCGGGGCGAACCACTAGTAGTTTATATTTTGACTGATTTTGACATTTAAAATATTTTCTTTCTTTACCGTTTAAATATTTTAATTATTAAAGTTTAGTTATTAGATAAATGTTTGGAGTTTATAAACATAAAACAACCGAAATTGACAATATAGTAAGTAAGTAATAAGAATTATTGCAACTGGAAGAAATTTGTACTTCATGGTTAACTGACCGCATATGCGGTTCTAATTTTAAGTATAAACATCTTGTATCATCCCATATTCTCACAAATAAATAAAATTTATTTTCAAAAAAGTTCTAACAAATGAGTCAACAGCCGCGCGAGCCACCGAGACTTGTTAAACTTTTGTGACAAATATTCCAGGAAGAAACATAACGACGTATGGTAGTTGTAAACCTTCTAACATTGATGTAGAATTTTAGTGTACTTATTATATTTTAATGCCTTCTAAGATGTCTCCAAGAACAATCTCCGGGTTGTTAGGAAAAATTTGAACAATTTGTCATCTGGGAATAGATAGGCTAAATGAGAACAATTTTTATAAGGAATGGAGGAACACCGCAGAGAAGTGCGGCAATCATTAATTTGTCACGGCATAACAAGTTGTAATTAGCGCGCGGACAAAGCGCCGCCATTAGCGCGGACTCGTACCATTCCATAACGAGTTCCATTTTTTATTAAAGAATACTGAAACAACTGAGATGAGAGACATTAGACATTGAAGAATAACATTAATTAGACCGAACCGCTTTTTTCAAATTAGGTAATATGGTACTTTTGTAATACTTTCGTTGTCAGCGAGTTGATGTAGAGAGCTCGGAGCTTATTAATGTAATTCGGAGACAGTGAGATCTTGAGAACGTAGTGCCTGAGTCGTGTGCGCGGTCGCTCCGAGCCCCGTCGTAAGCGTGTGGTCTGCTGCAGGCGCGTGCACGGCAACGGCACGCTGGAGCTGTTCCCGTCGCGCGCCGCCGACGCCGCCGCCGCCGCCACGCTGCGCTGTCGCGCAGCCAGCCCGCGCGGCGCGCTCGTGTCGCGCGACGTGCTGCTGCAGCCGGGTATGACGTAGCTTGCTGTTGGGAACACTATCGTTTTAAACTAAATAAAGTATCACTTTAGAAGTAAGGCCAATTCTTATATTTTTTTAATCAACGTTTTCCCCACCTGCTTCACTTTACTACAGAATTAATTATTGAAGAAATATTAACTAGATGATACCCGCGTGGAAGATTTTAATACCCTCGGGAACTCCTTTTTTTCGGGGATAAAAAGTAGCCAAGTCCTTCCCGGGATGTTATTTTTTCAATATAATTTCACCAAAATCGGTTGAAAAGATACGCCGGTAAAGCGTAGCAGTCATGCAGATATACTTTCGCATTAAATATTATTAAGTGTGGAGTAAACAATTCTACTATCTACGTAACAAATATGTATTACTAGCTTTTGCCCGCATCTTCGCTTACGTTAAATTCGATTTTCATACAAATTTCAAACCCCTATTAGCCTAAGTATATACCCCGACCTTCATCGAGCTGGTTAATGGATGAAATCTACTTATTATTTTTATTTAATACTAGATAAATACGCCTAAAATAGTTGACTATCAAAATCCGGTCCAGGCTATTTTTAAATTAATTAATAATTAAACCCGCTCGGTGAAGGTTGGGGTATATGCGGATCTCGGAATATATTTTATTCCTTTGAATTTTCAAAAATCCTTTCTTAGTGGTCCGAGCTGTGCGTTGATAGATCAGTCAGTACGTCAGTCACCTTTACCCTTTTATATATTTCAATGTGCTACATGATAACTTGCCTGTTGAGGATTTGGCTAGAGATCCCAGAGTCAAATTGACCCGACACTATACCAAAGATATCCCGGACGTCAGCCTTTACGATATTAGTATGGCTCTCAAGCAACTCAAGAACAGCAAGGCGCCAGGTGAGGACGGAATCACAGCAGAACTCCTAAAAGCGGGTGGAAAACCGATACTTAAGGTCATTCAGCGATTGTTCAATTCCGTCATTCACGAGGGCTTAACGCCACAGGCATGGCACAGGAGCGTGGTGGTTCTGTTCTTCAAAAAGGGAGACAATACCTTGCTGAAGAATTATAGACCCATCTCGTTGCTCAGCCATGTCTGTAAGTTGTTCTCGAGAGTCATAACTAATCGTCTCGCTCGTAGGTTCGACGACTTCCAGCCTCCCGAATAAGCCGGATTCCGAAAAGGCTTTAGTACAATAGACCACATTCACACGCTGCGGCAGCTTATACAGAAGACTGAAGAGTATAACCGGTCACTATGTGTACAGGCCTGACAATAGATGGCGCTGTACGCAATTAAATCGTGCTAACGAATGGTGATTGTCAGTTAGTATAAGTAAACGGCATATTTTGATAAATAGACGAACCTATGGAAGTGAACCAGTGTTTCATTAATTAGTACACCCTTCTAAGTCGTGAAGTGTACATAAGTTTTGTTCCTGCGAACCGGATATATACGGCCAAATAGGGTTGTCGGTTTGTATAACCTAGTCGGCATCGACGTGGTGGCGGATTGTCATTGATGGTGTCAACCCTGGAGATTGGAGCCAGGGGTTTCAGCCTGAAGTTGAAGACCAGGCTGTGACGTCAGCGGCCAGTGGTGGAGCGAGAGGGAAGATCAACCGAGGACGTCACGAGGACCCGATGACAACACGATCCGACCAGGAGTGCGAAGTTGGTGCGGTATACAGTGAGTGAAGTGTGCTGTGATAAATTGTGAGTACTTTATATTTATTTATCAAGCCAATTTGGACCTTCAGTCAAGGCAGAAAATTCAAGCGAAATTGGACCTTAAGTCAAAGAAGAAAATAACTTTAACAAATTAAAGATAGTGCATGGACATAGACTAATTCTCGAAGAAAAGTGAAGTGACGGGGAATCCATGCCCAAATTTCGTCTATGTCCCAAATTCTCAAACACTTAGAAAATTTCGGTAAATCGGAACATAGAATTATTTCATCAATTTGGACTTGTAAATTTTTCACGAATGAACTTTAACATAGAATTATTTGTATCGATTTGAGACTTGTGATTTTTTCAAGAACGAACTTTAACAAATTGTGTTTACTTTAAGTCTTTTAAGTTTATTTGTTTATGTTTGTGTCATTATACTTAGTTTAAGTAATTTGCTTTATTTTAGTCAAAATATCACATATTTAACAAGATGGAAGTTTTCGATAAACTTCAGGAAAATACTAAGGAACTTATCTATAAAAGTAGAGTTACCTTTAAAAAATCTCCTAAAGATAGAATTACGGTCTCATATGTAGAGACACGTCTAGAGTCATTAGAAAGTCATTGGCAATCCTTTATTGACACACATAAACAAATAATAACAGAAGTGAGTAAAAAAGAATTAGAAGCGTCTAATTATGTTGTAAATTCAATATATGATAGAGCAGAAGAAATTTATCTAGAGTATAAAACCGAGTTAAAAGAAATATTGTTAAAGTTACAAGGCAAAGGTAAAGCGTCGGTAGAGTCAGTTAGTTTGTCAAGTGAAGATAAAAAATCTAAGTACTTTGTTAAATTACCTGAAATTTCAATACCAAAGTTTTCGGGAAAGTACACTGAGTGGACAAGTTTTAGAGATCTCTTTACTTCATTGATACACAATAATGCTAAATTAGATGATGTTCAGAAACTACATTATCTCAAGAGTCATTTGTCTGGAGAACCAGAGCAACTTCTAAGGCATGTTCCCATTACTGATAAAAATTATAATGTTTGCTGGACTCAGTTAATCAATCGTTATGACAATAAAAAATATTTGTCTAACAACATTTTACGGCGTTTAATGAGTCAGAAATCGTTGCAAAATGAATCGTCTAGCGCTATTAGAGAATTATTGGACAATATGAATGAATGTCTAAGTGCTCTACAAAATATAGAGATAGACATTAGCAACTGGGACGTCATTATTATTTACATAATGAGTCAAAGGCTTGATCCTGAGTCCAGAAAGCAATGGGAATCAAAGGCAAACGATTCTGAAGGATTACCCACTTTGTCCGAGTTCAGAGAGTTTCTGGAACATAAATTTAGAGCTTTGGAATTTTTAGACGCTAAACCTAAGCCGAAGACTACTCATAGAGTCAATGTTGTTTCTCATGTAGCAAACACTAGTGGTTCTAGTGTATCCAATCAGTCCAATTTTAGCTGTCAATATTGTAAGGGTAATCATAAACTAATGAATTGTAAAGAATTTGCGAAAGCGGATTATAACACACGTCATAGCTTTGTCCGAACTAATAGGCTGTGTTTTAACTGTTTGGGCATAAATCATTCCGTCTTTTCCTGCCGTCAATCTTCTAGATGCAGAATCTGTAGACGGAAACATTTCTCTCTACTTCACCCCCCAGGAATAGAGAATGTAGAGTCGGAGAAAGTAGAGTCGAGTGATAATGGTGCAGTTGTTTCTTCGGCAACTACATCACAAAATGAAGTAATTACCTGTTTCTCAAATGTTCATAGTCAAGTCCTCTTGGCTACAGCTCTTGTTGAGGTAGAGTCGAGAATAGGTGGTGCTGACTTAGTTGTTAGATGTTTGTTGGATCAAGGCTCAATGGCTTCTTTAATAACGGAGTCTGCCGTCCAAGCTTTAGGACTGAAGAAAATTCCCAACAAGATCTACATCTCAGGAGTCGGTAACCGGGATGAGTCTTTAGCTTCCATGTCGATGGTAGAACTCAAGTTAAAGTCTATCCATAATCCTCAATTCACTTTGGTTGTCAAAGCACATGTGCTTAGCAAACTGACATCTTTTCTTCCCTCAAAGAAGGTAGACGTACATATGTGGCCAGAACTAACTAAGTTGAAGTTAGCTGACCCGAAGTTTGACATACCAAATAAAATAGATTTGTTACTTGGCGCAGAAGTGTATGGCCAGATTATAGTTGAAGGCATTATCAAAGGTCCTCTCGGGTGCCCTGTAGCCCAGAACACTCACTTGGGATGGATCTTATCTGGTCAGATTCAGTCAGATCCTCAAAAATCTGACTCGTGCCAAGAAAACAGTGTCATTATCAGTATGCACACCCAGACTAATGATAACGATTTTTTGCGAAAATTCTGGGAGCTAGAATCGGATGATGTTTCAGCTAAGAGGAATATGCAGACTGATGATGAACGGAGATGCGAAGAGATATTTACTAACACCGTGACCAGAGATGAGCACGGGCGTTATGTAGTGAAGCTTCCTTTTCGAGAAGACAACCCATCCTGTAAGCAAGGAAATTTTAGAGATATTGCACTTAAGAGGCTCTGTCAGTTAGAAAGGAGATTATCAAAGAATCCAGATTTAAAAGAACAGTATGCAGAAGTAATTAAAGAATACTTGCAACTTAATCACATGGAGCTAGTTCCTGAAGATCAGCGAGAAAGGTTGGATGTTGTGTATTTGCCACACCATGCCGTAGTACGTAAGGATAAGGTGACGTCGCGAGTAAGGATTGTTTTTGACGCCTCCTGCTCTGGTACGAACGGCGTGAGTTTAAACAATGAGCTCTTAGTTGGTCCAGTTCTGCAGCATACCTTGAGACATATTGTTATGCGATGGCGAATGCATCCCGTCTGTCTAATAGCGGACATCGTTAAAATGTACCGACAAGTAAAGGTAGCACTCACGGATGCGGATGAATTTCAGCGAATCTTGTGGCGTGATGAATCTGGAACAATACAACATTACAGAATGTTACGTGTTACATTTGGAACTGCCTCCGCACCTTACCTTGCAGTAAGAGTCCTACAGCAAGTAGCTCACGATGAAGGCGGAGAAAATGCAGCTGCTGTGGAAAGAATCCTGCAAGATTTCTATATGGACGATCTCATGACGGGCTGCCAAACGGTTGAAGAGTGCCTGAAAATAAAAAACGATATTAGTAACATATTAAAGAAAGGAGGATTCGAATTACAGAAATGGGCAAGCAATAGCAAGGAGTTTATGGAGAAGATAGGAAAGGAAACTGGAGAAAAGGAAGCAAAGTTAGAAATAGGAACAGGAAAAGAAGCAGAAGCTATTCAGAAAGTTTTAGGACTTACCTGGAATAGTAGCACTGATGAGTTTGAATACAGTGTCAAACTCCCACCTATAGAGGTTCCCGTAACAAAGAGAAAGGTAATTTCTGATATTTCTCGGTTGTTCGATCCCTTAGGTTGGATCGCTCCAACGATAATAACCTCAAAGATTTTTATCCAAAAACTTTGGATGTCAGGTATTGATTGGGATCAAGAACTGCCTCCCCAATTGTTACAGGATTGGCTCACTTACCGGTCTGATCTTACACGGCTGACAAATTTCCGTATCCCTCGGTGGATTCACACAAGTGCTGACGATAAAGAAGTAGAGCTGCACGGATTTAGTGATGCGTCGAACGATGCCTATGCTGCAGTGATATACGTCCGCATTATAGATAAAAATCATGGAGTACATGTGAATCTAGTCACGTCCAAGACCAAGGTATCGCCCATCAAACAAGTCTCCATCCCACGCTTGGAGCTGTGCGGAGCTCAGCTTCTCGCCAAGTTGCTTTTGGAAGTTTCGGAGACGTTGGAGATTCCCAAGGAAAGAATCCATGCTTGGACTGACTCTTCCGTTGTGCTTGCGTGGCTCAGCAGTCACCCAAGTAAATGGAAAACCTTTGTTGCCAATCGTGTTTCAGACATTTTGACAGCTTTGGATCGGCATCAATGGGCACATGTTCGGTCAAAGGATAACCCTGCCGATTGCGCATCCAGAGGTGTCAAAGACTATGAAAATTTAAGTTTGTGGAAGCATGGTCCCTCTTGGCTTAGTGAAGTTAAAATAAATTACAGTCCACAATATGAAGAATGCCAAGATACCAAATTGGAAGAAAGAAGCAAAAGGATTTGCCATGCTATACAGAAGGTGGAGCTGCACGAGGAATTCTTTACCAGATACTCCACGCTTCGAAAACTTGTCAGAGCTGTTGCTTACATGAGGAGATTCGTAACGTGGTTGAGATCCCGAAGCACCGCTTTCAACTCTTACCTAACGGGTCAAGAGTTGGAAGAGGCATTGAAGGTTTGTATCAGATACTTTCAAAGAGAGTCCTTCGATATTGAAGGTATCTCCAAATCTGACACAAAGAAAGGCAAACTCAATTCTCTCAACCCATTTTTAGACAGTGAAGGTTTGATCCGAATAGGAGGACGGTTGCAAAATGCTGAGTTAAGCGAAGATAGAAAGCATCCCATCATAATTCCACGCGGCTCACATTTTGCAAGGCTTCTCGTCGCTGATGCCCACGAAAGAACATTGCACGGAGGACCTCAGCTGATGCTGAATTATATTAGGTCAAAGTATTGGATAGTTGACGCCAAGAACTTAGTCAAGTCACATGTTCGTAAATGCGTTACATGTATACGTCATGCTGCATCATTTAATCAACCCATCATGGGTCAGTTGCCATCGTCTCGTGTGACCGCTGGTAGACCTTTCCGACAAAGCGGAGTAGATTATGCAGGACCTGTTGCTATTAGAACTTCAAAGGGTAGAGGTCATCGCTCAATCAAAGGGTATATCTGCCTTTTTATATGCATGGCTACTAGAGCCATTCATCTTGAAGCTGTAACTGACATGACCTCTGAGGGATTTCTGGCCGCGTTTAAGCGTATGGTGGCCAGGCGAGGTCACGTGACAGATTTGTGGAGCGACAATGGCACGAATTTCGTTGGTGCTGATAAGGAGTTGAAAGCTCTTCTTGCTGAAGAAAAATCTACTGTAGCTGTTGAGATTGCAAGTTGGCTGGCAACAAATGGCACTACTTGGCATCGAATCCCCCCCTATAGCCCAAATTTCGGCGGATTGTGGGAGAGTGGGATCAGATCCACCAAGCACCATCTCAAGAGAGTGATTGGGAACTCTACTTTGACGTATGAGGAAATGAGTACAGTCCTAGCTCAAATTGAGGCTTGCCTCAACTCGAGACCGATGACTACGTTGAGTAATGACGCACAGGATCCATACCCATTGACACCCGGACATTTTCTTGTAGGAGAGCCGCTATTACTTATCCCAGATGCCAATTATGAGAAGTCGAACATCAGTAGTCTTCGTAGATGGCAACTCATTCAAAGAATGACGCAAGACTTCTGGCGACGGTGGTCAAATGAATACCTCACTCAGTTTCTGCACCGTTATCGCTGGAATCGTCATTCTCTTGAACCTAAAATTGGTGACGTAGTTCTAGTTAAGGAAGAAAATCTTCCTCCAGCTAGATGGTTGTACGGTGTAATCGTTGACAAGCATACTGGTTCGGACAATGTTACACGTGTTGTAAGTTTAAGGTGCAAGGGCACTATCATTAAAAGGCCAGTTTCAAAAATTTGTATTTTACCGGTAAGACCTTAAGTTAATAGTTTCTTGTAGTATTTTTTTTATTGTTTAGCCTTTTAAGTTATTATTGTTAGCTATGTAATTATTCAAAGTTCACAATTGTTTAGATTTGTTATTATTATTGTTTACAAAATGAACCTGTCGGTTCATGGTGGGCGGCATGTACAGGCCTGACAATAGATGGCGCTGTACGCAATTAAATCGTGCTAACGAATGGTGATTGTCAGTTAGTATAAGTAAACGGCATATTTTGATAAATAGACGAACCTATGGAAGTGAACCAGTGTTTCATTAATTAGTACACCCTTCTAAGTCGTGAAGTGTACACTATGCTTAGCGTTTGTGGACTGTGAGAAAGCCTTCGATTCGGTGGAAACTTGGGCAGTGTGTTGAGGTCACTGCAGAGATGCCGGATAGACTACCGGTATATCCAAGTGCGGAAGTGTTTGTACGAAAACGCCACAATGTCAGTTCGTATACAGGGCTAGCCTACGAGGGCTAGATACGAATTGCAGCGGGGAGTGCGACAGGGAGCAGGGAGATGTAATCTCCCCGAAGCTCTTTACCGCTGCGTTGGAAGACGTCTTTAAGCTTCTGGATTGGAACGGATTTGGCATCAACGTCAATGGCGAGTTTTTCATCATCACTCACCTTCCGATGCCGATGATATAGTCATGGTTACTATGGAGACTCTGGGTGACCTTAATGCAATGCTCAATAACCTCAGCAGAGTTTCCCTACAGGTGGGCCTTAAAATGAACATGAGTAAGACGAAAATCCTGTCTAATGCTCATGTTCCGCTCCACCCAGTAATCGTTGGGAGCTCTGCCAGTGATGACATACGGTTGCGAGACTTGGTCGCTAACTATGGGCCTCATAAGAAAGCTCAGGGTCACTCAGCGGGCGATGGAGAGAGCAATGCTCGGGGTTGCTTTACGAGATCAAATCAGAAATGAGGAGATTCGCAGAAGAACTAAAGTAACCGACATTGCTCGACGTGTTGCGAAGCTGAAGTGGCAATGGGCGGGGCACATAGTTAGAAGAACCGATAGATGTTTGGGTCCCAAAGTGCTGGAGTGGCGACTACGCGCGGGAAAGCGCAGCGTTGGTAGACCCCCTACTCGCTGGACAGACTACATCAGGAGAGTCGCAGGGAGCCGCTGGTTCCAGGCGGCGCACGACCGAGGCGTGTGGAAATCCTTGCAAGAGGCCTATGTCCAGCAGTGGACGTCTACCGGTTGAGTATGATGGTTATGATGATGATGACATGTTAACTTCACGGTCGGTAGCAAGCCATGTATTTTATTTTATATATTTGAATAATTTGGAAGTGGAAAAAATAATACAAGCTGTGCGCCAGGTTTATTTATTTTGTCAGTGTCAAACGTTACCCTCAGACGTAGTACACATTGTAAAATTGCGGTAAATAATAGTATAACTCCGTCACCAGTTATGGACGCGCAGTGGGAGGTGTCGCTGTCGGGCGCGACAGTCGCAGCGGGCGGCGTGGCGGCGCTGCGCTGTCGCGTCGCGCCCGCCGCGCTCGCCGAGCCCGCGCTGTTCTACCGCGGCGAGCGCGTGCTGCACGTGGACGCACCCAGCCCCGGTAACTGCTATACCCGTCTCATTGATACTGCGACAGTCGCGGCGAGCGGCGTGGCGGCGCTGCGCTGTCGCGTCGCGCCCGCCGCGCTCGCCGAGCCCGCGCTGTTCTACCGCGGCGAGCGCGTGCTGCACGTGGACGCACACAGCCCCGGTAACTGCTATACCCGTCTCATTGATACTGCGACAGTCGCGGCGAGCGGCGTGGCGGCGCTGCGCTGTCGCGTCGCGCCCGCCGCGCTCGCCGAGCCCGCGCTGTTCTACCGCGGCGAGCGCGTGCTGCACGTGGACGCACCCAGCCCCGGTAACTGCTATACCCGTCTCATTGATACTGCGACAGTCGCGGCGAGCGGCGTGGCGGCGCTGCGCTGTCGCGTCGCGCCCGCCGCGTTTTGCCCGTTTCAAACAATCGCCGGCCTGGGGTACCCGCAGTCACACAAATATCATCACCACACTTATTTATCACTAGCTGACCCGGCGAACTTCGTACCGCCTTAGTATGCAAAATTAAATGTATATTTTTCAATATTTCTGAGAGACTGACCCGGCGAACTTCGTACCGCCTTAGTATGCAAAATTAAATGTATATTTTTCAATATTTCTGAGAGACTGACCCGGCGAACTTCGTACCGCCTTAGTATGCAAAATTAAATGTATATTTTTCAATATTTCTGAGAGATTTTCTTAATATTTTTTTCCGTAAGAACCTTCTCCTAATAATAACAAATACAACAAAAAAAGAATTAGTGAAATCGGTCCAGCCATTCACGCGTGATGCCGTGACCAAGGAAAACGGGTTTCATTTTTATATATATAGATGTAATTCACAAATGTTTCAATAGTACGTCCATATGCAAAGGGAATACAATATAATTAATAATATTATCTGAAGCTGAATTATTTTGACTGTACAGTTCTATAATCAAAAGCCTTTGCCATCAAATGAGACCTCACGTACTTATATTTAGTATTTATATTAATTTCACGTAGTAATAATTAGTTGCAAAGAAATATGCGCCGTGGATGTAGAGGCACATGTTTCTTATTGCTATTTAATGTTTACAGCGTTGCTGATTAAAATTCAGCGTGTACATATTTTAGGCGCATTGTGCGAATTTCATACGTATTAACTTCCAAGATTAGCGATAAACTTTAGCAATAATTAATATCGGCGCAACGCCGACGAAAATGAAAGCTCTCAGCATTAAACTTTCACAAGTGTGTACAATTTACGAGAGGGAAATAAAGCGCGTTGTGTTTCATAGCGCTCCAATATACGGAGAAGAGGAGCAATTAACGCGGCTCTAAGGCTCTAAGGCTCGGCCAGCAGGGCGGCTCGCTCGGCTGCTACACGGCGAACTAATATTAATTAAAAGCTATTTCTCGCCGCCGCCGCGCCGCCGATGAATGGCCTCGACGCGATGATCCCTCCCACATATACACACGCTGATGGAATTATGATGTCAGTGCATATAAGACCGATGCTTTAAATTTTAGTTAATTATAATTAATTAATTATTTTTTAATAATCTTCAGAAGTCCTTAAAACTATTCGGAAACGCGGTATGAGTAAGGACCTTTACGCACTGCATATAGGACCTTTACGATCCGAATCAATTCAGATTTAGATAACTCGGATCCGTCAACAACGCTTTGAATTGGAGATATTCTCGGATTCGGAAAACGACATTCGCATCTGGTGCGCAACCAACGCTTCATACAAATAGCACTGAGGCTATTTCTCGGAATAGAATTCTCGGATTCAGATCGGATGCAGTGCGTTATGAGCCTGAGGCCGGTGGCTCTGACGGTATACCTGCAATCTTCTTCTTGTTTTAGTGCCATCTTCTATCGGAGGTTGGCGACCATTAGGCTATCTGCACCTTGTACTCTGCTGCCCGAAACAGCGTTCGGGTACTCTTCCCGTACCATTGACGTAAATTCTTAAGCCACGATGTACCTGCACTAGTCCTGGGGAATTGTGCTCCTGGGTTGTCTCTTACGCTGACCCGCTTGTATCGCCTCTCTTTTGAAACTGCTGAAGTCCCCAATTCGTGGAAAGTTGAAAAAAAACTGTATGAATCCCATCACCTGTCGTATCAATTCTGACATTAGCACTTCCACTGATCTTTGGTAGAGAAACGAAGTTGCAACCATGGATAAGCTTAGTAGATAAGGAGTATAATCAAACGTGTAGGTAATAAATCGAAAATAAATGAAACTTGTGCACGCTGATTGTGTGTGTGTGTGTGTGTGTGTGTGCGCAGACGCGCGCTACGTAGTGGCGGGCGACGCGCTGCTGCTGCGCGACGCGGCGGCGGCGGACGCGGGCGCCTACAGCTGCCTCGCGCGGCACCGCGTCACCGCCAACACCAAGCGCTCCCGCCCCGCCCTCCTCGCCGTGCGAAGTGAGTCACGACAAGCTTTTACTGCACTCGACAGATAGCGGCGTGATGCGGATAAAATACGATCAATTGCAACATTTTAAGCCAATATCCCATGGTGCTCAAATAGCGACTTCGCATCGTAAAGCGTAGCGTTTGTCGACTCCCTTCATTATGTAGATGGACGATCTCAATCGATTAGTTGGCGGCCGATGAAAGCAAGCGGCACAAAACTGCGTCCTGCAACGAAACATGCAGATTTTCGTTCAGCGTCTAATGGTTGGGACATTGAAGCTCATATCATCTTTTAATTGATCTTAATGAACTACATGTATGTAATGTAGTAAGATTCATCTTTTATAACCTACGTCTTCTGTCGTTTTTTTTACCCTATCCATTGCTCCGTGTGTTGCGTTGTGACGTGCGACTGATTAGTAAAATAAAATGTAGCTGAAACTATGAGCAGTGGGTGACATTGCAGCCAGCTCGCCGAGCGGCGCGCCGCGGCTGCTGGCGGCGGAGAGCGCAGTGAGCGCGCGCGCCGGCGCCGCGCTCTGCCTGCCGTGCGTCGCCGCCGACTATCCGCCGCCGCAGTACACGTGCGTAGCCAACTTTGCGTTTTCAACGTTCAAAAGGCTTCCTCAGTTTCATATTTTGCAATCCAATGAATAAAAATTAAAAACTTATTTTATCATTTTTGTGGCGGTCTTCGAGGTCCGCGCACAATCCAATAGATGGCACTACTAGTAGCGCACAATGAACACGAAGAGTCTAAATCGCGATATCTAAGTTTTCTTTGAATTACGCTACCTATATGACTTCCAAAGATCAACGGTCGGACCAGCGGCCCCCGAGCACAACACTCGCTCGGAGGACGATCATCCTATCGTTACGGTCGAGCCATATCACCTGCTCCCGTACTCTTCATTTTAATAGTTCTCACACTTTGAAAGTAGCATAAGTTGAGTTATAATAGGTAATTCAGGCAGCCAGTGGTAGTGTGTGGTGGAGCGTGCGTCCAGTGGCGAACCCTCTATAAATGTTAAAAAGCCTGGCTTGCCCAATGCCCTGTTCCCAAAACGAACACCCAAACAATCAAACTCAATAATTATTATTTATTGACTCGATAATAATAATCGATCAGTTTAAATTTCGCGCGTCCTACAATCTCAGTTCAATGACCGCTTGCGATTACGTCTTACGAGCTTAGTTGAGTGATGAGTGAGTGAGAGGGGCCGTGGCTATGAATTTTCTGTTTCATGTCATACATTTTGTCTGTTTAATCCGATATAAATTCCTATAAATAGTATAGCGACATCTATGACCAGATATGATTGACTTTCGCGCTTTTACTACGAACGATATTTTCATGTTTATAATCCGCCTAATTTAAGAAGTCCTACGGGAATTTGTGGAACTAATACTATACATACAAAAACTGACTTAATTCGACTTCTAGCGCCGCCTCTAAGGGAATTCTTTAAATACGGAGTAAACCTTCATAAATTCAGTGTTTGCTTTTTGCTGTGGGAGTGCATAGTGAAATAATATTATAATTCGTGAATGAATTATTGGTAAATTTTGTTCAAAATGAGTTTTGATATTATTTTAATGAATATTGTTCCTTGTGACAATTTAAAGTCTGTGTAAAAAAATTTACTTTTGAACTGAAAAAACTTCTTATAAATTCACCAAAACCTACTCCAGACTTGTGTATTTCATAAACTTTTAAAAATCGAAAAAAGCATTTTAAAAATCCGCGTATAAAACTAAATGGATTGTCGGTTGTTCTCATACAAATAAATTATATTGTTGGTGTTGCATATTTTTTTCTAACGAAAATAACGTTTGGAATTCGAGTGGATATGATGATTTAAATAATTTACCCGGTGCTATAATTTTATGAAGGCATCAAAATTCCCAAAACCATATTATGAGTTCCGTTATTTCTCTTTGTAATTTCGGAAAACAACGCATAGAAACTTCTTTGTCCCGCCAATTGGCAAATAAAATTTCAAATAACAAAAATTCGCATTTCGCACGTACCTAAATCACAATGTTAGTGTACCATTGCTGACATAGGTATCTTAATTCTATCTAGTAGTAACTTATGCCTTCTGTGTGCTTTGATGAGCTCGTTAAGACAACATAAGTAAAAGTAGACGGAAGAATGCGATGGGCAGCTGGCTTGCCTACGTTTGAACCCTACGGCACGCCTGCACTGCGTGCGTCGTGTGTTCAGATGGTACCGCGAGCACGGCGGCCGGCTGGAGCCGGTGGCGGGCGGCGGTGAGCTGTGGCTGTGGGCGGGCGGCGCGGCACTGTGCGTGGCGCGGGCGGCGCGCGAGCACGGCGGCGCGTGGCTGTGCAAGGCCTACAACGTGTTCGGCGACGCCACCATGCAGGTGCGCCTCGACGTGCAAGAGCCCTTCAGCGTCTCCGTCGCGCCCGACCTCGTGGTGAGTACCTACCGGAGTATGCGACGTTATACCTACCGGAGTGGCAATGGACGTAGCGCATAGACGAGCCTCAATTCTGCGGCATGCGGGAAATATTTCTATGGCCAGCGGTCGACGTCTATTGGTCGACGACGACGATGACATCGTCCAAAAGAGTCTCAATCGTCCAAAATAGGTCAAAAAGTAATAGAGTGGTCGTGCAGGTGGCAGAGGCGGGCAGCACGGTGCGGCTGAACTGCAGCTGCAGCGCGCCCGATGCGGCGCTGAGCTGGCTGCGCGACGGCGCCGCGCTGCCGGGCGCCGCCGGGCCCGCGCTGCTGCTGCGCGGCATGACGCGCGCTCGCGCCGGCCTCTACCAGTGCGTGGCGCGGCGCGGCGCGCGCAGCGAGCAGGCCGCCGCGGAGGTGCGCCTCGGAGGTCTGCCTCTCAGCACTCGCTCGCTTATGGACAGCCGGACACGCTGCCAGCTGAGCGCTACACCACACCACACCACACCACACCACACCACACTTTTACTGCCTTGACAAGACAGCACATTTATCGCGACTTTCTGAAAGGAAGGATTGCAACTGAAATATGGAGCTCCTTTAGGACACCTTGTTTGCTACCCTGCTGCATCTCTGCTGAGGATTAATTTTTATGAGTTATATTGACAAAATTATAATTTTTTAGGGTTTGAAACACTTTTGAGCAAAGGGCTGTTGATGGTTTCAAAATCTAAATTCTTAAATATTAAAATACACAGAAACATACAAATGTACTTGACGTCTGTCCATTTCGGTGACAAAGGAAACAGAAACTCACTCACAGTTCGTACAATTAGGAGCGTTTATTTCATCAAGCGAGGGTCGATCGGCTGTAGGCTGTAGGGCCGGGGCTGGGCCGGGTTTGGGTCGCGCGCTCCATTAATTGGGGTCGGGAGTGATTGACGCTGAGCCTAATTAGTTGCGGGACACTCGTCACGATGACACAACCGCGGGGATCTGATCACGCTGCGTGTAATCCATATTCAACGAAATTACTTCCCGAGTGACGGAAAGCATATCTATTCCTTGTATCCAACCAACCTTAAAAAAGAAAACTCAAATATATTGCTGATTCATTTCTATGCAACACGATGTTTAGTTTATATCCATTTCTTTCAACCCGCTTCAGTGACTTAGTTTCTGACTAGTTGTCCATTAGTTGTAGACGTGAGTTACGTAGTCCACTCGAGTCGAGTCGCGTCGTAACCAATAGCGCACCGCCTCGCTACAGCTACAACCATAGGTACATCTAGCTACATCGACTGCGCCCCAAACCGGCCTTCCCGCAATCCGATACTATAAATATATTGCACACGACTTGTAACCGATAACCCTTTCACTGTGATACATTACTCGGAATTAAGTTACTGTGTGAGTAGACTCATGCTCTATTCAATAGACTAAAACCACAGAATATGGATATTACATTGTACTGTTTATTGTCTGCGAAACATCTTGCTTAAAAATATTCTCTTTAGGAAGGGGTTTCCGAACAATAGTGGGAGGATTATCATAATATTATTATGTCAATATAATATGTCAATGAAAATCACTTGTAAAAGTATATTTGATTTGTTTTTCTATTAAATTCTAAATAACTCTAATAATACCCGCAGGGCAGCTTGTGGCGAGCTGTTGGGCAGTAGCGACCCCACGGACCTGATCGCTCCCGGGAGAAGTCTTGTTCCTCATCTCTGGCTTGCCTTTATCGGCCGGCTGGAGTGAACACTGACGAGGAACAGAACTCCCACCTCTTGCTTGCCTCCATTGGCCGGCTTGAGTGGAGATTCGCAAGAGCATCTGCAAAGATGCTCGGAGGAAGGAAGTATTCCAGTAAGATGCTTGTAGGGATCTTGAATGGACTACCAGGATTGTCCTGAGAGCCGTGGAATACCTCTCCACTCCTCAAGCACCTCAGGTTATGTTGCCCCCTTGTCGCTACGTCACTATGTGCCAGCGGCTGTTTCCGGGGGCCCATTTACTGAGTGTGCGAGTCACCCCCTGCCATTTTATCCGTGTAAAATAGCATTGGTCAGGCAGGGGCCATAGTACTTCCATAGATATTTCACCAGTCCATTATAGTAACCCTAACCCGTAGACCCATACTTATAATTTGTGTCCATGTTTTGCAATAGTCCTGCACTAACCAGGGATTGTCCTTGGGTGCACTCGCATAGTGCATAAAGGGATATTCGCTGAATGGTGTCACATTTCCTTTAGAGTAAAATTGTCTAACGGGCCTCTGCGAGTTGGTTTCGGCCCCTCGTATGCCTTCCAAAGGTCCGGGATCCCATGGTCCCGAGATGGAAGAGACGACTAACTCTCGATTATTTAAATGCCTTTCATCGAGAAAACGACTGCGAATTGGAAATGTGTGGGGATAATTGGTTTATGTATATCTATGGTAGATTTGGGCAAAATGCAGTATAATGGTCCTGTGTCAATCAGCGGAGAGTAGTTATTGCGATGCATGGCTCATGTATCATGTATCATATCGATGGAATGAAATTGACGAGAAGCACATTTGTCAAATGGAGCCTGATTGAAATGAATAAATTCGCTCGCCAGCTTTCAATGTGTAATGAATATTGAAGTGTCAATTACAAAAACACAAATAGCATTTACTTACAGCTGATATTATATTTAACACTTTTCATTTAGTTATTAAAACGATTAATAATTGTTATATTGTACTCTTTCAGCTCTTTCAGTAAAAAAGATTATGTTGTAGCGAAAATAAGTATTGTTCAAATAGGTATATAAAATACCTACATTGACACGATCTCTATTCTTTCGATTCTAGGATGAACTGTGTCATATCTGTACGATGCACAGTCCAAGCCCTACAGTACGGTACTTACGTACGGCACTGTCATCATTCACCTACATTTAAGTATGCATTTCCTCTATCCAAGCATCAGAGCACAGTACACCATCGCGACCATCGCGCGTGCCTCTCAATCTATTCCCTTAGTTATCAGCACTCAATAAACATACCTACATCTCAAGTTTTTCAACTATTGCATTTTGGTCCTTCAAACCGGATATTATGTTGAATTGATTGATTAAAATTCATGCTCGGTAGTGGACCGGCGACAGGTTATGATGATGATAGTGACGCGTGTGGTGTGTGTGCCAGACTCGCCGCCCGAGCTGCAGTACACGTTCATCGAGCAGGCGCTGCGCGGCGGCGGCGGCGCGGCGCTGCGCTGCGCCGCCGCCGCCGCGCCGCCGCCGCGCATCGCCTGGCTGCTGGACGGCCAGCCTCTGGAACACTACCTGCCGAGACACAGGTGAACTACATTACGCTTATTTGAACACATCCACTACAGAAGCTTTTTTTCAAAAAAAATTACATAACAAACAAAATGTAACATGGTGACAAAATGCTATAACAGTTGTGATGGTCCTACGACTAATTTTGAAACCACAACTTGTATACCGACATATTACAATTATGAGCGGTGTTTTACCAGAACGTGAATGGGTCTAAACGGAGTTACTGATTTGAGAACAAGTGTATGTAGTGAATACTGCAGCCCAGTACAATCAGGGGACTCTTATTGTATGTTCGAGCTACTTGCGCTATCAATTTCATTTATTAATTCAGACAATAAATTGGTCCACTTTAGTGTTAGTAACAATATAATCTTAATAACTATGTTAGTGCTTACAAACTGAGGTGTTAGTAACAATTTTACCTTAATCTATATTAGTACCTAAAAACTAAAAGGGATCTAGTCCTCTGTATGAGTTTCCCCACCTGAGGACTATCCATCTTCCCTGCTATGCTATTCAGAATGCTGTTGCTGCTTCCACGAACTCTGGACAGTAGTGTCCAGTCACAGTCACAGTCATCTGTCCGCGCGCTATGTTTTAATTGTCACAAAATGTTACCAAGTCGCTCGGCTGGCTCGAAGTGTTGTGTACGTTCATATTGTTCTGTGTGTATATCGCCAGGTACTCTATAAGCGAGGCGGCGTCGACGCAGGGCGAGGTGGTGTCGACGCTGAACGTGACGGCGGCGGCGGCGGGCGACGGCGGCCGCTACACGTGCCGCGCCACCAACGCGCTAGGCGCGGCCGAACACTCCGCAAGGCTCAACATATACGGTGCATATTATATTTATTAATGTCATGTAGGACATTTACGTTTCACGTACTTCTTGCACGTTCTTCTTGTATACTTAATATTATAAATGCAAAAGTGTACCTGCCTGTTCGCTATACGCTACGCTTTCACGGCCCTTCTTATCAACCCATGTTGATGAAATTTTGCATAGAGATTGTTTGAATTGCACTTACTCATATTAGACTTCGCACATATTAGTATCTATTATATTTTTGACTGTATGTAACACTTCGTTAAACACTTGTATAACATTAACTAGTCAAGTGTTGTAATAATTTGTTTATCGATTTAAACTTTACCATTAAGTAATACAGATTTTTGCTATTCATACTAGTACAAATTTTCATCGCCTCACCTATGAGGAACAGATTTCCTCCGTGAATAATACGTGTCACAGAATGTGAACTGTATTTTACTACTTGTCACTATACGCGTTGGCCAGTTGTATTGAAACTGTTACAAGTAATATGCAATGCGCCGTGTTGCAGGCCCGCCGGCTGTGCGGCGCATGAGCGCGGCGCGCGCGGTGGCGGGCCACAACCTCACGCTGCACTGCCCCTACACCGGATATCCGATCAGGTCTATACAGGTGCATTTGGTACGATCATTCCTATAGCGATACACACTATCACTGTTTTACTAATCGAGTTTTATATTTGCGTTTTCTCTACGTTGTAGATAAAGAGATATGCGTTTCGTGGCGTTAAACAGCCACAGCACTGCATGAAATAGCTGTTTAAACTGACAAGTTGCAATGACCGAGACACGATTCGAATCTCAGAGCGCGTAGGGGCCCTGGACGTATCGATACCTTTAGATTTTTCAAAAACGTTTCAGCAGATCGAAGTTAACTTCTCGCGTCTCGCTAAGTAAGACAAGGAGCAAAGTCTCTCCGCACGGGTCCCGGTCCATATGCGCGAGTGCGCCAATATTGCAATACCTCGAGAGTGGTGTTCCGCAGCTCGGTGTCGTGGCGGCGGCGCGGCGCGGCGGCGGCGCTGGGCGGCGCGGGCCGCGTGTGGGCGCGGGGCGCGGCGCTGGGCCTGGCGCCCGCGCTGCCGCACGACGCGGGGCACTACGCCTGCAGCGTGACCGCGCCCGGCGCGCCCGTCGCCATCGGGGACCTAGAGATACAAGTTAGAAGTTAGTGCACTCATTGTTACATTGACACAAAACAATAAATCCATACTTCTATACAAATATAATATTATCTCGGAAAATTAAGAGATTCCACGGAAACAAAAAAATCAATCCACGCGGGTGAAGTCGCAGGCATCAGCTAGTCACTCATAAATATACCGAAGCCTGAATTGCGATTTTCTCCTTTTGGGGCCAGTGCGGCAAACTTTTGTTTTTGACTGTGTGGATTATTACCGTTTTCTACCCCGAAGGGAGGAAATCGATTATTTCAGGTCTTACCTAGGCTTGACCTTCCAGAGATAACACTACCTTTACTTTTCATGTGCGTACATACTTTAACTATTAGTGAGAGCAAGATAGCCTATATACGGAGCGGAGCTGCGGGGCGCCCCCCCCCCCCCCCGCGCGCCCGCGAGTGCCGGCCCGGCGCGACGGGTCCCGCGAGTGCGCCTCTTGTACCCACCCGGAGCTGAGTGAAGTGTCTTTGTGGCGGCAAGAGACTTACTCAGGTTCAAGCCTAGGCAAGACCTGAAATACTCGTTTTCCTCCCTTTGGGGGTAGAAAGCGGTCATGTTTCTGTCCTGTGCCGTCCGCTTGACCTTCCGGAGACTTGTTTTGGTATCTGTCGGCACTATAGTATAGCGTACTGTGACTTTATAAAATAAAATAAATAAAAGACAAATAATTTGTATTATCGTGATATTATCAGATTTCGTTTAACAATAATAACTCAGCTGATCTTAACATATAATCAACAGAAACAAAAACATTCTTCTCACTAATAATCATAGGAACTAATCAGTTGCATTATCTCTTCTTCGATGATTTTTTAAATTATTATATTAATTCAAATTTAACAGACAATCTTAAATTACACTGGTACAAAGGAATATAAAAAAGTATTTTCGGAATGAAAAGAGGGCGCTGACGCAGACTTACAATAATACTTGAAAACATTTTTAGCGCCTCTTTTTAATAATTACCTCTTTTTAATAAATCATCTAGAGGTAAATTATTTTCAAAGTTATAGGATGCAACAGCTGATCTGATTGATCCTGGACCAACCTCTAAGCCCAGACTTAAGAATACCGGTGTTAGCCACCCAGCAATCACCACTCTGGAGGCAGGCTTCACCTTTCCTCTAGTCGTAATAAACAAGTTCACTAACCCCGGAGACGCTTTTCTCCTTTCCGCAGACACGAGCAGCAACTGCCGTATCCATGTTACAATGTCAAATTCTGAATATTGAGACTTATTTACTAACCGACCCAATTGTCTTTCCTTGACACGATCCGTTTTGGAACCAAACGCTGGTCAAAACGTTATGTCTCATTTTGTATAGAGCATCCATCTAGGGACCACTACCAGGTACGTCCCATTTGCATAGTTCAGGTGTTGGTTGACTTTGGGAATTAATGGCGGTGGTGGGAATACCCAGACTAGATTGTACTCCCACTTCCTGCTGAATGCATTGACGAAGCATGCTTCTACATCCGTCGCATCTATCGACACGTTCTGGCGGACTACTCTGGACACGGACGTCACAAATAGGTATATTTGTGGAGTTCCCCAACGGCTGAAAACCTTCTGTGTGAGACTCTTGCTCAAGTGCCAATCGGTTGCTGTCGACTGTCTCGACAATCGGTCTGCTATCGTGTTGAATTTTCCGGGTATATAATAAGGTATTAGAACGGTGTTGATCTAGTTCGCAAAGAGTAAGATCTTTCTCGCCACCAAGTACAAAGTCTGTAATCTCGTGCCTCCTTGGTTGCGTAGATATGCAATTTCTGTTCGATTGTCTGCCTTAATCTTTACAACTTCGTTCTCGATTAAGACTCCGAACTTCTTGAGGGCTATATAAATTACATACAATTCCTTTAGGTTTATGTGCCGCTTCACCTGAACTGAAGTCCACTTGCCGGACCAGAGAAACTGTTCTAGTTGTATGCCCCACCTTGTATCTGAAGCGTTGGTCGTCAAAAATACATTCGGCCCTGCGATTATTGGACTCGATTCCTCTAGATGTTCCAGCCACCAGATACATTCGTTTACCGCAGGTTGAGGTAAAAGGAAGATTTTCTTTGGTCTGTACTCTTCTAGAAACCGGCTAGCTTTTTGAAGTTGCCTGCAGAAAGGGCGACCCAGCGGAACTACTTCTATCGCGAATTGTAGTTTCCCTAGTAAAGACGTTCCTTGAATCCAGTTCCATCGACCCAACCTTAAAATCTTTTTGGGAAACGATCGCAGATTTGTATCTTTGTCCTCGGGAAGGGTTTTCAGATTCATATGAGTGTTGAAGATAATCCTTAGAAATTCGATTTTCTTTGTTGGACTGGTGATAGACTTGTCTCGATTTATTTTCCATCCCAAGAGTGATAACAGGTCTACTGCTGTCTCGACCTGCCTATGAAGAACTGAACTGTCTTGGTGGGCGAAAAGAAAACCGTCCAAATACTCCAGAACTCTCATTCCCTATGCCCGAAATATATTATTTGCGATCTAACTTGTTATCCTTGAGAATGCAATGGGGTACTGAAGAGGCGCGCTCGCGTGACTCGTCGCTCCTAGCCAGCACTCGCGAGCGTCAAGGGGGGCCGCCGTATATAGGCTATCTCGCTCTCACTAATAGGTAAAGTATGCACGCCCATGAAAAGTTATAGTAGTGTAGGTGCACACATACCTACATGCTGACGTAAATATGACGCGGCCACGTTAGCCAATCCCCAACATGATGACGTATACATGACGCGGCTACGTTAGCCAATCACGTGCCGCCGCCTGAATCACGCTAACGAAGTTCCTTCGGAATTGAACTATATATAGAAATTTCAATCCACAACAATTGGCCCAGCTGGGATCGCCGAGCATGACACCGGCTCGGAGGAAGATCTTCCTATTACTTCGGGAGCATATACCATACGCTCCCGACAGTAATGTTATCTCCGGAAGGTCAAGCCGACGGCACAGTGCTGAAATATACAATTTTATGAAGAGCATATTAATAATTTTTAGAGATACTGGTCGGAGTTTGAAGAATACTTATACAAAAACTCTTCGGCAGATCCTCCAAAAATTTCTCCATTCATGTTTTCATCGGAGCTGACCGAAGGCAGTTCTGTGCAAGTGCTGTGCGGAGTGTCTTCAGGAGACAAACCCATGTACTTTTCCTGGTTCAAAGACGGTGCTCCTCTTCCACCGAGCTTACAGGTACCATTGCAGTCATTTAACAGACGCGTCAGTATGAGTATCGGGTGTGTGCATCACTAAGACTTAGTCTTCACGGCAGATAGAAGAAAAGAGCCTGAGCGAATTCTCGCTGCTGATGTTCCCGCAGCTGAGCGCGCGCCACAGCGGCGCCTACACGTGCCGCGCCGCTAACAGCGCCGCCGCCGCCAACTACACCGCCGTGCTCAGCGTCAGAGGTGCGCTCGCACACACACACACACACACACATACACAGAATCTAATAGATCGAGTGCTTATGATCACAATATGTTCTGTGTTCCCAGTGGCGCCGTCGTGGGTGACAGAGCCGCTGGACGCGGCCGTGCTGCTGGGCGCGCCGCTGCTGCTGCAGTGCGCGGCGCGCGGCCGGCCCGCGCCCGCCGTCGCCTGGCACCGCCGCATCGGTGAGCACTATCACCTACACCGCTGCGTCCGCACACTCTAATGTATTTGTATTTTTACTGAGTGCTTACTCTTTTCTTTCTTCCAAACAATGAAATAGGTGAAGGCATAAACGGATTGGAAAACTCCGAGCAATGGGTGGCGACGGGTTCGGAGTGGGGCGCGGAGGCGGGCGGCGGCGCGAGCGCGGCGGAGGCGGGCGTGGCGCGCGGCGCGCTGGCGGCGCGGGCGGCCACGCGCGCGCTGCAGGGCCGCTACCGCTGCAGCGCCGACAACGGCGTGGGCGCGCCGCTGCTCAAGCACGTCAACGTCACCGTGCACGGTACCAACCGCCTTGTGAACTATTGTTCGAACCCTTCGCCTGAGCACTTCGACAAATCGATCTCAATAAAACGTCTACCGAGATGAACCGATGAATCGATGAACTGTCTACCGAGATTTTCCGTTTCGCCTGGTTTTCTACCGTTTATTAGTTTTTGCCATCTACCTGTAACGTATTTCTTTTATCAATCAATCAATCAATCAATCATTTATTTATTGCACATTTGGGTTTACTTGGTGTTATTCTAGATATTGTACATCCAAATACCTTAATACGGCATGCAATATTAAAATTAGTAACATAGGTACATAATATTTTATATTATCAAAATACGATTCTACATATTATAATCATTTGTTCAAAATTTTCTAAGTTTACATATTATTTCTTATTATCATATTTATTAGAACATTTAAGTATGTCATAATATAAGAAAAGATTGGACTTAAAAATAATAATGATGTCAAGGTAGGTGCTTAATAAGAGATTACATACCTATTACATTTACAATTATATCATAAGAAAGAATAAAATGTCAAATTATTAAATAAAATAGTAGTCAAATTATTGATTTAAGTATTCAGCCACACTATAGAAACAATTGAATAAGAGCCATTCAAAAAGTTTACGTTTAAACACATGTAACGACATATTTTTCTCTTTAAATCCCTGTGGCAGCTTATTGTATAATTCTACACACATTGCGTAACAGTTTTTTGTGTAAAATGCAGAGTTAACTTTCTGTGGAATAATTAGTCGATTTGAGTTGTGACCATTTCTTGCGGGTAGTTTTTTTTCGGCGGCTTTTCTAAATAAATTATTGTTTTTCCTAATAAATATGATACTTTCATATATGTACATACATGGCAGAGGCAGTATTTTTAGCTTTTTAAAAAGGGGTTTACATGAATCGAGAGGTCCTGCTCCACAAACCGCCCGAACACATTTCTTTTGTGCTATAAAAGCCTTATTTATATCACTCGAGTTTCCCCAGATAATTAGTCCGTAACGAAGATTACTCGATATGTAACCATGGTAAGCCATTAGCGCGCTATGTTCGTTAACAGTTTTATATAACCTTCTTAATGCAAAGACAAACTTGTTTAGTTTACTGCAAATCTTTGCTATATGAGATTTCCAGTTACAGTTTCGGTCCAGTTCTATTCCCAAAAATGTCGTTACTTCATCTTGTCCAATTTTTTGTCCATTATATTGAATATTAAGGTCATTCGTGACTATATTCGGTCTTTTAGTAAATTGAATATATTTAGTTTTATTTATATTAACAGTTAAGTCATTATTATTTAGCCATTCAATAATATTTTTTGTTACGTCATTTACTTCAGAGGTGTAATCGGTATTCTTTTGTTCTATTACAACAGAGATGTCATCAGCAAATAATGTACAGGGTTGATTAACACAATGGGGGAGGTCATTTATATATATAATAAATAGTAAAGGACCGAGCACACTTCCTTGAGGCACCCCGGTTAGATTAATTTTATTATCAGATCTAAAATAAGTTATTTCTGAGTCAATTACTCTCTGGATTTCCACATATTGATATCTATCTTTATCTTTCGTAACGGAGAGCGCTCGCCCCCAGAGCCGGCGCACTTCGGGGCGGAGGGCGAGACGCCGCGCAACGTGTCGGCGGTGCGCGGCGGCGACGCGACGCTGGCGTGCCTCGCGCTCGGCGACGCGCCGCTGCACGTGCACTGGACGCACCGGGGCGACGAGCTGCAGCTCGACTCCTACAGGTGCGACACCTACCGAGCTACCGAGCGCGGTGCCACCGCGGAGCGACAGTGAGAGGTCGGCGTGTTGCAGGTGGTCGCTGTCGGAGGAGCGGCGCGGCGCGGGGCTGCGCTCGGCGCTGCGGCTGCGCGGCGCGGAGGCGCGCGACGCGGGCGAGTACCGCTGCCACGCGCGCAACGCACACGGCCGCGCCGCCGCCCGCCTCCTGCTCACCGTGGAAGGTGCGACACCCGCCACGATTATGGCTTTCAGTAGAGGTTTTTTGAAGTGAATACTTCTTTAGGCGCGTTGAGCCCTTTTCGTTAGGGGGTAAAAATGTAGATTCGCGTGACCGTAATCGACATGCTCGCGTGACCGACATTGCTCGCGAACATAATATAAATATACAACATTCGAAATTAAACTTTAATGTCTTAGTGTTAAGGTTTATATTTTAATAATTTTAAATAAAAATTTTAAAGCTACTGTTTCACTTCTATGATCGGCAGTCTATATACTGGCTATTTTTTTATTTTTTTTATCCACTACAAGTAAACTCTTGACTGCGACCTCACGTTGATGGTCGATGGAGAGTCAAAAAAATCATAGAACTTTTGTGCTTTATTTAACTTTTTATTTTCGGAATAGTTAGATTATAGCTACAGAATCTTTTGAATGTAATGAACCATCAGGACTTCTCATCTCCACTCGCACCAGCTCGGAGATCGGTTTCCTTCGGAGGGAAAACGAGATCGACCTTAATGAATAGGTGCTGGCTTTTCGAATGTCGCATTGATATAGTATTGTGTATGCGAGTGTCGGGCGTGGTGTGGTGCGCAGAGCCGCCGGGCGCGCCGCGCGCGCTGCGGCTGGCGGGCGCGGCGCCGCGCGCGGTGCGCGTGTGCTGGCGCGCGCGTGGCGCCGGCGCGCACTACGCGGCGCTGCTGACGCCGCCGCACGCGCCGCCCGCGCTGCACAACCTCACGGTGGAGGAGGGCGCCATCGATGAGTACGACTGTTTCTTATTCTGCACGCATACTTTTAAAGTGGTCCGTCCCTGTATACATTAATTGTATTGTCTGTGGAGCAGCGTGGACGCGGAAGGCTACCGCGCGCTGTGCGCGCGCGTGCGCGTGCTGCGCGCCGCTGCCGCCTACTCGCTGCGGCTGGTGGCCAGCAACCGCGTGGGGCCTTCGCCGCCCTCGCCCGCGCTGTTGTTCACCACGCTCGAGGAAGGTCAGCACGCGCGCCGCCCGCACCCCTCCGTGACGTCGCGGACGTACCATCACTGATAGCATTATTTTTTTTAGCACCCTCGGGATCGCCTCTAAACGTTCGAGTGAGACCCGTCAACTCGGAAGGACTTCTCGTATCTTGGTCGGTGAGTACATTTTTTCTTTTTTCCTTCCATACAAATTAGACAGAAATAGAGTGTCAAGATTCTCGCTAACACAATATTAGAGTGTATGAGTAGGTACGCGTTTATAATAATACGTATCGACCAGTCGCCGGCGCAGGACAGCTGGAACGGCGAACTGCTGGGCTACGCGGTCTCGTGGCAGGAATTGGACGGGGCGGACGGGGCGGGCGGGGCGGGCGGGGCGGGCGGTGCGGACTGGGCGGAGTGGGCGGAGGGCCCGCGCGAGGCGGCGGCGCCGCGCGGCACGGCGGTGGCGCGCGGCTGGAGCAGCGCCGAGCTGACGCTGGGCGGGCTGCGGCCCTTCGCACGCTACGCGCTCACTGCGCGCGCCTTCAACCGCGCGGGCTCCGGCCCGCCCTCTGACACCGCTTACGCCGCGACCTCTGACGGACGTACGTACACAACTGTTTGTACTATCTTTATTGTCATCTTGCGGATAACTGGCGGTTGCATAAATTGAATGTGCGACCGCAGTGCCGGAGGAGCCGCCGACGTCGGTGTCGTGCGAGGCGGTGTCGGCGCGCGCGCTGCGCGTGCGCTGGCTGCCCCCCGCGCGCCCCGCCGCGCTGCCCCTCCGCGGCTACGACGTGCTCTACGCGCCGCTGCATCGCGCCGACTGTGAGTGTGTGTGCGTGTCCGCCTCGCGCTGCGCCCCGCGGCCCCGCGCGTCGAGTGACGTGTCCGTTGTGTGCGCAGTGTGGGGCGCGGAGGCGGCGCGCGCGGCGCTGGGGGGCGAGGCGCTGCTGGGCGCGCTGCACGCCGCCACTAACTACTCGGTGAGCGTGCGCGCGCGCTCCGAGCGCGGCGCCGGGCCCGCCTCGCCGCCGCTGCTGTGCCGCACCCGAGACGACGGTGAGTGACCTGATTTTTTATAACTGTAACTGGGATCACTGACATCATATTCTGATTTTGTTATGTCCAAAATGATTTTATTTTATTTTATTTTAATTTTATTATTTCAGGACACTGCAAGGGGGTAGATTGGGCGAAATGGAAATATACCCGGATACGGAATAATCTACCACCTTACAAAGATTAGAGGGAAAAAAAAATTAATTAATTGAATCTATCTACTTAGTAAGGAAAGGAAGCTAGCTGTCGACTCCCTTGTAATGTATATGAGGTGTTATAAATGAAATTTGCTAGGTGTTAGGCAAAATTGTTTTTAATATTTCTTTTACCGGGGTCGCTTAATACATTTGTAATTCTAGCTTAATGCCAAGACTTAATTTAGATACACTAGAATGGCTTAAGTAGTAAGTAGTACATAAAATCTTTAATTTAAATTTAGTTTACCGTAGGCACGGAATAGAAAATGATACAGAAAAGTTCATAAAATTGTTTCAAAAAGCTCAGTAGTAAAGACTGGGTTCTTACCGGACACACCACTCAGAAACACTTCACTAAACTGTCCCAGGATACTAATAAAACACTCTTGCTTACTTGTAGGAGCGAGGACTGCATAGCATGCTGGGACGGCATAGGCCAAAATCCAAAATACATCCAAAATGCAATTTACTTGATTCCTCCAAAACCGAAATGTTTCATTACAAAAGATTTTCACCAAGTTTTCATTAAATGGTTCCTACAGGAACATTCAAAATTTCCTTTCCATGGGATGAGATAGTGAACCATTCTTCATAAGAAAATTAAGTGGATTAAACGAATTTGGTAATCCATAAAACAAAATCCAGAATATGAATCCATAAAGTGCAAAACATGAATGTGCAAAACGTAAACTGCAAACGTAAAAACTTAAACTGTAAACTGCAAACGTAAAAACTTAAACTGCAAACGTAAACCCTGTAACAAAGAAAAAACAAGGTTATATTTTTGAGCTGTGTGAAAACCCCGCGTGTGGAATTTTTTTCGATCAAACGCAACTCACGTATAGAACTCCTGGCCGCTAAAGTTTTCAGGAGTCCACCCACAAACCCAATATATCCTCATTCATTTGGAAAAAAAAAACACAGGAACTAAAACAAAAAATCATGAAATTAGGATTTTCCACAACCGCCATTTTGTCGAATCAACGTGGCGTCACTTGATTTTTCACTTACCATAACTGATGAAATATTGAAATATGTTAGGATGACTAAATTGATAATAATTGTGTTTTCCCAGGCGAAGCCATGGGTGAAAGAAAAGTGAGATTTTTCCGGGAACGAAAATTCGGTCTTCACATGATGACACCCAGAAAAATTCTGATCTGACAAGTCGGTGTTGCCAGACGGCAACCCGAGTGTGTGGCCGCCTCAATTAGCTTTCACCATAAACCAAATTGTGTCGGACTCATAGACATAGAAATTTTTCGCTACGCTCAAAAGTCTATGGTCGGACTAAAAAAAAATATTATCAGAACGAATTTTACTAATAAATTTTTAATACGTTAAGCGAATACTATCGTATTTTATTTTATTTAAATACGACCTAACGACAACGAAGCGCCATCTCTCGTGAACTCGAAAGAAACTCAATGATTCTGTTTAATTATATCGATTTTCTCCAATCTATAGTGTAGTTTTAACATCTTATAGCATGCTGTGGCAACCTCTAAGTGGGTATACAATAGTGCATATAACTTCTGTTTTAATTTATATATATTTTTCCTTGTTAATTGAATTGTAACCTGTTGGGTGTCCTAAAATAAATAAATAAAAATAAAAAAAAAAACTCTGATGTTTGTGACATCGAGCCAACGTAGTTCTGCACCTTGAAGCTAGGTGGCGCTAACATCCTTTGAACAAAAATAGATTTTCGATTTATACTCGAAGCTAATTAATTGTCCAAAATTTACAACGTCACAACACCCAACAGGTTACAATACATTAACAAAGTATAAAACAAAAGTATATTATATACAATACAACAGAGTTATAAATGCACTATTGTATACCCACTTAGAGGTTGCCACAGCTTGCTATATAATGTTCAATTACACTATATTTAGGAGAAAATCTAAATAAAAGAAGAACGGAAAATAAAATAAAAATAAATTAATTACACAAACAAAAACCGGAATTGACGGTGATGAGATCCCGCAAGCTGAGCCAGACAGCCAGACTGGATCTAGTACATTTACAAAGTAAACAAGATAGTATCATTGTCACAATTGATAGATCTAAATGCTTTCAGATCGTCCGCGTACAGTAGAACTTCCGAGTAGACAAAACAGTTAACGACATCATTAATAAATATATTAAAAAGTACTGGACCGAGTATAGATCCTCGGGGAACTCTAGAGTGAGCAGTTAAAGTGATAGACGACTCGAAACCACCCATAACCACGTTTATTACGCGTGTGACACGGGAGGGTCGGGTCGGCATCGGCTGACTCCTCGTCCCCGTTGCAGTGCCGAGCGCGCCGGAGCCGGTGCGCGCGCTGGCGGCGGGGCGCGACGCCGTGCGCGTGGTGTGGGCGGCGCCCGCGCGGCGCGGCGGCGCGCTCACGCACTACACGCTGTACTCTCGGGAACTCGGCAAGTACGAACTCGCGCGGCGCGTGCTTCCCCGGCCCCCCTCACACCCCCCACGCCGCGCGGCTCACCGTGCGCGTGTCCGCAGGGCGGGCGGCGAGCGGGCGGCGCGCGTGGCGCCGGGCGCGGACGCGGACGCGGACGAGGCGTGGCACGAGGTGCGCGGGCTGCGCGAGCGCGCCGTGTACGAGTTCTGGGTGCGCGCCGCCACCTCCGCGGGCGAGGGCGCGCCCAGCCGCGCCGTCAGCGCCGCGCCGCAGCCGCTCAGTGAGTTCGCCCATATGGTTGTAAATTGTATCATAATGCATTTTGCGTTTCATAGAGGACTCGGCATGAACCGAGTCAAAATAGTACTTCGTCGGTATTCGGAGTGTTGCCAATGTACGATTACTTGTTGCGGTGCGTGTGCGAGGTACTCGCTAATGAGCACAGTGCAGGGGCGGCCCGCATCTGGTCGCTGGGGCGCGCGCTGGGCGCGGCGCGGGGCGCGCGCTTGCGTCTGCGCTGCGGCGTGCTGGGCGCGCCGCCCGTCGCGCGCCGCTGGGCGCCTCTGCCGCGCGAACACTCCGTCACCGATGACGGCGAGCTCGTCATTCACAGTGAGTGCACTCCATAATTATAAAGTACTAGCTGATGCCCGCGACTTCGTCCGCGTGGATTGAAGTTTTTTTTTCCTGCGGGAACTCTTGAATTTTCTGGAATAAAGAGTATCCTATGTGTTATTCCAGACTATAATCTATCTCTGTGCCAAAATTAATACAGATCCATTCAGCCGTTCTGGTGTGATCGAGTACCAAACGTCCATCCATTCAGAAATCCATCCATCCATCCAATCTTTCGCATTTATAATCTATATATATAAAAATGAAACCCGTTTTCCTTGGTCACGGCATCACGCGTGAATGGCTGGACCGATTTCACTAATTCTTTTTTTGTTGTATTTGTTATTATTAGGAGAAGGTTCTTACGGAAAAAAATATTAAGAAAATAAAGTAGTGCATCATTGCTACGCTAAGGCGGTACGAAGTTCGCCGGGTCAGCTAGTGTTAGTATTAGTATAGGTCATAGTATCGACGAGCTCGTCTACCGAGTTCAGATAACAACTAGCATGAGAATGAAACCATTCTGAAGTATAGTTGAGGGTGATCGTGGTCGTGTGTCGCGGCGCAGAGGTGGAAGCGGACGGCAACTACTCGTGCTCGGCGCGCAACGCGCACGGCGGCGACGCGGCCACGTACGCGCTGCGCGTGCGGCGCGCGCCCGCCGCGCCCGCGCTGCGCCTGGCGCGCGCCGCGCCTCACGCCCTCAGCCTCGCCTGGGAGCCGCCCGCCGACGGGGGCGAGCCGCTGCTCGGTGAGCGTTGCTTTTGTACTATTTCATTTAAACTATAAGTAGGTACAATAATATATAACACTACAAAGTATTACAATGTATTTTTTTTTATTTATTTATTTAATGGTTTGCCAACAGGCAATACACAATAACAATATAAAAATAACAAAACACATAGAAAACATTTTTGAGTGTACCTGGCAAGCCAGCATGCATTTAGCTGATCTTGCAAATGCGGGGTTACCAGTTAACAAATAGCGTTAAACTTAAAAAACACAAACAAAATTACAAAAATAAAGCACTCAGCTAGAAATATTATTAGTCTATGATACTGCATCAATGAACTGATGCAGCAGCTGTTCTGTTACAATGTATGGGAAATACTTCATACCTATACATTAACTTCCTTTTTCGTGTCAGTTGACAACTTAACCCTAGACTTCACCTCCGCGGCTAACCCGTTAGGGGTAGGGTAGTTAAATTAAACCCATACCTTTACTCGGTTTCTACACGGCAACGTACCAGAACGTGAAATCGCTTATAGCGGTACGTCTTTGCCGGTAGGGTGGTACAAAACCACGGTCGAAGCCTCCTACCAGACCCAGACCAGAGAAAATTGAGAAATTATAAATCCCCAAATTGACCATGCCGGATCTCACGCTAGGACAACACACTGTCAGGGAAGTCTGTCTATAACCCATCTGCTTGCGTATTAATATTGGGTGCCAACCTGCGATTGTAGTCTAAGTACGTAATTTACCTGATTTGACTTAAGTTTGTAGAAAGCGTGGTGATTTGTCGTCACAATAAATTTGAGGGTTCAGGCTACACGCTGACGTGGTGGGCGGGCGCGGCGGCGGGCGCGCGGCGCTGGCGCGCGGGCGGCGCGGCGCGCGGCGCGACGCTGCGCGGGCTGGCGTGCGGCGCGCCCTACCGCGTGACGCTCACGGCGCACAACGCCGCGGGCGCCTCGCCGCCTGCGCGCGTTCTCGCACTTCGCACGAGGGGCGACAGTCAGTATCCTCACCGACAGGTTTTAAATTGCGTTATTTCATTTATCCCAGACTCTTTGTATTTTGTGCAATAATTATTACCTACTGATTTCGATGCCGTAGGCAGAAGTCTCATCTCTCGAGAACACACTCATTCGTATCGCGCTGATCGTCTGCTCCTTTTGTTTTCTTAAGATTATCGCATATTTTTAAAAGCCATTAATAAAATAAATAATTAATAAATCAATTTTGGCCTGCATGTGAGTGAAAGTGAGCTGTGAATCGAGCGGTGAGGTTTAGGCGGTGTTTGGTGTGCGCAGAGGCCGCAGCGCCGGCGGGCAAGGAGTGCATCTGGGCCAACAGCACCGCCCTGCGCGTGGCGCTGCTGGCGTGGGGCGGGCGCTGCGCCGTGGCGCGCTTCGCGGTGGTGCTGCGGCGCGCGGGCGGCGCCTGGGCCGAGCTGCCCGCGGGCGGCGACAGCGCTGAGGTACTGCACGCTCTGCACACGCCCACCAGCACGCGGGCTCCACTCCAGGGCGCGTAACATGCTCTAGCGAACGTCGATTCAGCGATTTAGACATGACCCGCTCCCTGCCGGTTCAGCTTGTAATAATGTAATCTGCTAAGCTATATCGGTAACGTTGGTTCCACGTTTCGTCGACAGGCAACCGATCTGGAACCCGGGACGTGGTACGAGATCCGCGTGTCGGCGTACTCGCCCGCCGGGGACACCGCGGCGCTGTACCGCGCCGCCACGCTCACAGCGAACGGAGGTAGCTACATTTTTTACTAGCTTCCAAAAAGAAGAACGCATAGTTTCTTTATGAATTACATTTGATTTTTATATTTTATATATCGTGACGTCGTTTATCGACACGTAACGCTCTTACATAATTTCACCATAGGTTTAAAAATGAGAACTTTTTTGAAGTGAAAACTTCTTTAGCCGCGTTGAGCACTTTTTGGCTTCGCGTGACCGACATGTTCGCGTGCGTGTTCGCGGGAGAGGAGTAAAATCACTTTTTTAACTAAGATTTAAGCAAATTAAATATGAGAATATTGAGGCCAATATTTCATTAATTTAATATTTGTTTGTAATTTTATGTGTAATGTATAATTTTCTTGATATATTTTCTTGTTTTCTATATATATAAACTATATAGCTGTATGTATGAGTCCTTAGGTGCATAATTAACTGAAGTTGTTGCTAATATAATACCTTTTTCTACATTTCCCAGTCAGAAACTCAAACGTTTAATGTGAAGTAAATTTGAATGGATTTAGTCACTTCTATCGGCAGTCATTGATTGCCAATTTTTAAAAATAATTAGTAACAAGAAAATTTACCTTAGTAAAAAAAAAGAAAGTAATGTACCGTACCTAATAAAAGTTTAACTTAATTTCATAGCGAGCCTTAAGAAAAGGTGTTTTATTTTCATTCAGAACGGATAGGCGAGCCGGTAGAGCTACCTCTCGAGGCGCGTATGGGCGCAGAGGACGGCGAGGAGGGTGCGGCGGCGCACGCGGCGGCTTGGTGGCGCGGCGGCGCGGGCGCGGCGGCGGCGCTGCTCGCACTCGCGTTCACGCTGCTGCTGGGCGCGGCGGCGCTGCTGGTGACGCGCGCGCGCAAGGCCGCCGCGAGCGCAGCGAGCCGCCCGCGCGACGCGCACGCCCAGCCGCTGTACGTCGCGCAACCCACGCACAACGGGAAAACGGTCACGCCACCCGACGGTCAGCACATACTGTAAAGATTAAAACTTTTAGTCGAGATCACCGTGCGTAGTGGTCAGTTGAGATAATATTGCGATAACCCCGATCGACGTGTCCTCAGGCTCGCTGCACGAGATCAGCCCGTACGCCACGTTCAGCATGTCGAGCGCGGGCGCGGGCGAGGGCGAGGCGGCGCGCTCGTGCGCTCTGCACCTGCGCTCGTTCCCGCGCGCGCCGCACGCGCCGTACGCGCCGCCGCCGCGCCCGCACCCGCTCGCGCACCCTAACGGTGAGCCGCACACGGCGTAGGTACACTCGGCTGCCATAAAATGTATTTGCTAGGTTATAAAACCGGCGATAGCGATGATATTCTAGACAAGTTCTCGGTTAATCTCTTTCACATAAGTCAACTTCTGGCACCTTTACGTCCGCCAGAGCACTTTCGTGTCTTGTTGCTATGCACTACAAACATAAAATATGAGTAATAGTGTCTGCGATTTGAGGAAAATACTTTCCTCAATAAGGGCCTGTGTACGTAGCGACCTTTTCATACGCATTCAACGCGCGTTTTTAGAACGCACATCGAAAAATAAATCGAAAAGAAAGTAGAAATGTACACGGCATACCTACTAGGTTTGATCACGCTCGCAGTGCGCCCAGCTCACTGCACTAAGATCACTTGTATACAAAGACTACTTTCTGTATTAACAATAGAATATTGTAATAATGTTTGTTTCTATACAAACCTATAGAAAATTCCACGCGGTGTAATCGCGGGGATCATGCATCATAAAATCATAGATGTATGTATAAAATTAATATATAAGTCCCCATGTACACGTGTCAAGGCAGCAACAAACCCCAAACGTCACAGCCATCGCACTGTCGTGTTTAATGTGTGATTGTTCCGGCGCAGATTATGGCAGCGCGCGCGACAGCGACTCGGAGTCGAGCGGCTCGCCGTGCGCCGCGTGCGCCGCCGAGCTGTACCGCCTGCCCGCCGCGCGCCTCGCCGGTACGCGCCCTCGCACCGCGCGACGCGACTGTGTCGCCGTGCTCTCGTGCGGTCGTACTAACGACTAGTGTGCACCGTTGCAGACACGCTGCCGGCGAGCGCGGCGTGCGCGGAGTCGAGCACGGAGGACGGCTCGTACGCGCGCCGCGAGCCGCCTCCGCGAGCGCGCGCGCGCCGCCGCGAACACGCGCGCGCCGCGCCACCCGCCGCCAGGTCAGTGGCTTCTGCACGATACTACGAACATCACCCCGATCGCAGCTGATGAGTTTATATTATTCTCCGTAGGAAACTCTTAGCACCATTTAGAATAAAACGATCTATTACGATATCAGACAACGACTCCTGCAGAGCACTGCATAGTGAAGTTTGCGTCCATGATTTATTGTAATCAATTAGCCATAGTAAGATCAAAAGCACATTATGTAATGTGCTAGTAACTATGATTGAGTCTAATATAAGTTTAACCTTTTTAGATTAACAAGCATAAACTCTACGGAGACCTCCCGCGATCGATTCGCTACTATTGGTTTAACTGTCTGTTGTACGAAACACATTCAAAAATTTAAGTGGCAGTTAAACTAATTTAAGTGCAAGATTTGTATGAAGTCTTGTGATTAAATTAGTTTAATCAATACTTAAATTTATAAAATTGTTTCGTGCAACTCAGCGTTAATGTCATAGTTGGTTTCAGTGCTGCAATGCATTATAATTGGATATGTTTTTGTTTCTGAAGCCATCGGTTCTAAGTGGGAGAGGGCGCTAGTGAGTGTGGCGCGTAGCGAAGCCCGTAGCCCGTAGCCCGTAGCCCGTAGCCCGTAGCTCGTAGCCCGTAGCCCGTAGCCCGTAGCCCGTAGCGCAACCCTCGCGCATGGCTTTCAGCTTCCGATCGCAGTGCCGGCGACATCTGTTGTTATTGATGAGCTCTCATCAATAACAATAATATGATACTCATAGCGTTCAAAATGCAATAATTTAAACCATCATTTAGGTTTTAAATTATTGCATTAAATCTTTTAGGGATAACTTTGCTAATTTGTCATCAACTTCGCTCGCTCGACATCTGTTACAATAAATGGATCTGTTACAATCAAGTATTGCTTTTTAAACCTCGATTGTAGACTGAGGCATGTACGAGTATCGTCATGTGTAAGCCGTCTCAGCGGTGACTTGAAGCTATGAGGTATCAAAATGGCGGATTTATGTAAAATACTCTGAACGACAATCACTGGAAGTCATTGAAAATCAAATAGGCACGGAGCGCACGGAGCGCATGGCGGGACTGGATGCATAGCGCGCCTCCGCGCAGTCGACTGCATGCTGGAACTTTGAACTTTGGTCGATATGGACGGGACTCATGCATTTGACGCAAATTACTCGTAGAGTCAAGTTTTTGTTATGATTAAATAACGTACTCGCAAAAACGCTCCCCTCGCATATGTAGCCGATAGTACCTACCCTATAGGTATACCCTATAGGTAAATAAATAAAATAAATAATACTACCTTCGCAAAGAGAAGTATTATTTTTAAAAGTCGGATTTTAAATTTGACGTTTCTAAAATAAGGATTATAGTTCTGAACAAAGATTCAACAATATTGAAATAATACTGCTTTAAGCGAGGATAGTAACTCCCCTGAGTGATAAATTATGGGCGGCCGCACAGCGTTGTTTGTATCGCGTCGCGTCGTTGCGGTGTTTCCCCGTGAAGCAAACTGCCCGCACTCCGCGCCCGCGCACAGCGCCAGTGACGCGCCTCAACTGTTGCAGGTACTTCCCCGCGGCGGCTGCACCGCGGCGCGCCGACCCCTGAACTCGTTGAGTGAAATTACTGATAAGTTATACTTGTGATAAAATATTGTACATAATACTTGTTTTGTCAGATTTTAAGCGATCCTCAAGTGTTTCCATTACGACTGAACCTATTCTATTTAATAAACATGTGATGTTTTCCATTGTGGTTTTATTACTTAATAGTTTTAGGTACCCCGGCACATCACTACGTACGAGTAACTATCATGGAAGGACATTGTCAATCTAGTAACTTGAGTAAAACTGATAGTAAAATCAGTTTTCCACTCGCTAGGCGGTCCTACCGCATGCAACCTATACTTAATAAATAATAAAACTGTAACTGGACGATTTCTGTACATTCAATATATTCTGAAAATTTTAATTGGGGTATGCTTTACTTTCGATACTGAGCCCAAAACAGATTTTTATTTAATTTTTGTCTTTCTGTATGTCTGTCTGTCTGTATGGCCGCGCATCACGCCAAAACGAATGAACGGATTTAAATGAAATTTGGCATAGCGGTAGCTGATACTCCGGGTCAATATATAAGATAGTTTTTATCCCGATAGAAAATAAGGTTCCTCCAGGATAGGGGTTTTTGTTGATTTTACTCCATAACTCAGTCAAAACTGAACTGATTTGAATAAATCTTTCTTTATTAGAAGGTTTGTATCATCAGGTAAGTTTTTCTCAATTTTGGTGAACATTTGATAAATATTATCAGAGATAGAGGACAAAACTCCTCAACAGATAACAGCAATTCACTTGATTAGGACTTATAAATAGGGCTGATTCTGTAGTGCATAATCTCTAAACTAAATTAAAACGACAACATTAAAAATATCGATATTCATTTCATAATACTCTCTGCTGAAAGGAACTAACTAGATTTAAAGCTCGGCTTGCAAGGTGGCAAATTGGGCGGAAATGGAAATACACCCGGATTTAAAATAATCTACCACCTTACAAAGATTTAGAAAAATAAATAATAATATATATCTACCTAGTACGGAAAGGAAGCTAGTTATCGACTCCCCTGTAATGAATATGAGGTTGTATAAATGAAATCTGCTAGTTGTTATGCCAAATTGCTTTTAATAGTATTAACGGGGTCGCTTAAAACTTATTTACTCTAGTTTTAATGACTAGTTACATTTAGAAATTTAGTTACATTTAGAATAGTCTAGATAGATAATTCAAAATATATACTTTAATTTAGTTTGCCATAGGCATGTAATAGAAAAATTTAAAGAAAGGTTCACAAGATTATTTCTAGCTCTAAGAACACATCACTAAAACTGTTTCACGATACAAAACTTTGGCTTACTTGTAGGAGCGAATTGATAAGCTGGAATCCGTCGTAACAGCGTTCTACGTTGTTGAACGAAACAGCTTATGGGTTCCTGGTCTTCGACTTCAATCACATAACATCAATCATGAAGCGTAGCACGGACGGCATAGACCAAAATCCAAAATGAAATTAAACTTGATTATTTCCTTTATACAATACCGAAATGTTTCATGAAAGGAATACAATGGATTTTCAATAAGTTTTCATAGAATGTTTCCTAACAATTTCATAAATTCTCATTAAAATGTTTCCTACAGGAAAAATAATAATTTTTCATAAAAAAACCCTGAAACAAAAGAAAAAAGGTTATAACCAAAAGCTACGTGGAAATTCCACGTGTTCCGTATTTTTCCCAACCAATTTGCAACTTACCTACGGAACTCCATGACATTAATTGTTTCAGGAATCCACCCACCAAACCCAATAAATTCTTCATTTGTAAAGAAAATTCAAGAACTGAAACAAAATCATATTTATTATTAGATTTTTTTTTGTCACATGCAAGCTGGCTTCACTCGACTTTAGTTACCATATTTGATGAGAATATATTTATTTGTTAAGACGACTAAAATAACAGCATCTGTATCTTTCCAGGCGAAGCCATGGAGAGAAAAAAATCTGAGATTTTCCGGGAACGATGCTCACATCGTCACACCACAGAAATATCTGTCTCTGAAAATCGGTGTTGCCAGAAAGCAACCACAAGTGTGGCCGCGTTCTATTAGTTTAAACCATAAACCAAATTATGTACCATAATAAAAAAACTCGAAGATATATAATAAGAACAATTTTTATTAATAAATTGTTAATAAGTCATCATTATCATCATCATCATTTATTTATTTGCACAGATTGAAGATATAAAGGTGTTATATAATAATTTAGCAGTAGCATACAATCTGCCATGTAAAATGATATTATCGTATTTTATTACGAACGATCGACAACGAAGCGCCATCTATTGAGAACTCGAATGAACTCTGATGTTTCTGAACATCGACCCACGCCGCGTAGTTCTGCACCTTGATGCTAGGTGGCGCTAACGTACTTTGAACAAAATATAGATTTTCGATAAATACGGGAAGCTATTTAAAGGTTCGAAAGGACATTGTCCAAATTCGCCTAAGAATCAACATACTTTTGAAATATACAGTAATTCTTAGCTTCTTTTTTAACCTTTATTCAAAATATTAGATTTCAACGGACACTTCAAATTAATTAAAAAAGAAATAAATGGGTATTAAACTGATTACCGTCCTTTTCCGTCTTATAACTTACATGTTAAAATAATAAACAAGACCACCGCTTGAGCGCTGGTTCCGTAACTTAAGAAATAAGATAAAAGCAGCTTGAAGCGCTGAGTGCGCTAGTATTCCGAATCTCGCAACGCCATCTATTGAAAGTACAATAAATTAATATTTATAACGCCATCTGTAAAGTTTTTGGTGAACTACGACGAAACTTGTTGAACATGATATTTATTTTTCAAGCAGATTGAGTCGAAATAACCTCAAAATTGAAAATATTTTTGGTAATTAATAAATTCTCTGAAGTGTCCGTTGTTCAAATCTAATTACAATAGTATTCGTGTGTTATTTTGAATCCGATAATGTATGTTTTATGACTGTTGGTTCTTAGGCGAACTTTGTATGGGCGCTGGTCAATGTCCTTTACAACGTCACAAGCTCTAAGTCATTTTGCAGTTTAGAGATTTTGTTATACAGAATTGGCCACAATATCTTTTTGGTGGCGTTTGAAGGAAACAAAATTAAGTATTAAAAAATGCGACCAAGAGAAAATCTGTCAACAGGCCGTCAACATAATTTACTGTTTACGTCGGTATTTCCATAATATTTCGATTCGTTTGCGTGTGATATGTGGACTTAATTTCGTGTATTAAAAATGTCGTGAACAATCTGAAGTCTGATACAGGGGCGTAGCTACCGCCGTATTTGCCGTATCAATTATACGGGGCCCCCGGGCCACGGGGGCCCCCAAAGTGTGTAAGGAAAAATAATAAAAACTTTCTAATTTATTTTATTTTACAAATGACAAAATTCTATAAAGCAATTCCTTTTTTTCCCGCCTTAAGCGTGCGTTCAAAACTCCTATCTTCTTCAAGCGAAGAGATATTAAACGCTTCCGGAAAACTGTCTGCTAAATACAGTAAAGACATCTCACTTAATCTTTGTGACCAATTAAAGGCTCTAAAAACATGCTTAAATTCTGAAATTAAAAAAATTTATTCCATTAAAGAACTCATTGAATTATTGCTAGTAAAATTCAATAGTCTTGCATCCAGTTTTCCCGAGGTAATCACAGCATGCTTTTTATTCTTGACCCTTCCAGTTACAACCGCAACGGCAGAAAGAAGTTTTTCAAAATTAAAACTAATAAAAAATTACTTAAGAACTTCGATGGGACAAGAACGGCTGTCAGACATCTCACTATTGTCCATAGAGGCAGAAACTTTAGAAAAACTAAAATCATCATCAGCCATAAATGATTTAATAAATCAGTTTGCCGATAAAAAGGCAAGGAGAGTGAATATTTAAAATTCGATTTTTATTTGTAAAATGGGTAAATTATGTGATAAATAAATATTACTTCTCACAATATTTTTTTTCTTTTGTGAAAAATCTTTATCTCCATATAAGGGCCTCCAAAAAAATTTTTATACGGGGCCCCGACAAGGCACGCTACGCCACTGAGTCTGAACCAGAGTTTAAGTAGGTACTCGTAGCTTGAAAGGGCAGATAACTTTGCTATAGGAGTGTTATCTGCAGCAGTATCCTATGGAACGGAATCCTCAATAAAGAAGCTCGAAGACAAATGTCGTAACCAAGTGCTTGAGGTAGTTTATGCAAGCGCATAATATGACTGTGGCTTCATCGCCAGTAAATGTTATAGGATAGCAGATAATGCAAACAAATATAGCGTCATCGAGGAGACTGGTGGCCGTAAGTCCTTTGATTTAATGCCGCGTTATTCCCTCTCGGCCTCTCGCTGCAATGCGATGGTTCACCTGTACATATAAAATATTGCCTGTGCCGTAGGATTTATAGGTGTAACTTGGCTACACAATAGTTTTATTGGTCAAGTCGCTAAATAAACCAAGGAAAGGAAGGAAAAGAAAGTTATGGTTAGTCATACTAATATTATAAATGCGAAATTGTGTTTGTTTGTTGGTTTGTCCTTCAATCACGTCGCAACGGAGCAAGGGATCGACGTAATTTTTTACACGGGTATAGTTAGTTGAAGATCTGGAGAGTGACATGGGCTACTTTTTATCCCGGAAAATTAAGGAGTTCCCGCGGGAATCAAAAAACTTAAACCACGCGGACAAAGTCGCGGGCATCAGCTAGTATTAACCAAAGGACGATACACTGCTAAGTACCTATTGTAGAGCTTGGACCTACTTACAGTTTGTTTACATGATAGATGGAGATCTGCAGATATTCATTTTATATTACTCTAAACGATTACCCTCAGTAGGTAACCGTTTAGAGTGCAGCGCTGACCATCACAGTCGCGTTTAGTGACAGTAGTGACACAAACTTATCTGGCCCAACGACAGCATTGCTAGTATATCTATTAAAATAAAATAACAACAGAAACTAAACAAACTTAAAAATTAGTGCCACTATTACTTTTCTATTAATTTTGGCCACCGGATCAGTTAAGTTTGTGGGACTATGCAATAATATAGCAGATAATAATTAATTCCGCGGTTTATCTCGCACGAGGGGACGCAGACACAACACTCGTAGTTACACAGGCGACTGCGAGTAATCTCCTGCGATCAGTAAGCGGAATCGCGACTACATAAAGATGCGAAGCGAAGCGCTGTCAGTTACAATAATATTATTATAATATTACTCTGTAGATCATTCGTGTTCTAAACGTGACTGTGTTTTTATTGCTATTGCTTTTCATATTAAATAAAAGTTGTATAATTAGATGTGACACCTGTGCGGGCGCCCTGTGCAGTGTGCGTGCGAACTTGTAGCGTACCGCGTAGTGCTAGCCTACTCGAAATTATAGCTCAACTGATTTTAGTATTTTTCACCTAAAAATATATAGGAATAAGATGCTTATTAATAAGCAGATTCCTAGTTCCATGAAAAACTACATTATCCTGAATGACTCACTTTAGTTCACTGATCCAAAATGATGAATTTCTTTTTAATATTTTGTGAACGGCATTAATATAAATTATGTTGTTATAACCAATGATGTTTATAACAATAGTTCAGTATCTTCAGTAGTTTCAAGCTACTTAGCACAATTTTCCGCGTATTTAGGTTAAGATAGCTAATGCTCGCGGCTTCATCTGCGTGGAATAAGGTTTTTTGGTTCCCACGGGAACTCTTTAATTTTCGGGTATAAAAAGTAGCTTATGTATTATTCCAGACTATAATCTATCTCAGTGCCAAATTGGCGTGATTAAGTAACAAACATCCATCCATGCCGTTTGTGCTGAAAATGAAGGTGTTCCCGCGGGGATTAAAAAAAAATAAACCACGCGGACGAATTCGCGGGCGTCAGCTAGTATTTTAATATTAAGTGTCACTAACGAATCGATTTAATCTCAACGATTTTAATAAAATGCAGTTTTCCGCAACATTTATAACTAAAGCGGATCCAATCGAAGAAATCAAAGTTTTGAATTTTTTAATGTTTCATTTCGCCACAGTGTAATAAAGAGATTAGCTGATGTTCACGACTCTGTCAGCGTGGAATAAGTTTTTTTATTCCCTCCTTAATTTTCCGGGATGAAAGTTATCCTATGTCACTCTCCCAACTATGCTCATGCAAAAATTCACGTCGATCCGTTTCTCTGTTGTGGCGGGATTGAACAACATGCAAATAAATAAACACTCTTTCTGACTTATTCCGCTCACGCGGTCCGGCTTCGCACGGGTGGGCTCACCTCATGAAGGCAGCCTTTAATTATGCATAAAATTTTCTTTTACTGAGCTAGGAACTGGTCAGTGGTCACGATTGGTTTTACGTTAATGTCCGTTGAGCGGTTCCACCATAGAGTTAGTAACTCTATGGGTTCCACCCACCACATCATTAAATATGTAGTATTATATTAATGCTGCTGATATTAATTCTGTTTTTGTGCTGCAGAAGAGGGCTGTTCGAGCCATATATAATATGGGACCAAGAGAGTCACTAAGAGATAAATTTAAAGAAATTAATATTATGACAGTGCACAATCAATATATATTTGAAAATTTAGTATACATGCATAAACACATTGATAAATTCAAGAAGAAAAGTGATTGTCATAATTTCAATACTAGAAATAAAAATAAGCTTGTAATGCCTGCTTCTAGGCTTAGTAAAATTAGCAATTCATTTGTTGGAAACAGTGTCCGCTTCCATGTAAAGTGTGCTTTACCATGTAAAGGATTATTTAAATGACAAGGAAGCTTGGCAATGATTTTCTCTAATGGCCCTGATAGTTCCTTAGTTTTAAGATGATTGTGAAATGGTGATAAAAAAAAAAAAAAAAAAAAAAAAAAAAGACCCGGCTGAGTTTGTTGTGGGCTCTTCTCAGACCAGGGCGCGTTTGGAACCCTCGTAGCTTTAGTTTAAGATGTCGTACTGTCGTTATCACCATTATATTGTTAATCGTATATGTTACAAATAACCGAACGTCAATAAGTGTAGTATACCTACCTAAATTGAATAAACGTTCTTTGAGTTTGAGTTTGAGTATACAAGTGACCCATCGACCAGAAAACTGAATTGACCGGATGATATTATTATACCTACCTAATGTTGTGTTATTACCAATTTAGCAAGTGCGAAGCGACTAGTCTGACTGCATTATAACTTCGTAAAGATATTTTTCCCCACTACGAGTTAGCCCGTCTTAAGGGGTAGCGGGCTAATCTGTTAGAGATAGGGCACTTATAAACCAAATCAAATGTTTTTTTATTCATATAAACTTTTACAAGTACTTTTGAATCGTCAAGTGAATCTACCACTGGTTCGGAATGTCATTCCTACCGAGAAGAACCAGCAAGAAACTCGGATTTTAAACCACCCCTATAATTTACAAATATTATATCAATATGTACATAAGTAACCGCTGTCCCCAGCATTGCTGGAGCGATCAAATCCATGCTCCTCTATCATTAACACAATCTTCAACAGTATAATATAATAAGCTGTTTTCAGGAGCATACTTTTAATCGATTTCTTAAATTTGTTTATAGGCAAGTCCAAAATAGGTTGTGGAACTTTCTTATAGAAAAGAATGCCCATTCCCACGAATGACCTTCTGACCTTCCACGAATGAACTTTTTTGAGGCGGAGCGATGGAGTCACAAGCTTATTACGGCCTCTAGTTGGCCTATCGTGCAGATCGTGAACCCCTTCCCCTGAACTGGAACACGCAAACGCTTGGCGGCACGTGTTTGCCGGCAGGGTGGTAACTAGCCGCCTCGAAGCCTCTCAATAAACTGGACCAGAAAAATTCAAAAATTATAGTCTCATTTTTATAATTTTGTTACAGTGCTTCACACACGAGGAAAGTTTCTAAACTTACTTAAATACATATCAAAAATTTGCGAAACCGGCAGGATTTGAACTTCTCTGGGGATCATGGCGCGATTCCCAGAGAGACGCCGGCTCAAATTCTGCCGGTTTCGTAAATTTTTGAAATGTATTTAAGTAAGTTAGAATTATAAAGTCCAAAATCTCGACTCGCTCCTGAATCTCGATCTCACTCGCGAGGTGGTCCCATAAAAAATTCTGACTCCAAATTCTCAATCCTGCCGCTGTAGGTGTACCGTACTACATGAAATCCTCAAAACTAGGGAGTTATAAAATTTTGATGGTGAATTCATATAGTAGGTATCAAGTCACGTGTATACAATACAACTCAGAGTCCCAACTCCTCAACCCTGATGCTGCAGGGTACAGAACTCCATACATACATAGCGATTTAGAATTTTTAATGGTGAATTCAGATTGTAGGTGTCAAGCAACGACTTCATACTTAAAACCAAGTCCTAACTTCTCAACTCTGATGCTGTAGGGTACTGCACTCCTAAGCCTTTTAGGATTTAGAGTACACTAAAAAGTTAAAAAACCGACGCGAGCGTGATGCGTCAATAATGCCCATCTTTGTTATACCCGCCCGACTTCAACATAGTGTGTAGAAATCAAAATTATATTTTACTTTACAGTGGCTTTGGAAGTCGGTTTTTTGGAAAGAATTTTTATGTGATTCAAAATTTAAAAATGTTTTTTTATTCAAATAAACTTTTACGTTTTAAGGACTGTTAGCAAACTATTAAATAATATTTTTAAAAAAGAATCGGTTCACAGGCCCGATCGGTTAGAAATCGTAGAGTAGAATAGAGTACTTACTAACAATATAAAATATAAATAGAAGAAACTTTGCAATTTGAAATACCTAATGCCAATGAAAATACAATAAACTCGTTCCATTGAGCTGTTTGATGATGAGCCCGGAGGTGAATAGTGCAGTCACATCGCACTCAGTGCCGGCCCGGGGGGTCTGAACAGTGAAGACGGAGCCGGCGACTGTGTCCACTGTCCAGCTTCCCACAGGCTACGAGTAAACCTCACGGGCTTGCTCACACGAGCTCCACTCACAATATCACGAGTTTGTACTAGTGTACTGAACAAGAATCTGACGATAGAGCCAAGGATCGGAAAGCGTTTTCTGTATAGTACTACACGGCTGTATGTGCCCTATATTACTTATATACTACATGCTGAAATATATAAGGCACCCTATATTATAAGACACCCATAGGAAGCCGGGGCGGGTCGAGTAGAACCGAGTGATTTGAAAATAAAAGCGTGTGTAGTAACCACGTATAATTTATTTGGGTTTGTTAACCGGCGGCGCGGTCTGTCCTCTCTCGCACACGTCGTCCTGCGCGCACACGCAGCTGAAGCTGACCTTGATGTACCCGAACGGGCACCACCAGCGGCGCGACACCTCGTACGGCGTCAGCGGCAGCAGCAGCGGCCGTGCGGCAAGCGACTGCGGCAGCGCGGCAGACGGAGGGGGCTCGGCGGCCGCCAGGCACGCCGCCGCCAGCACCGCCAGCACCGCCAGTACACACAGCTTGAGCATCGTCGCAGTGCCGGTGATCCGATGATCCGACAATGTCACCACAGAACTGGCCAGCTTATATACTCGTATAGGCAAGTGCTTCCGAGACAAAAGTGCCTACACCGTTTATAATTGATTCGTATACAGAAATATTATTATTGTGAGGAAAGCGAATTACTTTAATTCATTTTTATGTCATGTCGACGGTAATACGATTCTTCTATACTAATATTATAAATGCGAAAGTTTGGATGGATGGATGATGTTGAGATTATTATATATTTTAGGTATTTAAAAGTGTTCAGTATAATGTATTTAATGAGATAGCAGTAATGTAAAATTATGTATTAAAGTCATGTTAGTTCTACCTTAAGATCATAGATGTCGCTGTAGTGCATTGCATCGCGGTATTCCTTCACACCTAAGGTGCCAGCGGAGAATGAATTGCCCATACAAACGTAATACCAAAATAATTAATAATTCGAGAACATTTCCACCAAAATGAGAGTTTATTTGGATTCAAATTGTATTTATCTAGTCCCCTGGATTTATATGTTTTCAAAATACTTTCCTAAAATGAAATGTAAATGAATTGCGTTTTGCATATTTTTACGACAAGATGGACATGTTTCCCTCTTATTTGTTTCATATTAAAACCAACGATATCTTACGTATTAATTGGTCAGCAGCATAGCCTATATTGTCAAGTTACAGAATAACAAAACGAAGTAAAAAGCACGATAAGTTTTCATTCATCATTTTTGGTATTCACGGAACAAGACTAAATGTATAACAAATTCTGTAAGCTCATATTGCTATCTCGCTTGAACGCGATCATGTGTCATCAGTGAAATAGAGATAGCAATATACCGGCAAATTTATATTTGCGGTTCGAATAGAAGTTGCGAGCGGCGCGAACCGGCCTCTGGCACAGATATTGATTATAGTCTGAAACAACACATCGGCTACTTTTTATCCCGGATAAAGATAAACTAATTAAATCCTTCCCCTAAACACAACCCATGCCTGTAAGGCTGTACCAAATTGCATCAAAATCGGTTGAAACACAGATCACGGTTGAAAAGATGGTCCGTGAAAGCGTAACAAACTAACTCACATACACATTTATAATATTACTAGCTGATGCCAGCGACTTCGTCTGCGCGGATTGAGGTTTTTTGGTTCCCGCAGAAGCCAGGAACTCTTCAATTTTCCAGGATGAAAGTAGCCTATCTGATTATCTAGACACAATATATCTATCTCTATGCCAATTGTCGTCCAGATCCGTTCAGCCGTTGTGGCGTGATTGAGTAACAAACATCCATTCATCCATCCAAAATTTTGCATTTATAATATTAGTATAGATTAGTATAGAAGTATAGATATAGATTAGCCGATATTATGTCATGTATTTTTTGTAAAAAGCACCTAACTGTTCGGTATCGAGTAACAGAGCTAATTTTCCTAAAATTATAGTTGCATTATTTCTGCGCCGAGCCGTGATATCGGTCGCTGAAATCGATTAGTGATCAACACTTGGCGAGCACTAGTATAAAATGTGTGCGGCGCCGCTCGAGGAGCTCCATTCCGTTCGCGTCTCGTTCTGTAGTACAGCAAGTTCGCCTCAGTCGCCATGTTGTTCAAGTGGTTTTGTCTGTTCGCGCTGCTGTGCGCGCTGCTGACGGGTGAGTGTTGTCTCGTGTCACACTCGCTGGGTGTTCGAGAATTCGCCCGAAGAAGTCTGATTTCTAAAATAGAGAGAAGCTATTCTCTTTGCTGAAACTTCTTTTGGCGCAACTCGCGAGTAAATGAGATCTGCTTCCAGGCGATAGTAACGGGACGTTTAGAGTTTCTGTCCGTATCTGAAATGCCCCCAAAAACAGCCTTTTGATACCGCTGACATAGTCATTCAAAATGCACAAATCAAATAAGCTTGCATTCACAATAGTCCAACAGTTGCTTTCTGACGACCTCCTTGGCGCAATGTTGAGTGTTGTTGTCTTAACGTGGGAGGGCCCGGGTTCGATTCCTGGCACGGTTCATATATGAATTAATATGGAAAATATGGGAAACTAGAGAAAATTCAGACATATAATGTCAGGTCTGGTGGAAGGCTTCGGCCGTGGCTAGTTACCACCCTACCGGCAAAGACGTACCTCCAAGCGATTTAGCGTTCCGGTACGATGCCGTGTAGAAATCGACTAGGGTAAAAGTTAAAAATAACTGCCATACCCCTAACAGGTAGAGTCCGCTACCATCATAGACTGCACCATCACTTACCATCATTTGAGATTGCAGTCAAGTGCTAACTTGTAGTGGCGTAAAAAAAACTGCATATTATAATAGCACGCATATTTTTAATTATTATTTTAATAATAATCAATCGATCCGCAAAACGCCAGCCGGGTGTGGTGGAGCGGCGCGTCGGCCGCATGCGATAGGTACATGTGTCTGTGCAGGCTCCGGGGCGCAGGAGGGCGGCGGCGGCGGTGAGGGCGGCGGTGAGGGCGGCGGTGAGGGCGGGGGCGAGGGCGGGCGGCGCCAGGACCAGGCGCTGGCGCCCGAGAACTTCAAAGGCGGCTGTCCGACGGGCCAGGTGCGCATCGGGAACCAGTGCGTCGACCAGCACTGAGCGCGCCGCCCGCGCCACTCTGTCACAATAAAGGCTTCCGATTGTTATAGCACAACCGTTGTATTATTCTGATATCTTTTGTATTGGCCGTTGTAGCGATATTGGATGCAAAATGGTGTAAGCATTTTGAATAAGTACATTTTTTGGGTTCCGTAGTCAACAAGTCGAAAGTTGTAAATTAGCATTATTATAATTAATTATAATTAGCGAACTAAACTTCTAGTTATTTCATTATCATGGACTTAGACGCAAAGTAACGCCTGCTTGTATGCAATATTTAAAAATTTATGTAATGTAAAGTGGGGATGTTATTTTTCTTGTCTATTTCATGGTGTGAGGTATTATTGGACAGGTCGTTCAAAAATATTGTGGGTGTGGAACATCCCTTTTCGATTCAGAGATCCATTTCCAAATTTTTAGCTTTAAAGTGCAAATTATTGTTAGAGTCAAATAATCAAGTAGGTAAAGAGCTGCAAAAAAATCAAGCTACTATAAGCTTGGCAAGAAGCAAGGTTTCACATAACATTGTGTGGTGGTACGGAACCCTTTGAGTGCGAGTGTGACTCACCCTAGACAGGTATTTTTACATATTATTTTGCCATAAGTCAAAAACTAACCAGGACGCGTTTGGAACCCTCGTAGCTTAAGTTTTAAGATACCGTAATTCATTATCACCACCATGTCAATCAATCAATCAATCAAATCATTTATTCAATAGGTACACTGACGTATTGACGTCAATTAGGTACTTACTTGTAAAACATGATGGTGATAATTAGTTACGGTGTCTTAACACTAAACCTAATACACTTTGTGTTATTCACGTTTAGTGATTCTGATTCAATGCCTCGCTACCGCACCATGTCTGCCAACTTGCAGTGCTCGTCGGAGCGGAGAGGCCTCCGTTACTATTATTATTATCATCGTTCGTGAAATCTACAAACAATCTACTACAATATAATAATATGACCGTATAATTAGCTTGTCATGTCATTTGTTAATTATTCACAGTTAATTCTCGAGGTCAGCTGTTACACGACGACACGCACTAATTAAAATGTTAACTAATAAAGCTCCGAGCCGAAGGGGCTGGGTGGCGACGCAACCCCTCATTACCCCGTCATTACCCCGTCCGAGCCGCGCCGCCCGCCCGCAGAAGGCGCGTCACCGGCGGGACACCTGTCCTCTCCGTCTGCCGCCGCGCACTACCGTCCACATGGCATCGCATCGAGAACATGTAAAAACCTCATTTTAATACGTCATATTCAAAATTGCGGATATGGCAGGACTCGCATCCCACTGGCTACCGAGGCCTTAAAACGCCTTGAGTCCGTTTAGAGTACTAAGACCCTTTACTGCCGATGCCGACATTTTCGATATTATGGACATTTTAGCAGCCTGAGCGATTGGTAGTGCAATATTCAACTGATAAAAAATGAATAAAATAAAAATAAAAAAGGAAGATAATATTATCAATTCGGTTGTATTTTTTTATTTTTAGAAACGCAAAGTTGACGTGTCTCGCTCACCGACTTCATCATGGTGTGTAGAAAACAAGATGATTTTTGAAGTGAAACTTCTTTAGAATCGTTGTGATTTACAAATTCAACGAAACGAAAAAAATAAACAAAAAAGCGGAACCAAAAAGAGACAGTAGGATCGAAATGTATAGGATTGCTTACGGGAGAATGAGATAGAATACAAGTCATATTTATCTCATTCTCTCGTAGGTACTTTTCTGAAGTTTCACTTCTGCAGTTACTTGCTGGTTCTTCTCGGACTGGCAGGAGGAACAGGACTGAGGAATGGCATTCCGAACCAGTGGTAGATTCACTTGACGATTCAAAAGTATTTGTAAAAGTTTATTTGAATTAAAAAAAAATTTGATTTGATTTGATTTGCAGTATGTGAATTGCACACACACTTTTTAGGGTTCCGTGCCTCAAAAAGAAAAAAAACTGAACCCTTATAGGATCACTTTGTTGTCCGTCCATCTGTTTGTCAAGACCCTTTTTCTCAGGAACGCATGGATCATATCAAATACTCAGGTCTACTGTCCCTTGGAGCTGAGAAAAAATCAAACTTCTAAGCCAACGCAATCAAAAGATACAGCTGCAAAATTTCGACACTCGCAAGGGAATCAAAACCTACTGGGTACTTCCCGTTAACTCAGAATCTTGAAATTTGTTCCGAAGCAATGTCTTATAGCACAGATAAAGGAAAAATTGCGAAAAGCGTACATATTTAGTTATAATTAAAATATTTTAATAACTTTAAACTTACTAATGTTATGGATTTCATTTAGCAATAAAAATACCATAACTTTTATTTATATACCTACAGGTTTGTACGGAACCCTCGGTGCGCGAGTCCGACTCGTACTTGGCCGGTGTATATGGGAATAAGGGTCACTGTTCCTTGTAGGTATTGAAACACGTCTACTTATTTACACCGTTTATTTGCGACTAACTTAGTAACTTATAATATGCGTTGATACAAAATGCATTTTCTATTGATGCCACTGCGATAGGTACTTAACTTCGATATACATTGTTAATACGTTGACATAAGGTAGATATTTGCCTAAACATGCCGCCCGCCAAAGGACCCTCAGCGTCCTTTATAAAATATAAGTACATTGATATTTGACAAACTTAAAATGTTATACTAAATCACAATAGACGAGCGCAGTAATAGAATACATTCAACAAACTTAACATTAAATTGATCTTATCTTCTATCTTAATTTCTTATGTAATATTATGGCAGCAATGAACATTAACTTGCAATATTAAAGAAAATACAATAACTTAAACAATCATAGGCACATTAAATTAACAAAGATCTTAACTTTTTCTTAATTATTAAACACATATAACATAACTTACCAGGCAAATTAATTTGGTTACAATAAACTTTCTTATACAAAAGACCTTTAGAATCTTAAATACTTAGATACCTACTTAATCAATGTCTATCGGTAAGGGACATAGTTTCGATACAGATCTTTGCACTATACGGTCGCCACTTTTGACACTATAAACTCGAGTAACACCATCACTACCAGGATGTTTGTCAGTTATGCGACCCAGCATCCATTTTCCAGGTGGAAGATTGTCATTTTTGATGAGTACAATATGTCCGATATCGAATTCTTTTTCCTTCTTGGTCCACTTGTACCTCTGTTGCAATCTAGACAAATATTCTGATTGCCATCTGCGCCAAAAGTCTGATAACATTTTTTGCAGGTGTTGCCATCTCGATAAGTAGCTTATTGGGACATCTTGAAGATTGGGATTCGGTATGGTAATTGGAGCTTCGCCAATCAAAAAGTGTCCTGGAGTTAACGGCATCTTATTGTCTATATCAGAATCATCTATGGGGCTTAGAGGCCTGGAATTCAGACATGCTTCTATTTGACATAAGACAGTGGACATTTCTTCATAAGTAAGATTAGACGTTAATACCCTTTTAAGGTGGGACTTCATTGACTTCACGCCTGCTTCCCAGATTCCCGCCATATTTGCACTGTAAATCGGAAGGAAGTGCCATTGGGTACCGTCAAGAGCTAAAGATTCTAAAATATCACCTTCAAATTGTAACTTTGCTTCTGCCCAGACTGCTGCAAGTTCCTTGTTAGCTGCAACAAAATTGCGACCTTGGTCACTCCACAGGTGCGCACATTTCCCACGCCGGCTTACAAATCTTCTCATGCAAGCAATGAAGCTATCTGACGTCATATCTCCAACGAGTTCTAGGTGAATCGCCTTTGTGGACATACAGATAAATATGCAGATGTATGCCTTGCTAGTTCTGATTCCTCTACCTCTTGATGCCAGTACTGAATATGGGCCAGCGAAATCCACGCCGCTGTGTAAAAAGGGTCTTGATGGAGTCACTCTTACGCGAGGTAAGTCTCCCATAAGTTGTGATTTTACTGTTGCATTTTGCCTGGCGCGTATCAAACATTTTCTAAATTTTAATTTTGCTAAATTTTTTGCTTTCAGGATCCAGTATTTTTGTCGTAAGTATCCCAACATTAGCTGCGGTCCACCATGCAACGTCTTCAAATGAGCGTCGGCGACAACGAGCTTCGACAGGTAAGTATCATGATCTAATATTATAGGGTGTCTACCATCTTCGTTTAAATATGCATGGCGCAATCTACCGCCCACCCTGACGATTCCCTCATCATCAAGGTAAGGTTGTAATGTTTTTAATTTGCTTTTTGCTTGTACTTTTCCATTAGTTTTTAAATAATTTATATCTTCTTTAAAACTTTCTTGCTGTGTTAGCTTTATGCATATTTTTAACGCTTCATCTAATTCTTTTGTTGTGATAGCTGTGTCTTTATCTTGCAATTTCTTTCCTTTTAAAAATCTTTTGCTGTATGTTATCATTTTTAGGAGTTCGGTTAAGTTATCACAAATTTCAAATTTTGCAGTTATACTTGTGTTTTCGTTTTCTATTTTCAGGTTTGCTTCTATAATTTCTTTTCTTTCCAGGTTTGTAGTTATGTTCTTCGGTCTGCAGTATTCGATCTCATCATTATTTAACCATTCAGGTCCTTTCCACCACATTTTGTATTCTTTCAGGTCTACTAATGGCATTCCTCTTGAGGCGATATCAGCAGGATTGTCTTGCGATTGGACATGATACCAATTGTGATTGGCGATGTCTTCAAGGATCTCAACCACGCGATTTCGCACGTAAGTATTCCATCTTGCAGGGTCTCCGAAAAGCCAGGACAAAACTATAGTGGAGTCCGTCCACGCGTATATCTGACAGGTAGGTATCCTCATCGATTCCTTTATTTGTTTTAGAAGACCAGCAAGTAGCACAGCACCGTTGAGTTCAAGACGAGGTAAGGATTTAGATTTAGTCGAGGCTACGCGTGTTTTAGCTGCGATGATTGTAGTCTTCACCTATCCATCGGAGGTTTTTACCCTCATATAGGCGACTGCCCCGTAGGCTTTATTCGGACATCGCAGAATCCGTGAACTGTAATGCCCGTCATCAGTTTTTCAGTTGTTTGGAGCCATCGATCTATCTCAATACCAGGTAAGTTTTGGAAACTATTTCTTAAATCAAGCCATTCTTCAGCAATCATTTCATTTACTTCTTCATCCCACGTTATACCTTGTAGCCATAGTTTCTGAATTAGCAACTTTGCAGGTAGAATGGAAGGCGCTAACCAGCCGAGCGGGTCAAACAAACGTTGTATATCAGCGAGGATCGTTCTTTTCGTGATTGGATCAGCTGCGGCAGGTAAGTTTAGGTTGTACTGGAATTTGTCTGTTCCCATGTTCCATTGTAATCCAAGTGCTCGAATACTACCATCGATCGTTATGTCTAGCTTTACTTTGGAACTTCTTTGATCAGGATCAAATTGTTTCAGGAATTCAGCGTTGTTAGAGCACCATTTTTGCAGAACAAAGCCTCCCTTTCGCAATATTGAATCTATATCCTTTGCAATCTTGATCGCTTCTTCCAGATTATCCTTTCCAGACATAAGATCGTCCATATAAAAATCTTGTTTAATTACTACAGCTGCATCAGGATTATTCTGACCTTCATCTTCAGCAACTTGGTGTAACGTTCGGACTGCTAAGTAAGGAGCCGATGCTGTCCCGAACGTCACCCTTTTGAGTCGATAATCCTTTACAGGTTCCTTTTTGTCGGTACGCCAGAGAATTCTCTGCAAATCAGCATCTTCTTTGGTTACCATGATCTGGCGGTACATTTTTGCTATGTCTGCGACGAAACACACTTTCTTCGTTCGCCATCTTAAAATTAAAGCTCTCATATCATCTTGTAGTTGAGGGCCTACTAGTAATTCATCATTAAGAGAGATTTGATTGTACCCCTTTTGCGACGCGTTAAAAACGGTTCTAACTTTGCTTGTTTCTTTTTCAGCTTTAATTACAGCATGATGTGGTAGATACACTGATGGATTGTTTATTTCTTCTTTTGGAACTTCTTCCATGTGATCCATGTCTTTGTATTCTTCCATAACTTTAACGTATTCTTTCTTCAAACTTGTATCTTTATCAAATCTTCTTTCTAATTGATATAATCTTTTTAGCGCAATTTCTTTTGTATTTCCTTCAATACATTGTAAATGTTCTGTTTTCCTTGGTAGTTTTACAATGTATCGTCCTTCATCTGTTCTGGTGGTTGTACTTTTGTATATTTCTTCACATTTTCTTTCTTCTGGTGTGGATCTTCTTATTTCAGTTGTATCTTGTTCCCACATATTCTTGAGCATATTATCCAGATCCAGATTCAGGTGCATGCTTATAATTTCATTTCCTTGGTTCTTTTGTACAGTGCCAAATAGGATCCAACCCAGGCTTGTGTTCTGCGCGCATGGAGTTCCTGGAGGACCTTTGATAATTTCACCTTTCATAATTTTGGCACATACATCTACACCGAGCAGCATGTCTACTCGTCCTGGTTGGCTAAAACTTGGATCTGCCAGAACGAGACCTTCTAAGTGCGGCCAGGTGTTGTTGGAAATGGTTGTTGTTGGTAGTTGTGAGGTGAGTCGCGTTGGCATAATATACGTCTTGATCTTAAATTCTTCTTCTTGTCTTGGTAAGACGTATAGTTCTGTTGCTTGCTTTACAGTGGTTCTTGTTGATCCAATACCCGTGATCGTACCATTGATTCTTGTCCTCTTTAGTCGTAGTGCTTGTACTGCCCTTTCGCTTACGAAGCTTGCTTGTGATCCTGTGTCCACTAGAGCCTTTACTACAGTAGTGTGTCCATAGTCATCCCTTATCTTCACTAGAGCCGTTGCCAGTAGGGCTACGCTTGTTGGTTCACCGTTAATAGGTTCTATTCTTGTGTTAACTTGCACTAACTCACCGGTACCTTCATTAGATACAGTTGGTTGAATATTTTCTTGCTTATCCAACGTACCTGTTGTCCTTTTTTGGTGGAGCAGTGTGCTATGACGCCTGTGACAGATTCTGCAAGAATAGGGTACCTTGCACCTGGATGAACTGTGACCTTGAAAAAGACAGTTAAAACAAATGTTATTATCCTTTACATAAAGGCCCCTGTCCACTGGAGTCAATTTTAAAAAATCCTCACAGTGACTCAAAGTGTGGTCACCCTTGCATCGGACACATGACTTAGTTTGCTTGGCTACGTGAAATACCTTTTCCTTAGTAGACTTCTCTTTACTTGTTGTGGGGGTTATTAATTCTAACGTTCTAAATTTAGTTTCAAGAAACTTTTTTAAGTCCTCCCACGTGGGTAATTCCTCAATGTTTTCCTTGTAGGCGAAATCTTCCCATTGTTTATGGGACTCTTGGTCCAGTTTCTGAACCGTCAGAAATATTAGAATAGGATCCCAAGAGTCGGTGTCGATTCTTTGATTACGCAGACTGTTTACAATTTCGCTGGTGGTATCTAATGTTAATTTTATGTGTTGAGCAGACTGTATAGTGCTTTTGCGTATTGAAAAAAGTCTCTTTAAAAGGGAATTAATAATTAGCCGCCTATTACCGTATCTATTTTTTAATATATCCCAGGCGAGGGAGTAGTTATCTTCGGTTACTTGAATATTTTTTAACAAGGCTGCTGCCTCACCTGTGATACTAGTTTTAAGGTAATGTAATTTTTGAACATTGGTAAGAGAAGTATCTGTATGAACTAAAGATAAAAACAAATCATTAAATGTAGGCCAGTCTTCATACTTGCCGTCGAACGTAGGTAACTGTATTTTAGGCAGCCGGGCTAATACGTGAGACGGTGATTCGGCAGCACTCGAACTTCGATTACCGGCACTTGTCTTCAACGCCAACAAGTCCTTGAAGTAGCCTTGTAGATATAGGTACAGGTCTTCTTGCACAAAAAACTCTTCGTTGACGAAGTAAGGTAAGTTACCACGTTGTTCTCTCGTCGTACACTTTACTAAATCTTGGTGGGCTTGTTTGAACGTTACCCAATAGTCATCAATTGATTTTATCCTTGATTCGAGGTATCCTTTAGTAAGTCGCTCCTTAGGGCATTTTTTTAGGTTAATTTTAGCCTTCTGGAACAATTGAGCCGTGTCCTCCAAAACACTAATAACTTGATCCGCAGAAGTAGTCATTATGACAGAGCAATAAGGTCTATTGTTCTTTCTATTGTGAGCCCGTCGAGTTTCTTATCTTATCTCGCATTCCATCGACTCGAGCGGCGATCGTTATCTTGCTTCAATCCGGCTACGATTTTCGACCATATGTATATGGGAATAAGGGTCACTGTTCCTTGTAGGTATTGAAACACGTCTACTTATTTACACCGTTTATTTGCGACTAACTTAGTAACTTATAATATGCGTTGATACAAAATGCATTTTCTATTGATGCCACTGCGATAGGTACTTAACTTCGATATACATTGTTAATACGTTGACATAAGGTAGATATTTGCCTAAACAGCCGGTTTTTTACATTTAGGGGCTTTAGAAGTCAGATTTTCCTTTTTTTTGAAGAATATTTAATTACATTTTGTGAGAAAACATGTTAACTATACTTAAATAGGCACGTATAGTTATAAATAAATATTATACAAAGAAAGGGAAATCAATAAAAAATTCGAAAAACAGCGTGTGCACACACAATTTTTTAAATTAGCCACCAAACTCAACATTGAATTCAAATACAATATTGTTAGAATGGAATGCATTATCATTTTTTACATAAAAAAATTTAAAATTTGTAATGATTTACATACCTACCATTAATTTATTGACTTATTTATATTATTACTAGAATCTTATGATATCCTTGACTACGTCTGCGTGGAGTTAGGTTCTTAAACGGTAGCGTATGATCCTCTCGGAGATTTTGTCACAATTGGTTTAACATAATTTGGACCGTGGCAGATTGACGGACACACTTTTAAACATTTAAAATATTAATATTTTTCTTTTTTATCGTGTGTTTTTCGTGTGTGAAGTAACGATATAGACAAGTAAATAATAATAGTTTTAAAAAACAAAAAAAACACGCTTTTGACGCAGACACTCCGGGCACACGAGTATAGTGCTCCGGGTCTCAGGAAAACAAAAAATCGCTAATCCTGATTATCCTAGTAAGGATAACGGCTCAAACTGTTTAAAATATTGAATTGTCATCGGTCCTTAATAAGTACGCCAAATTTCGAGTTAATCCGACGTTTTAAAGGGGGTCAAAATCATGTTCAAAGATTCCGTTACATACTAACATACATACGTCTGAAGCTAATAAAAAGCGTGTAAAAAGTGGCTATTATATGAGCCCGTGCTGTAAATTTTAATATCGAGCCCTGCTGCTGACGCAATACAGTGCATTTGGCTGTTTTTATAAATAAATATAATTCGCCGATTATTAGTTCAATTGTGTTTTTACTGAAAAATACGAGTCAGCAGAGTGCTGTCGTGTGCTCGGTCATTCAGTGTCGTCACTCGCCCGCAGGGCGCGCCGTCGCGCTGCGTGGCGCCGCACGTGTGGGTGCTGCGGCGCGCGGGCTACATGCGCGCGCCGGGCGCCGCGCACGCCGCCTACCGCGCGCTCGTGCTCGCGCTCACCAGCGCCTACCTGCTGCAGGAGGCGGCGGCGGCGGCGCGCGCGCCCGACCGCGGCGAGTTGGCGCGCGTCATGTTCCTGCTGCTGTGCCACGTCACCGCGCTCGCCAAGCAGCTGGTGCTGCTGCGCGACGCAGAGCGCGTCGACGCCATGGCGCGCAGCTTCGACGGCGCGGCGCGGAGCTCGGGGCACGTGGCGGCGCTGGAGCGCGGCGTGGCGCGCGGCGCGCGGCGCCTGCTGGCGTGCTACGCGGGCTGCGCGGTGGTGACGTGCACGCTGTGGCTGCTGTTCCCGCTGCTGCGGCGCGCGCGCGGCCTGCCCGTCGGCTTCCCGCTGTGGACCGGCGTCAGCACGGAGCCGCCGCCCGCGTGAGCCGCTCGTCCCGCCCGCCGCCCGCCGCCGCCGCCCGAGCGCGGCGCGAGCTGACCGGTGTTGTTGTGCGCAGGTTCGCGGCGGTGCTGCTGTACTCGTACTACGTCACGACGCTGGTGGGCATCGCCAACACCACCGCGGACGCGTTCCTCGCCACCGTGCTGTGGCAGTGCAAGATGCAGCTCACCGTGCTGAGGTCAGCTACTGAAACGAGACATCAGCCGAGTGAACTTTTGGACGATTGAAACTCCTGTATTCCTTTATCATCTATATTTTATAATTTTTAACCCACTTCAAAAAAAGGAGGAGGTTCTCAATTCATCGGGTTTTTTTTTAAAAGTATATAAAGCAAAATACTTCTCACTCACTAATCTCGATATCTCAGGAATTACAATTATATAAACTCGATATTTGAATGTAGTTCCTTCTTTGACGTAAACATCAACTAAGAAACGGTTTTGAGAAAATTCACCCCTAAGAGGGTGAAATGAGGGGTTGTAAGTTTTTATGAAAGTCCTATATTTTTGAAGACATGAAAATCGGCATTTAAGTTTCAAATAATAATAAAACAGGAACAGGATATGCATCAATTGTTTTGGTAGTAACCATCCGGTTTATCGGTGCAAAAGAAACACCGTTTGTAAGCGGTGCTCCAGGAAACATCAGTCGATTCTACAAGCTTATCTACTATTAGAGATGCGAGTACAAGTAGTGAGCTTGAGCCAGTGGTGTCAAGTAGTGTTGTGGTGGAACAAAGTGTTGATAGTAAAGGTCCTTCTAAGGGACAAGGCAATATGCAAAAGATTGCTACACATTTTGCTAATAATAATTCAAAATATTCCACTGGTCATGTAATGGTCAACTAGCTATGGTTTTAATTAAGTTTGTGTCACGTAGAAACGTGACACAAACTTAATTAAAACCATAGCTAGTTTCTAACAATGTTCTAAGTTTATAACTATTTCTATAGTTATAAACTTAGAACATTGTTAGATAAAGGTTTTTAGGCCTCATTCATTTCGGAGTATGCAGTTCAATTATTAGGACTTCAAAAATAACCTGTCAAAGGTTCAGTTTCCGGTCTGAGGGGAGATCAATTAAGTATGAAAATCAAATAGTATAGGGTTACATTTGAAATACAGTCTATACATAATAATTCATGCCGCTTCAATATGTCACTTATGTATTTACAAAATTGTCATCTATAAACTGCACTATATAATTATTAATACGAATACTATCTTGGAGAGTAACTGTAATATAGTAGTAGTGCAGTGTCGATATGTACACGTATGTTTTCAGGATGGATCTGCAGTCGCTGCCGGCGCGCGCGGCGCGGCTGTCGGCGGCGTCGGGCGCGCGCTACGAGGCCGCGTCGGGCGCGCGCTACGAGGCCGCGTCGGGCGCGCGCTACGAGGCCGCGCTCGTGACGCTGTTCGTGCGCTGCTACCACCACTACCACCGGATCACCCAGTGAGTGGGTCACGGCTCTCTCGCGGGGGGTAGGGGGGTAGGGGGGTAGGGGGGTAGCTACAGCACAGAGCGTACTGCAGTCTTGACGATAATCGAGTTTATGCTTAAGCGCTCTGGCTGGCGTGAGGCTGGACAATTTTAACGAACGTTTAATAACAACTAAATTTAAACGTTTAATAAAACTCAAATTTTAATTCTAAATGGCTTTGCAGTGAAATTGAACAATTGAAAAGAAGCACAAATGAAATTTTAATGGTCGATATGAGCTTGCTGAAAAGATTAATGAATATTTTATAAATATAAGAAATTCAATAACAGACAATAATAATAGTTTACCCACTTCACCAAGTATCGGCAGTCATAGCTCCTGTGTGTTCCTCACTCCAGTGAGTCCAGTTCATGTATATAAAGTTACAGTCCAGCTAAGAGTACAAACTCTACAGGATATGATGGTATCAATACCAATATTATTAAATCTTGCGCTAGCTACTTAGCAATACCACTTAGTCACATTATCAACTTATCATTTACTCAAATCAAATGTTTTTTTATTCAAATATACTTTTACAAGTAGTCATAGTCATAGTCATTTATTTATTAAATATCGGTACACTGTAGGTACACTTATTTTCGTCTAAAAAATTTACTTAAAAAGCATGATGGTGATAATGGGTAACGTTATCTTAAAACTAAAGCTACGAGGGTTCCAAACGCGCCCTGGTCTGAGAAGAGCCCACAACAAACTCAGCCGGGTCTTTTTTTTGTTTTATTATCCCCATCTCACAAATATTATACTAGACTAAACTAACTAAACTAACTAAACTATCAGAGACATTAGAGCAAATTATTGCCAGGCTTCCTTGTCGTTTAAATAGTCTTTACATGGTCATAAGATTTTTTAATGAGTTTAAGTTTTACATTAACTTTGAACTTATTCAGAGACATCTTCAACATGTCTTCTGGGAGCTTATTGTAGAAGCGGACACTGTTTCCAACAAATGAATTGCTAGTTTTACTAAGCTTATTTTTCAAGTTTATTTTTATTTCTAGTATTGACATTATGGCAATCACTTTTCTTCTTGAATTTATCAATCTGTTTATGCACGTATACTAAATTTTCAAATATATATTGATTGTGCACTGTCATAATATTGATTTCTTTAAATTTATCTCTTAGTGACACTCTTGGTCCCATATTATATATGGCTCGAACAGCTCTCTTCTGCAGCACAAAAACAGAATTAATATCAGCAGCATTACCCCATAATAATATACCATATGACATAATGCTGTGAAAGTAACCAAAATAAACCAATCTCGCCGTTTCTATATCTGTCAACTGGCGAATCTTTTTAACCGCGTATGCAGCAGAACTAAGCCTGTTCGATAAGTCATTTATGTGATTGCCCCATTGGAATTTAGCATCTAACGTTATTCCGAGAAATCCACTAAATCTAATTCCTCATGATCAAGTTGTACAGTGGTTTTAACCTGTTTGACATTAGATAATATAAATTTGATACACTTTGTCTTTTTTCCATTGAGGACTAGGTTATTAGCTTCAAGCCACTGTACCACTTTAGTGAGAGAATTGTTTACTTCATCAAGAGTTGTTTCGTAACGATTTATTTTAAACAAAAGTGATGTATCATCAGCAAACAATACTATCCCATGATTATCCTTGGCAAGATAAGGAAGACCGTTAATGTAAATGAGGAAAAGAAAAGGCCCTAAAATTGAACCTTGTGGAACCCCCATTTTTTCAATCGATCCGGAAGACCGCTTTCCATTAACGTCTACCTTTTGTATCCTATTTTTTAAGTAGGAATTCATCATATCCAGTGCTAAAGTAGTGCATCATGTCCAGTACTTTTGAATCGTCAAGTGAATCTACCACTGGTTCGGAATGAATAATTCATTTACAATATCAATGTGTACATAAGTAACCGCTGTCCGTGGCATTGCTGGAGCGATCAAATCCATGCTCCTCTATCATTTACATAATCTTCAACAGTATAATAAGGTTTTTTCAGGAGCATACTTTTAATGATTCTTAAATTTGTGTATAGGCAAGTCCAAAATAGGTTGTGGAACTTTGTTATAGAAAATAATGCCCATTGCCACGAATGACCTTCTGACTTTTTTGAGGCGGAGCGATGGAGTCACGAGCTTATTACGGCCTCTAGTTGGCCTATCGTGCAGATCGCATTTTTTTTATAATTATGGATGTGCTGTTTTACAAAAATTATGTTACAGTAAATATATTACGAGGCTACTGTTAGAATACCAATTTCTTTAAATTTCTCTCTATCGCGGTTTTAATTTATAAATTGCTCGTATTGCCCTTTTTTGGAGTACACCATTTTTTGAATATCTGCTGCTTTGCCCCACAGCAAGAAGATGCTGAAAGTGTTTACCCAAATAACTTAAAGAAGTCCATAATTAAACCATTTGTTCACTATAATAAGGTTCCCTTTACTTCAGGAGACTTAAATAAATCAAACGCCGGTACTCTCTTCAGTGCTTTATTTGCTACTGCTTATCTAGTTTAGGTAACATGTGTGTTATTGATATATATTTTTTAAAGATACATTTGGACCAATGTCATAGGTTTAGGATTCAAAATATAGATAGGGAGGCTTATTTTTTCTTTTTTTTGAAAAAGAAACAAATGTAACTCGTGTCAATTTTGAAATGGTTAAATCATAATAACTTAATTATCAATATGAGGAAATAGAGAGAGAGAAATATTTAAATCGTTTGACATTAACAGTACAGTACAGTACAGTACAGTAATTCTTATAAAAAAATTTACTTGGACCAATATTTATTATTTTTTTTATATACCAGACATATTTTGAATTTAAATTTTATATTTTAGTTTAGGTAATATCAAATTTTTGCACACTGTCCCTGACAGTAGATTGTGTACAGGAAGATTCTACTTATATTAAACAGCTGTTACTACCCACAATTTTGCAAAATAAATGATTTATGATTATGATTATGATTTACCATTAAACATTATCTTATCCCATTTGCAGAACTGTCGCGTTGTTCCAAGACGTATTCGGAAATGCAATACTGATACAGTTCGGCATCGGAGGCTGGATCTTGTGCATGGCAGCGTACAAGCTCGTGAGCGTGCGTTGCAGTTGACTTCGTAGCTAAATTAATTTATTATTTTAACAAATCCAATTTTAAATAGCACATTTACTTGTTGCAGCTCGACGTCCTGAGCATCGAGTTCGCGTCCATGTCGCTGTTCATCAGCTGCATCCTCACGGAGCTGTTCCTGTACTGCTACTACGGGAACGAGCTCACGGAGGAGGTGGGGCGTGTTGCGTTACATCGAGTTCGCGTCCATGTCGCTGTTCATCAGCTGCATCCTCACGGAGCTGTTCCTGTACTGCTACTACGGGAACGAGCTCACGGAGGAGGTGGGGCGTGTTGCGTTACATCGAGTTCGCGTCCATGTCGCTGTTCATCAGCTGCATCCTCACGGAGCTGTTCCTGTACTGCTACTACGGGAACGAGCTCACGGAGGAGGTGGGGCGTGTTGCGTTACATCGAGTTCGCGTCCATGTCGCTGTTCATCAGCTGCATCCTCACGGAGCTGTTCCTGTACTGCTACTACGGGAACGAGCTCACGGAGGAGGTGGGGCGTGTTGCGTTACATCGAGTTCGCGTCCATGTCGCTGTTCATCAGCTGCATCCTCACGGAGCTGTTCCTGTACTGCTACTACGGGAACGAGCTCACGGAGGAGGTGGGGCGTGTTGCGTTACATCGAGTTCGCGTCCATGTCGCTGTTCATCAGCTGCATCCTCACGGAGCTGTTCCTGTACTGCTACTACGGGAACGAGCTCACGGAGGAGGTGGGGCGTGTTGCGTTACATCGAGTTCGCGTCCATGTCGCTGTTCATCAGCTGCATCCTCACGGAGCTGTTCCTGTACTGCTACTACGGGAACGAGCTCACGGAGGAGGTGGGGCGTGTTGCGTTACATCGAGTTCGCGTCCATGTCGCTGTTCATCAGCTGCATCCTCACGGAGCTGTTCCTGTACTGCTACTACGGGAACGAGCTCACGGAGGAGGTGGGGCGTGTTGCGTTACATCGAGTTCGCGTCCATGTCGCTGTTCATCAGCTGCATCCTCACGGAGCTGTTCCTGTACTGCTACTACGGGAACGAGCTCACGGAGGAGGTGGGGCGTGTTGCGTTACATCGAGTTCGCGTCCATGTCGCTGTTCATCAGCTGCATCCTCACGGAGCTGTTCCTGTACTGCTACTACGGGAACGAGCTCACGGAGGAGGTGGGGCGTGTTGCGTTACATCGAGTTCGCGTCCATGTCGCTGTTCATCAGCTGCATCCTCACGGAGCTGTTCCTGTACTGCTACTACGGGAACGAGCTCACGGAGGAGGTGGGGCGTGTTGCGTTACATCGAGTTCGCGTCCATGTCGCTGTTCATCAGCTGCATCCTCACGGAGCTGTTCCTGTACTGCTACTACGGGAACGAGCTCACGGAGGAGGTGGGGCGTGTTGCGTTACATCGAGTTCGCGTCCATGTCGCTGTTCATCAGCTGCATCCTCACGGAGCTGTTCCTGTACTGCTACTACGGGAACGAGCTCACGGAGGAGGTGGGGCGTGTTGCGTTACATCGAGTTCGCGTCCATGTCGCTGTTCATCAGCTGCATCCTCACGGAGCTGTTCCTGTACTGCTACTACGGGAACGAGCTCACGGAGGAGGTGGGGCGTGTTGCGTTACATCGAGTTCGCGTCCATGTCGCTGTTCATCAGCTGCATCCTCACGGAGCTGTTCCTGTACTGCTACTACGGGAACGAGCTCACGGAGGAGGTGGGGCGTGTTGCGTTACATATTTTATCTACTCCAGCATCGAAAAGTTCCAATTTCGAATTTGACAACTATATCGAATTGAACCCTCTTTCGTGTTCTCATAACGATACAGTTCGTTGTATGGGAGCTGTATCGTTATGAGTCGTAGCTGTATCGATATGGTTATCTTCATAAATAGGATACCTATAGCTTAGCGGCTCTGGGTTCTGGCACTTTCCCAACCACAGAGTTCTTAGTATGTAGAGGAGCCATACCTACATCATGGCGGATGGTGGCACCCGTCATTGAATATGTACATATTATATATTTCATCTCCACCTACTCTATACTCTATGTACCCAACCCACTCTATGGTTGGTACTGCCACTCTTGCTGCCAATATTAAAAAAAAATTAGAAAAATTACGCGGTAAACGGATTACTTTTGCAACTTGTGAAATTTGTATTGATTTGACTTTTTTTATTAATTTACAAAGTAAAAAATTATAAAGACGTCCTTGTCGTAGATAAAATCTTGTATGCAACTGTACGTAATTAGTCATTTTTCATTCTCGTACTATCCTATTTTGATACTCGGCAAGCCTCGTATCAAAAAACAGCACTCGAATTAAAATGACCCTCATTACGATACAGTTGCATAAATAGCTATTACTTACCGATCAACATTACATAGAAAACATCTATACACATATAGAAAACATAAAAATATATATATTGTAAACTAGCTGACGCCTGCAACTTCGTCCGCGTGGATTGAGATATTTTTGGTTCCCGTGGGAACACTCATTTTCCAGAATAGAAAGTAGAAAATTATTATTCCAGATTATGATCTATCTCTGCCAAATGTCATGGATACTCAATCAATCTTAATCTGGATGAAATTTGGCACTGGGATATATCATAATCTGGAAAAACGCTTAGACTACTTTTTATTAACTTATTTGTTACTTGTATTTTATTACTTTTAAATTAAATCGTTTCCGCGGGAACTAAAATAAACTCAAAACACGGGACGAAGTTGTGGGCATCCACTAGTCATTTATAAAATAATATTACACAACAAGAAATGCGCACACAATATAGCCGCACTCTATTGTTGGAGACAATCCAGAAGTAGGTATTAATGAAACACTTTTAATATATATTTTGTACTCTCATTTGGAACCTGCACGAATAAATGGTTAAACGTGTAGAGGTTCCACGAGAGATTTAATGTAATTAGATAAAAGTTGGCCGAAATTAAAGATAATAATATACATTTGATCCGGCCACGATTGCTATCGTTAAGCTGTAAATCAAAATGCGATCTAAACACAAAAGCATTCAATAATCGCTGAGTCTGCCGGCAGGAGACTCAGCGATTACCATCGTCAAAATACTCGCATTTATACTAACTATTTTCAATATGGCGTCCGTATCCCCAGTTTAAAGCGAATGACATGAAAAGAGTCAAATTAACTGATATTATACTTCCTGCTTCATGAGATAATATAATGACAAATAGTAATAATGCTAACACTATGTTTGCAATTATACTCATGATACTTAATGTTTATCTACTACATATTTGTTTCCTCGCGCCGCGTGCGCCGCGTGCGCGCGCGCAGAGCTCGCGCATCGCGCTCGCGGCGTACGCGATGCCGTGGCAGCGCACGCCGCCGCGCTTCCGGCGCTGCGTGCTGCTGCTGATGACACGCGCGCGCCGCCCGCTGCGGCCGCGCGCCGGCGGCGTCGTGCCGCTCTCTCTAGACACGTTCGTCAAGGTATACCTACAGCCCATTAGCAGAGCATAGGAGAGAGGAAGTTAGTACAGAGTACTTACACCCACCGCGCTGCTCCGATGCGGGTTGGCGGGATTTAACGACTATTATCGTGTTAGTGATGATAACAGGAACTTAACGTGTTGTCCGAGGTGAAACATCACCGACTTCCTAACTCCGGGCTAGTACTGAGAATTTCTACTCCAGCCCGAGACTCGAACCCGGGACCTCGTTGGCCGCAGTCGAACACGCTAACCGCTAGACCGACGAGGCGGTACCGCCGTCGAGGTACTCCGCCGCAACGCACGAGTATAATAAATATGACCCTGTTGCCTCAATGATTTAATTTTAAATTTTATTTTCAGATTCTTAAGTCCTCATATACATTCTACGCTGTGCTCCGTCAAACGAAATAGGAGATTCCTGGACAAAAAACAATAATATGTTTTAAATGCTTCACATAACCACCATGAGAAAAAAATATAAGCCGCTTAGAAATAAACAAATCGTCTTTAACTTATAACGAAATATTATCGTATCACACCTTCCTTCATTCCTTTGGACAATTCTACGAGATAAAAGTATTCGTTCAAACATTTTTCAGAATAAACCTGATCTTTCTCTAGTAAAACGCTCACTACACTTGTTCAAGGGCCCTGAGTCAAGGGTGGGTGTGGCCCCAAATTAGGGCGTCGCTTATTACACTGCATTAACATTCAGGCCCTAACTTAGTCTGAACGAGAACGTCAAGAAAGTTGGACGTATATCTTAATATGTTTAGTATCGTTCACTGATTATGGCACCCATGCTTTCGAAACGAAAAAAAGTAGTCATACTACAAAAGTAGTATCCATACTAATATTATTATAAACTAGATGACCGAGACTTCGTCCGCATGGACCGCGAGACGACTACTCTCTACGCTGGTCGTGCGACGACTGAGCTCCCTAACGACCCTGCGTGTTATTACACAGCCCGACCTGCAGAGCGAATAGGCAGCTAGACAGATCGGGATGACCCGATCTCGTTAATTGGGGACTTGCTAAGTTTTATTACACTGTACCGACATAGGGTAAGGGTCCCTTGAAAGACTGTAGTGTAATAAGCGTTTAAGAATCCGTATCCCCGCAAACCGACAATTTAAGAACTTTTGATGAGCTTTATGCATGAGACATTAGAATTATAAAAAAAAAGAAAATTAAAACATTAAACATAATCCCTCCATAATAGAGTATTGCAAAAAAAATATTTTATTCAAATATAATAGTGAAATTCTCATTCTTGCAGAATACGTTTACCATTTTTACACTTTTGGGTGACACCTTTGACCTTTGACCTTTGAAATTGTTTATAAAATATATTAATAATATGATAAACACACACTTAGAATTAGAATGCTGCGATTCGTTTTTGTACGTTCTATAGGAAATTAGTTAGTAAAAAATCAAATCAATGTGCACGATTTATCCAAATTTACGCGTCACAATAACCTGTTTTTCTTAAAAGTTCGGCGAATTTACTGATTAAATAAAATTTCACATGAATTTTTAGTTTATCCGATAGCTCTCGCCGAGACGTGTGCAACGAGCAGAAACATAATAATTATCTGTTAGTTCAGTTGATGTTACAATGTCAATTATAAATGTTGAAATAAACAAAAGATACTCTGACCGGATCGAAACCAGGGCTGTAACGTCATTCAGCGGGGAAAAACTATCGGTTTCAGGTTTTATGAAAACATTTTATTATTTAAAATTTTTCAGCGTGGTGCCAGGGCGCGAGCATTCGTGCGCGCGGCCGATTTGAAGTGGTTTTTTATACCGGTCAATTAGTGCGAGTTGGACTCGTGCACCGAGGGTTCCATACAAACCTGTAATAAGTTTAAAATTATTAAAAATAATTTTATTATAATACTAGCGAATACCCGCGACTTCGTACGCGTGGATCGAGGTTTTGTGGTTCCTGCGGGGACTCTTTAATTTTCCGGGATAAAAAGTAGCCTATGTGTTATTCCAGACTATAATCTATCTCTGTGCCAAATTTCATCCAGATCCGTTCAGCTGTTGGGGCGTGATTGAGTAACAAACATCCATCCATACATCCATACATCCATACATCCATACCGACATCCATACATCCAAACTTTCGCATTTATAATATTAAGTAAGATAAGATAAGAAGTAAGATAAGATAAGAAGTAAGATAAGATAAGAAGTAATAAGATAAGATGATGTAACTAAAAATTTATGCTTTTCGCAATTTTTCCTTTATCTGTGCTATAAGACGTTGCTTCGTACCAAATTTCAAGATTCCGTGAACTTCTTCCAAGAAAAAGATCACGGAAAGTACCCTGTAGGTTTTGATTCATATCATAAATCTTTTGATTGCGTTGGCTAAGAATTTTGATTTTTTCACAGCTCCAAGGGACAGCAGACCCAGGTCTATTATAACTAGGTTATTATAAGGTTAATTCATATCAAATACCCAGGTATTTGATATGAATTTCAGCTTGATACCTGCAGGCGTTCCTGAGAAGAAGGGTCTTGGCACAGACGGACGGACAACAAAGTAATCCTATAAGGTTCCGTTTTTTTCCTTTTGAGGTAGGTAACCCTATTAAAAAGTAGCATATGTGTTGTTCTAGACTATAATGTAACTCTGTGCCAAATTTCATTTAGATCCGTTTAGCTGTTTGGGCGTGATTGCATACAAAACATCTATTTGAAATTGTTTGGTTCTCGCGGGAACTCTTAATTTTTCGGAATAAAAACATGAAAACCTCGGATTTCAGTTACATTGAATGAAATTTAATAATTCAAGAACGTTAAGCTTATAATATTATTTACAAAAAAGTTTAGCCATTTTAGTTTAGTTATATCGACGAAACTTGGAATCTTGGCTTTCGGTAAAAAATAAATAAGTAGGTGTGTCACAGTTTTTCAAAATACCACCGCCAAAGGGGTAAAATAGGGCTTGAAAGTTTGTATTTAAGTCCTTCAATTTTCGAGGTATAGCCATGAAAGTAAGTAATTGGGCTTCTGGTTTAAAATAAAGAAATACATGTTTCACAGTTTGTGAAAATTGTATCTCCAAGGACGTTAAATAGAGAGTTTGACCATCAATCGAAACCCACGGATCAACGTCATTTTTTCCATAGGTATAGGTGAGGACCTGGACAGTGATAATATTATAGGCTACTTTTATCCCTGAAAATTAAGGAGTGCCTGTGAGAATTAAAAAACTTATGCCACGCGAACGAAGTCGTGAGCATCCGCCAGTATCACTTAAAAGTGAATAATTGACTTTGGGAGATGATCCCAATTTTTCACAGATAATGCAGCTGTGCTGAATAGGTAGTTGTGCTACCGGTCCTTGATTCATCCTTTGTTAAAAAACTGTTTGATATAATTGTTAACTTTATTTTTGTTAACTTACTTTATAGTTGATTGTAATAATTATTATAAAGGAATATTTATTTGACTGTTAATCTAAATGTATGACATATTCAAATATATAGAATAATTTGATTAAATACATTAAATAATTAATTTATTATTATATTCAAAATTCAAAATTGAAATGGTTTTAATTCAAATAAAGTGTCACAAGTACTTTTGAATCGTCAAGTGAATCTACATCTGGTTCGGAATGACATTCCTACCGAGAAGAAAAAGCAAGAAACTCGATGGCTGCTCTTTTGAAAAATAATAATCTACAATTTCATTAATTAATTCAATACATAGAGTGGCTGCTGGAGCGAGTCAAATCCATGATCTTTTATTTACGATTTTTTAATTATCTATGTAATTAATAATTAATTTATCACTTAATCATTACGTTGATATGATAACCATCATACGCTCCAGCATTAAAAAAATGTTCTTTTATGTGTCTTTAGATATTACTCAATGTAAAGATACGAAAAAACAATAACAATAAAGGTACATGCTCAAATTATATCGTTTTTATAGAAATAATAACAAAAAGCGCAATTTTTCTTGGGTAAACTTATAGTAAAAAAACAAATTCATTCGCTATAACAAAAGTTCGTTTCAAGAAAAGACATTTCTGTATTCATTAAAAACGAGTCTTCCTCCAAATTCCTTCCTGTTGCTAGATTTAAAAAGTAATGAACGGGTTAGATAAGTATGTACTAAAACAAAAAAAATATCGGAAAACTCGAATAATCAATGAGATATCACTGACCAATATAACATGTAACTCAATTAATGCAAAATATACAGAGAAAACGGTAAAGTTAAGTTTGTAAACGTGGTGTCATATCACAACCGTTAGGTTAGGGTGAGTTAGGTTAGGGTGAGTTAGGTTAGGGTGAGTTAGGTTAGGGTGAGTTAGGTTAGGGTGAGTTAGGTTAGGGTGAGTTAGGTTAGGGTGAGTTAGGTTAGGGTGAGTTAGGTTAGGGTGAGTTAGGTTAGGGTGAGTTAGGTTAGGGTGAGTTAGGTTAGGGTGAGTTAGGTTAGGGTGAGTTAGGTTAGGGTGAGTTAGGTTAGGGTGAGTTAGGTTAGGGTGAGTTAGGTTAGGGTGAGTTAGGTTAGGGTGAGTTAGGTTAGGGTGAGTTAGGTTAGGGTGAGTTAGGTTAGGGTGAGTTAGGTTAGGGTGAGTTAGGTTAGGGTGAGTTAGGTTAGGGTGAGTTAGGTTAGGGTGAGTTAGGTTAGGGTGAGTTAGGTTAGGGTGAGTTAGGTTAGGGTGAGTTAGGTTAGGGTGAGTTAGGTTAGGGTGAGTTAGGTTAGGGTGAGTTAGGTTAGGGTGAGTTAGGTTAGGGTGAGTTAGGTTAGGGTGAGTTAGGTTAGGGTGAGTTAGGTTAGGGTGAGTTAGGTTAGGGTGAGTTAGGTTAGGGTGAGTTAGGTTAGGGTGAGTTAGGTTAGGGTGAGTTAGGTTAGGGTGAGTTAGGTTAGGGTGAGTTAGGTTAGGGTGAGTTAGGTTAGGGTGAGTTAGGTTAGGGTGAGTTAGGTTAGGGTGAGTTAGGTTAGGGTGAGTTAGGTTAGGGTGAGTTAGGTTAGGGTGAGTTAGGTTAGGGTGAGTTAGGTTAGGGTGAGTTAGGTTAGGGTGAGTTAGGTTAGGGTGAGTTAGGTTAGGGTGAGTTAGGTTAGGGTGAGTTAGGTTAGGGTGAGTTTTTTTTTTTTTTTTTTTTTTTTATTAATAAAATCAGTAGACACCTCTGACGTAGTCAAAGCCTTTGTTTATCTAATTATTAATTGTTTACGGTCATTTTTTATTTGAAAATTATATTAATAATATTTATTAGTTATATTAAGTATATACTAAATTTATTTTAGCTATGTGTGCACTATCTATATTTTGTTCCTATATTCTAATAATACAGAGTAAATGTAGATCTATCCTATACACATTATCTTATAGCTTACGTTTTATTCCTATCTATGACTATATTAACAACTTTTTTGGCATACTTTAAAAATAAATCCCTTGTTTTATTAGTTTTTAATATATTAGCCAGGGAATCCTTGCACAGATTCATTTGCATCTCCTGTTCTAGATTTTCTCTTTCTCTGCCGTGCTGCGGACACTCAATTAATATGTGTAATACAGTTTCGTCACAGTTGGGGTCGCAGACACAGCCTGGATCGTCTTTGCATTTGAATCTGTGCAAGTATTCTCCAAAGCCGCCATGCCCCGTAAACAATTGGGTGGTAACACTGTCCAGGGTGATCTTTTGGACCATTCCATGCGCTTCAACCGCGTTTGGGAAGAATGTTTTGGTCGTTCCTGCAGTTTCGCCTGATCCATATCTCCGGTTCCATTCGTCAAGGGATTCCTTGCGGATTTGGCCCTTGACAAATGATACCGGGCATAGATCGTAGTCTGGACGCTTTTTTGAGTAGAGGGCGGCGCTTTTCGCCAGCTCGTCAGCGCGTTCATTTCCAGCGAGGCCAGCGTGGGCTTTTATCCAGAACAAAGTGACAACTTTGCTCTGGGCAAGAGCCCGCTCCAGGTTCTTGCGGGCCCCTACTGCTAGTGGGTGGTGCGAGTGATAACTGACTACAGTCTCCAGCGCAGATCTGGAATCACTATATATTCCGAAACTTGTCTCGGTGCTCTTTAGGACCTCCGCCGTGGCTCTGCATATGGCCAGCAGTTCAGCCTGGTAAACTGTACTGTAGGATGGCAGCTTTAATTTTACGGGCTTGATCTCCGCTTCTTCGTTCCAAAGGGACAGTGAGGCTCCGACTTTGTTTTCAATTTTGCTGCCATCTGTGAAGATGCGCATTGCTTGACTGTTGTTATTGTCGACATCTTCTTGATCTACCAGGCTAATGAACTTGAGGCTCATATGGGTTGCCGGGTGGCCGTTCTCCGAGTAGTTGGCCTTCCGCTCGATCTCCCCGCCCGCCAGCTCCGGCCGAGGCACTCCCCTCTTCGCCTCATACAGGGCTGCTGCCTCTCGTATGCGGAGATCGAGTGGGAGGATCCCTGCCAATAGCAATGCGGCATTCAGGGAGACCGTTCGGTACGCCTTGCTGATTTTTTGAGCAAATCCGCGCTGCACACCGCCCAGCTGCTTTCTAACTCCAAGCTTTCGCGCCGCTGGCGCCCAGGCGCTCGCCGCGTATAGTATTATGGGTTCTACTACTGCCGTGTATATCATCCGGATTATTTCCGGGTGTAGGCCCCAACTAATCTTTGCCGCTCTCGACAGCTGCCTGTAGATGTTTGATACTTTTTTGCATGTATTCGTAATGTGTGTGTTAAAAGTCAGGGAGCTATCGATGGTAAGACCAAGAATTTTTATTTCCTTGGTCATATTTATGGAAACCCCTCCCATGTTCAGGAGTGGCGTGTCGTATTTTAACTTTCGCGTGATCAGCATAGCATTTGTTTTGTGCGGAGCGAATCGAAGTTTATTTCGGACGCCCCACTCCTGAACATAGGCGAGGGCGGCGTTGGCTTGTCTCTGTATTTCCTGCGCAGTATTGCCATCGAAAATCAACACAATGTCGTCTGCGAACGCCTGACAGTACTCACCCCTCTCCTCTAGGCCTTTTAACAAAGGGTCCAGAAGGAGATTCCATAATATGGGCCCCCCTATGGATCCCTGCACACATCCTTTGTTGGTTGACTTGCTGTATTGCTCGCCGGCATACCGCACATTGACACTCCTGTCTTGTAGATAATTATTGATAAGCCTACGTATGTTGACTGGGCAGTCCTCTTCCACCAGTCGAAGCTTAATGGCTGGCCACCAGGCGCTATCGAAGGCCCCCTCTATATCCAGCGATATCATCGTTACAAGTTTTTTCAAGTTCAGCTTGTTCCGTATGTATTGCATGAGGTCATAGAGGGAGTCTTCGGTGCTCCTCTGTGGCACAAAGCCATACTGGCGGGTGCTAATTTTTGGCAACAGGTGCCATTTCAATCTACCGACCATCATTTTTTCTAGGATCTTCCCCATTACAGACAGCAGTCCGATCGGTCTGTATGATTTTGGGTTTGTCAGATCTTCCTTGGCTGGTTTCTTTAATACGACAACTGCCGCCCGTTTCCAGATAGTCGGAAAACTGCCCAGTTCGAGGCATTTATTGGCGAACGCCAAGAATGTCTCCGGATCCCGCGCTATAACCCGGCTGCAAATGTCCGCAGTTAGTCCGTCTTCTCCCGGGGCCTTCTTGGGATTGAAGCTTTCCACGGAGTTTTTGAGTTCCTCCAGGGTAAATGGGGGGTCATGCGTGCTACCATGGCTCGGTCCATTTACCTGGTGAGCGGCTTTTCTTATCTCTACGTGGTCGGCGTTATCCTGGCTTTCGAGGTCCTCCGGGTAAAAAGTCTCGGCCAGCAATTTAACGGATTCTTTTGCGGTAAGTGTGGTGCCATTTATGTTTAAAGGGATATCTTCCTTTCTTTTAGTTGTTCGACCAATCACCCTATATATACCCTCCCACATTCCTTCCTTGTTCTGTTTACCGCAGAACTCCTTCCAACTGTGGACCTGTGCTTCCTTTGCCTTATTCTCATACTCTTCTTTCTTTTCTAGGTATTCATCAACTACTCGGGCTCTTCGTGTCGGCGCAGCGCTTCGTATTTTTCTCCTCCTGGTGTTAACTTCTCGTCTGAGCTCATTGAGTTCTTCGGACCACCACGGCAAGGTAAGTTTATTGTTAGTTTTTATAAGTGGTATATGTTTTTTACATGTAGTTTGTATTATGTGTGTATATGTTTCTATTGTATTTTCTAGCTGTTCGATATTATTGATATTTTGTATGTTTGTTTCATCTATTCTATGTTCAAGTTTTAGTTGGGCCATTTCCTCAAGGAACTGACTCCAATTTGCTTTTTTGGTGTTGTATACCCTGGTAGTTCTGTTTATGCTAATTCCTTTGCCTTTTTTAAATTTAATTTTGAATTTAATGCCGTTGTGATCCGAGCTCGTCATACCCTGGACCACTGTCCAGTCTTCCACCAGGTCTAGGATATCCGCGGTGCACGCTGTTATGTCCACATAACTACTAAAGGATCTACCCCCCCTTATCGTGTCGAAGGTTGGAACAGTTCCCACGTTGAGTACATGGAGGCCTAGTTGATCCAGCGTTCCCGCCAGAATGTCTCCTCTTGCATCAGTTTTGCCACCACCCCACCAAATACTTTTTGCATTGCAATCCCCCCCAATGAGCAATCTAGTTGACTGTGCTCCGGTCTCTATCCTCTTGAGCTGCTCCAGGTAAGGCTCCAGGGGTTTGTCTGGTTCAAAATAGAAGGAGACGAACACGGCCTCCCAGGCGTCAGTGCGGATCCTGACAACTGCGATGTTATTTGTTGTCAGTCATCAGGTTAGGGTGAGTTAGGTTAGGGTGAGTTAGGTTAGGGTGAGTTAGGTTAGGGTGAGTTAGGTTAGGGTGAGTTAGGTTAGGGTGAGTTAGGTTAGGGTGAGTTAGGTTAGGGTGAGTTAGGTTAGGGTGAGTTAGGTTAGGGTGAGTTAGGTTAGGGTGAGTTAGGTTAGGGTGAGTTAGGTTAGGGTGAGTTAGGTTAGGGTGAGTTAGGTTAGGGTGAGTTAGGTTAGGGTGAGTTAGGTTAGGGTGAGTTAGGTTAGGGTGAGTTAGGTTAGGGTGAGTTAGGTTAGGGTGAGTTAGGTTAGGGTGAGTTAGGTTAGGGTGAGTTAGGTTAGGGTGAGTTAGGTTAGGGTGAGTTAGGTTAGGGTGAGTTAGGTTAGGGTGAGTTAGGTTAGGGTGAGTTAGGTTAGGGTGAGTTAGGTTAGGGTGAGTTAGGTTAGGGTGAGTTAGGTTAGGGTGAGTTAGGTTAGGGTGAGTTAGGTTAGGGTGAGTTAGGTTAGGGTGAGTTAGGTTAGGGTGAGTTAGGTTAGGGTGAGTTAGGTTAGGGTGAGTTAGGTTAGGGTGAGTTAGGTTAGGTTTTTTTTTTTTTTTTTTTTATACTTGTACCTCTGACGTAATCAGAGCCTGTGCTAGCTATCATTCTTTCATACTAGTTCTCGCAATTATGCCTCTCGTACTTTCATTCTTCATACAATTCTTTCTATCATTCATCATCTTTCGTATCCTTATGGGTGGGTTTCCCATCTAACTTAGCTTTCTACGGGGTACAGGGTAATTTTCTTTATTTAATTAAAAGTTACACATTGTTTATTTTACAGTTTGTTACAGTAGCCTTAGGTCTATTTTCTTATATATGATTATTTACTAATTACATTTTATTTGTATGACTACACTTATATACATTAATATATACTGCTATCATACATTTTCTTATACTACCTTATTTCTATTATTTACTATTTGTACTATTTTCTTGCAGAATTTTAAGAATATATCCCTATCTCTAGATTTCATTATTGCTGGTAAATTTTGTATTGTCAGGTCAATATCTAGTGTTTGCTCCAGATTGAATCTGTGCCTTGCAAAGACGGGACACTCCAATATCAGGTGCTGGATTGTTTCTTCAGCCTCCGGGTCACAGAGGCAGGATGGGCTCTCCTTGCACTTGAAACGACTCAGGTACGCGGAGAACCCTCCATGCCCCGTGAGCACCTGCGCTATTTGTCCGTCCATTTGGATTTTTCTAACTGTAGAGTGCGCCGTCACCGCCTCGGGGAAGAACATTTTCGTCACGGAGGCCGTGTCCTCCGACCGATACCTTCTGTCCCATTCATCAATCGTACCCTTGCGAATACTACGCTTGATGAATGAGACAGGGCACCGATCGTAGTCCGGCCTCTTTTTCAATTTCAGAGCCGCTTCCTTAGCAAGCTCGTCGGCTCTCTCATTCCCTGCCAGTCCTATATGAGCTTTTATCCAGAATAATGAGATTGTCTTTTTCTGGAGATGGCAACTTCTCAGGTTGTCTCTAGCTTTGACTGACAGGGGATGGGACGAACCGGAATTGGTAACTGTCTCAAGCGCTGCTCTGGAGTCACTATAAATTCCAAAGGATTTTTCCTTGAGCGACAGCGCCAACTCCGTTGCCTTGCACAGGGCTAGTAGTTCAGCCTGGTAGACGGTACAGTATGACGATAGAGCAAGCTTGAGGACCTTGGTCTCCGCAGTCCCTTTCCAGACGGACAGCGCCGCCCCGACCCTGCCCTCAATCTTGCTCCCGTCTGTGAATATGCGCACAGCGTAATCACTGTGGCGCGAAAATTGTTCCTCGTCCACCAGGTTTTGGAACTTCAGTCCCATTTGTTCCGTAGGATGTGGGGCTTGTATCTTCGGTGCCATCTTCTCAATTTCTCTATCAACTAAATCACGTCTAGGTGCTCCCTTCTTAGCCTCGTATAACGAGGCTGCCTCACGGACTCGGAGGTCTAGAGGGAGCGTCCCCGTGAGCAAGAGAGCCGAGTTGAGTGATACCGTCCGATACGCCTTACACATCTTTTGGACGTAACCCCTTTGTACCGTGCCGAGCTGCTTGCGAACTCCCAGTTTTTCTGCCGCCGGGGCCCATGCGGCTGCGGCGTACAGAATCACCGGTTCCACCGCTGCAGTGTATATAGTGCGAATAATGTCGGGGCTGAGACCCCAGCTCACACGGGCCGCTCTAACGAGTTGTTTGTATATCCCTATCGCTTTTTTACATGCATTAGCGACGTGGGCGTTAAACGTTAGCTTGTCGTCGATGGTGAGCCCGAGGATTTTGATCTCCGGGGACATTTCGACGCTGACCCCTCCCATGCTCAGGCGTGGTGTGTCGAATTTCAGTTTCTTGGTTATTACCATGCCGCAAGTTTTGTGTGGTGCAAATTTTAGTTTGTTATCGACACCCCACGCCCGAACACATTCGAGGGCAGCATTCGCCCGTCCCTCGATCTCCCGGGCCTCTCCACCGTCGAAGAGCAACACCACGTCGTCAGCAAAGGCCTGGCAATAGACCCCCCTTCGTTCCATCAGCCTGAGGAGTGGGTCTAGCAGAAGGTTCCACAGAATTGGTCCTCCTATGGAGCCTTGGACGCATCCCTTCTCCGTGCTCCTTTTGTGTATTACTCCCGCATATCTGACCTCCACCATCCTGTCGCTGAGGTAGTTGCCGATGACACGCCTCAAGTTCGCGGGACATTTTTCCTCAGCTAGTCTGGTCTTTATCACTGGCCACCAAGCACTGTCGAAGGCGCCCTCGATGTCTAAAGAGACCAGTGTTACTAGTCTCTTTTGATGTAGTTTTTCGCGGATGCGTGTTATTAACGTAACCAGGGCGTCTTCCGTACTCTTCTGTGGCATAAATCCATACTGGTGAGTACTGATCCGAGGTAGCACGTAGAACTTGAGGCGGCCCACCAGCATCTTCTCGTATATCTTTCCTAATACGGGCAAAAGCCCGATAGGTCGATATGATTTAGGCGCGGTGTACGTATCCTTTCCTGGCTTTCTCAACACGACTACTGTTGCCTCCTTCCAGGCCTTTGGGAAGCTGCCGTGTTCCATGCATTTGTTGAGGAGAGCCAGGAAGTACGTTGGGTCCACTTTTATTGCATGTGAGCAGATGTCGGCCGTGAAACCATCGGCTCCGGGGGCTTTTTTGGGGTTGAAGGACTTCACAGCGTCTTCTAGCTCCTCAATTGTAAACGGAGGGTCATGATCATCGTGACCACTTTCGTTTGCTGTTTCTGCTAAGGCTCTTATTTGCAGATGTTGTACGCTGTCCCCATCCTTCAAGTCCCTCGGGTAGAAAGTCTCAGCCAGTAATCGAGCAGAGCCCTCAGCGTCCAACGTCGTACCCCCCTCTATCAATGGCACGTCCTCTTCTCTACGTTTGACTCTACTAATCACTCTATATATGCCCTCCCACACTCCTTCCCTGTCCTGTTTCCCGCAGAAATCTCTCCAGCTCTGCTCTGCTGCCTCTTTGGTTGCCAGTTCATATTTTTCTTTTTCTTTCAGGTACTGGTCTACAACCATCTGCCTGCGAATCGGCGCTGCACTGCGGATCCTGCGTCTTCGGGTCGTCACTTGCTTTTTCATCTCAGCTAAGCTCTCGGACCACCACGGCACGGTAAGTGTTTCTGTGTGTTTTTTGTTTGGTATTGTCTGCGTGCATGTGTCTGTTATGGCTTTAGTGTATGCTTCTATTGTGTTGTCAATTTGTTCTCTGTTTTCTATTTTGGCTATGTTTTGTGTACTGAGTTCAGTGTCCCGCATAATTTGGGCCAGTTTCTCATGAAAGAGACCCCAATTTGCTTTTTTTGTGTTATATTTGCGTGTTGTTCTTTGTATTTTTGTGTTTTGTGATTTTTGAAATGTTATACCAAACATTATGCCGTTGTGGTCCGAGTTAGTGAGGCCTTCTACTACGTGCCAACCGTCCACGAGTTCGAGCATATCCGCAGTGCCCGCCGTCACATCGACATGGCTGCAGAATCTCCTCCCGCCCCTGACGGTGTCGAATGTTGGTACCTCTCCCATATTGAGAATATGCATATCCATCTCAGCGAGAGCTCCACACACCTCCTCACCTCTGATGTCCTCATTTGGGCCGCCCCACCAGTTACTTTTGGCATTTGCGTCTCCTCCTATGATCAGCCTTTTTGGTCCCGTTTTTCGTACGACCTTTTTCAGGTGCTCCAGGTATGGCCCTATGGGCTGGTCGGGCTCGAAGTAGTAGGAGACTAGGGTGATCGTCCATGCACTGGTTTGGACTCCCACCACGACGATGTTGTCCGTGGTAAGTTGTGGGTACTGTATTATATTTAAGTCGCTATCAAAGACAGCAATAGCCGCTTTAACAGTCCCATTTCCTGTTCCTGAGCTCTGGAAGATTCGGACACCCCGGTAACTCCTAACACTTCGCGTCCCACCCACGTAAGGTTCCTGAAGCAGTGCTATGGCTATCTTGCGTTTTCCGGCTTCGATCAGGAGTTCGGTCGTAGCCAATTTGCTACGCTGCAAGTTTGCTTGCGCTATTTTGTACTGGTGAGTTACTCGTGGGACGCCCTCAGCAATACGTTACTGAGGCCCTAGCCAGTGCATCCCACCTTCTTCTGACTGGGCACTCACTGCTGAAGGCGTTGTGGCTCAACTGCAGTATGTCTGCTCTTTTGCAGTTTTTGCACACTGGTTCTGTCCCCACCAGTCTGTCCGGGCACTCGGCTCTAAGGTGCGGTCCTCCACAGTGGCTGCACAAGTCCGCCGGCTCCTTACAGAAGCGCTTGCTGTGGCCGTACCCCAGACATCGGGTGCACTGCACCAGTGGCGATTGGTCATCCACGGTAACCCTTTGGAGGTCAACTCTGAGCTTTCCTTCCTCTATTGCCCTCTTCCATACCATTGGCGAAACACTTATTATGATATGGCAGTTGTGGGGATTTCTTGCTCTGCGTCTATATTTGACTACTAGGGAGTCGTCCTCGCCGCCGAGGCTGCCAAAGATCTCCCTGTTCTGGTTTCTGAGGGCTCTGACAATTTCCGCGTCATCGTGGACCTTCAGCACGTCCCTCAGGATCAGAAGCGGGTTTCTGTTCTTGACTTCCTCGACGACGAGGCCCTCCCCGGCAGCTTCCAATCTGTCTTTTACTTTCTTCCTCTCCTGTTCTGTCTTACATCCCACAACTATCTTCCTGTCCTTGGCTTTCCTAACTTTTTCTACCTCTACCCACCCTTCCTTCGCATCTACTGCTCTTCTCACTCTTTCCAGAACCTCCTCGCCAGTTTCCGTCTCATTTTTGGACGTGACAACCACTGAGTGTACCGTGCCTTGAGTCTGGTGTTTTGACTTTGAGGCCGCCACATTTGCGTAAGACCTCTGCTCCATGGTTTCCTGGCATCTCGTTAGGTGTTCTTGGAGGGCCGTTTGTTTATTGAGGTTCTCCTTTAATAGTCGAGAGTGCTCTTCGAGCTTGTCACTCAAACCAGAGTTCAGGGCCACCGCAGACGTGGCGTCAATTTTCTTGCCATTTTCAGTGATAAGGCGACTCTGTTCTTTTAAAAGTTTAACTAGCTGCTTATGTTCCTCGGAGTTTCCCTTCTGTGTAGTCCTGTCTGGTGGACTCTGTGTGGTTCCAGGTGTAGGTACTTCTCCGGTCTTTTTAAATCTCTTTATCTCAGCTTCCGCCTCTTTTATAATTTGGAACATTCTGTCCACCGCCTCCAACACGTTTGCCTTTATGTCTGACCTGATATTCCTAGAATTATTTATATTCGTCCTGGCCTTTATTAGGCTGGCTTTGCCTTCGGCTAGTCGATTCGACAGCACCTGTCTCGGTAAGATTTGGATGTCGGTCTTACTGGTGGACGGGGTCAGGTCTTGTGGTTCCAGTCCCACCGCTTCCAGCTTTTCTATACTGCGTCTGACATTTGACGAAAGCGTTTGCGTCCTGGGTGGGGATTTTTGGGGCAAAAGAGTCTGTGTTTTTGGCGGGGATTTTTTCTCCATTTCTTGGTCACTATGTCTTGTAGGGGTTCTAGCTAGCATTGTCGGAGGGATGCGTCAAAGAAAATAGAATAAAAATAAAATAAAATAAGATACGCGACAGTGTATATCGCTGTCGGTTTTTTCTGTACACTGTAAAATTGTGTACAGTCAATTTTGAGCAAACACTAGAGACAAGAGGTTCGGTCGACGACCTGAATACGATATAGTCGTTATACTGTAGGGGTGTAAAATGCCCCGAGTCAATAATATAACTGTCAAAACTGCTTGAAAATAGTAACACTATCTTAAGGTCTACTTAAAACTAATTAGAAACTACTTTTCCGCCTTAGTAGAGTTCAACTCTACCAAGACTCTAGGTAGAGTCGCCAGTCAAGTACCGTTTGAAAGCCCCCGCCGAGGGCTGGTCAGCAGTGAAAACCGCAACTCTCTACGACCAACGGTTGCCGAGATATCCAACTTTTAAACTTTTCAAAATGGCGCACTAAATTGTTGCCTGGATCTTCTAAATTCAATATCTCTGGAACCGCCGGCCGCAGAAAAGTGTGCAACGGCTCTCCGTGCTTGTCTCGTTACGAGCTATGTGTTCACCGATACCGGCTCTAGGATTTAGGTACAGACTCTACCTAGAGTCCAGAACCGGTGCCTGCGGCAGTGCTCACCACAAGACTACCAACCTAATATTAATAGAAAGCTAAGTCCGCAACTTCATAGAGCTCAACTCCAGGTCGACTCTAGGTAGAGTCGCCCGTCTAGTGTCAGTCAATAGCTCTTGAGGAGAGCTAGTCAACAGCGAAAACCGCTACGCGCTACGACCAATAGTTCCCGAGATATTCCACTTTGAGTTTTTCCAATATGGCCGACCAAATTGTTGCCTATGTCTAGACTCAACTTTAGAAATTAATATCTCGGGAACTACCCGGCGCAAAGATGCGTGCGACGGCTCGCCGTGGTCGTCTTTTTACAGGCTATGAGCTAACCGGACTAAAAAACCAGGTTAGGGGGTCGACTCTATCCAGGGTCCCAAGCCGGTGCAAGTTGTTGAGTTCGCCGCGATAGGGTGCCCAAAGAAAACCGCAGCCCTTAGCGACGTCCCTGACCGGAGCTATGCCCTCTTGAAGTTTTCCAAGATGGCCGCCAATATGGCCGCCGATTTGGACAGAAGGCCCAAATTCGGCAGTTTTCAGCCCAAACTACCCGTGTTTGGGCTCAAATTGTAGGGCTTAAAAAGACCTTCTTAGAACTATTACTAAATTAACCAAAAAAGCTAACCCCAATTTATGGGGGTTGAAAAACTGTGATTTTTTAACTAAATTTGAATTTAAAATTACTTACAAAAAATATACGGATTTTTTAAAACAAGTCAGGGCCTACACTATCTTATAGCTATTTTTTAAGGTATGTTACGGAGCCCTTGCACCCCTATTTCGACCACCTCGTGGCAACCCCTAATTTTCAAAAATTTATATTTAAAAAACTACTAAGCCGAAAATTATGAAATTTAGAATACAGATAGGATTAATTAATCTAAATAAAGTGAATAAATAATAAAAGGGGGTTGTCGATTTAGATTTTATAAAAAAGGGGGTTGAAATTTGGTAAAAATTTTGAAGTGCAATAGCTCCGCAACCACTTATCTGATTTTCATAAACAAAGTGTCCCCGTGCAGCTCCTGTTGAATCCCGTCGATCGAGGTCACTGGCAGCGCCCTCTGACGTCTGGAACAGGGAGCACGTGGACACGTGCTTTTCGGTTTTCTCCTTTTTCCTCGGCGTACACAAATGGAAAAAATCCACTTGAGGTGTCCACTTGTAGGTCTCGGTGAGGCGCGTCGACTGGTGCAACAAAAACACTAGGTCGTCGATCTTAAAACGGCAGCGTTCGCCGTCAAAGATCGTAAATTTGCCAAACTTCCGGTTTTTCACTCACAAAAACACCAAATCTTAACAGATTTTCGAGCACTTTTCGCCACTTTGTAGAGCTCGCGAACGCGCAACTTTTGACACTTTGCACGTGTAAATCGGTTACGAAAAACCCACTTTTTAGAATTTTCTAAACTTTAAAATTGCCCGGAGCGACACCAAAACACCTTGTACGCGTGCGCTACCGACTGCGGGGGGGTTAGGTTAGGTTAGGTTAGGTTAGGTTAGGTTAGGTTAGGTTAGGTTAGGTTAGGTTAGGTTAGGTTAGGTTAGGTTAGGTTAGGTTAGGTTAGGTTAGGTTAGGTTAGGTTAGGTTAGGTTAGGTTAGGTTTTTTTTTTTTTTTTTTTTTTTTTTTTATGACGGTTTACTCCTCCAATATAGGTGTCGGAGACTTTGTTTGGCGCAAGGTATTTAATTTAAATGTTCTGGAGGTAATTAGATTTTGTGACAAAATGGGCAACACATGGGTTGACCATTTTTATCGAAGTTACTTGTTATATTATAACAATATACATAGCACTTATGATCTCTAATCTCAACCAATGTGTTGCTCTTTTTGTATGTTGTTTTCCACTTTTTTATGGTGCAGTTTGAGGCGTTTGTTGGTGACGGTATCAGATGTCCGGACGTGGTCAGTTCGTCATCAGCCGGGGTCTTCTTAGGACTTGAACTTTCCACGGAGTTTGTGAGTTCCATCATAGTAAATGGCGGGTCATGCGTATTATCATGGCTCGGCTCATTTATCTGATTGGCTGCTCTTCTTGTCTCTACATGGTCGGCGTTGTCCTGGCATTCGAGGTCCACCGGGTTATACATCCTGACCAGCCGCTTGATGGTTTTACTTGCTATCTTTCCCAGGTACTCACTGACTACTCGGGCTCGTCGTGTCGGCGCAGCGCTTCGTGTTCTCCCCCTCCTGGTGATGGCTTCTCGCCTAAGCTCATCGGGTTTTCCGGGCCACCACGGTAAGGTAAGGTTGATTTTAATTTTTGTTATTTTGTGTATATATGTTTTGATGTTGTTTCCTAATTTTTGTTTAAGTTGGGCCCTTTCCTCATGAAATTGACTCCAATTTGCTATGTTAATCTGTTTTATTTTATTTAAATTAATTTTGAATTTGTTGCCGTAGTGATAAGAGCCCGTCTTGTCTTGAGCCATTGTCCTGTCGCCCGCCGCCACGTCGAGAGAGTCCCCAGTGAACGCTGTGATGTCCACATAACTGCTGAGGGATCCACCCCCGTTTTCCCTGTCAGAGTTTGCTCTGTTATTGACACCGAATTCCGCCTTGGCGCCTTTAGCAGTATGCTACGCTAGTCCTTGCTAAGCTGTCAAATTTTTTACGCGTGATGCATTCTATACTAAACGCGTTGTGTGTCGTTTCAGCTATTTTGGCCTGATGGCAGTTACTGCATCTGGGGGGGTCACCAGCCTGCAGTACCGGACATTCGGCACGCAGATGGTGGCTCCCACAATGCGAACATACGTCCTTCTCCTCTGTGCACTGTTTCTTGCCGTGGCCGAAACGCAGGCACCTCGTACATTGCATGAGCGGGGTTTGATCAAAAACCCTCACCCGCTGCATGTCGACATGCACGCGTCCCGCCTCGGTCAGGCGCTGCCACAGCTGTGGAGAGACCCGCATCACCACGTGGTTCTCGTGCGGGTTTCTGGCGCGTTTTCTGTATCGTACTTCCATCTTCAGATCCTCTTGATTCAGGCCCTCCAGTATGTGGGAATTCTGTTTAAGGACCGCCCTGGTGATGTCCTCGTCCGTATTATATGAGAGTACGTCTTTGAACACCACAAGGGGGAGCTTGTTTACGGCCTCTTCGACTATAAGGTTGGCCGCAGTTTCTTTAAGTCTCTTGGTGATTTGCTCTAGATCCGACCTGGAGCGACAGCCCAGGACTATTTTTTGGTTCTTTACTTTTCGCAGCTTGTCTACTCTCAGTCCGGTATCTATCGCATTCACTGCGGCTCTGACTTTGTCTGTCACTGTCCCACTCGTGTCATTCTCATCCTCGGATGAGATGATGATGGAATGCATCGGTGGGGGCACAGCGGCAGTTCTTTTTGCTGCAGCCCCTGCGTAGGTGACCCCTTCTGTGAGGTGGTTTTTTGGTATGGGGTGCGGTATCTGCATCGTTTGCATTTCTTGCGTGAGTGCACGTGTAGAGTGCGTGCACTCAGCGGTACTTTTATTGCAGACCCTCATCGCCTCCATGAGCTCCGCAATTTGGGTGCTGAGCTCGCCCTTCTCCTTTGAGTTATCTTTTTGTGCCACCAGTATGTCTTTCCGTTCACTCGTTTCGCCCCCAGTCGCAATTTCCGCCGGCACTTCCCTTTCCTTAACGTCCCTCCCTTCCTGTCCTACTGCTTCTTTAAATAGCTCATAAAGCCTCTCTATGGCCTCAGTAACCCCAATTTTGATGCAAGCCTTAAGGTTACGAGACTCGTCTAGTAGTGTTTTCGCCCGGACGAGGCAGGCTTTCGCCTCTGTCTTTCTGCTGATATATTTACCGGAGGATGATTTAGGTTTCGCTCCGTTTTCCAGACCCGGAAGGACGTGTTTTGAGGTCTTTTGGCAGGTCTCTGGCGCGGCGATGACCTCTGACCCCGAGGTCTTATGTGTAGCTCCGGTCGGGGATTCGATTCCTGTCCCGATGTCAATGTAAAAAGACTCGGACATTCGTCCTTGGTCTCCTTTGGGGATTCCATCAGTGACCTTCTTAGGAGGTGTTTTAAACATGTTGACAGGTTTCGAGGTTAAAGATTATAACTATAAGTAAATTGTTAATTGTCTAATAAAGTATTAACCTGTGTGTGAATACAATGTCTAATAAATATTTAGTGAAAATAACTGGGTTTTATAAATAGCAACCCAGTTGTCAATAAAACCTACCCAACCCAACTAAAATGTACGATCAGTGTATACTAACTATACTATGTATATGACCAGATGACTAGATAATACTGCAATACCAAAGCAAATTTAAGATATGTTTGGGCGCTGCCCAAAGTCAACAACAAAATCTATTTACTTGGGAGAGTAAATGGCTCCCAAGGTCAATCTTACCGTCTAAGAGTGGTGGGGAGGTGTATAGGATCTCCCCCCGTCAGGTACTATATTTCTGCAAAAGCAGATTGTCCAGTTTAGCTTTTTAAATGATTTAAGATACTTGTCCAACCCAACCTAAGTTCTAAACTTGGGAGTGTAAATTGCTCCCAAGGTCAATTTTTTGGTTAGGTTAGGTTAGGTTAGGTTAGGTTAGGTTAGGTTAGGTTAGGTTAGGTTAGGTTAGGTTAGGTTAGGTTAGGTTAGGTTAGGTTAGGTTAGGTTAGGTTAGGTTAGGTTAGGTTAGGTTAGGTTAGGTTAGGTTAGGTTAGGTTAGGTTAGGTTAGGTTAGGTTAGGTTAGGTTAGGTTAGGTTAGGTTAGGTTAGGTTAGGTTAGGTTAGGTTAGGTTAGGTTAGGTTAGGTTAGGTTAGGTTAGGTTAGGTTAGGTTAGGTTAGGTTAGGTTAGGTTAGGTTAGGTTAGGTTAGGTTAGGTTAGGTTAGGTTAGGTTAGGTTAGGTTAGGTTAGGTTAGGTTAGGTTAGGTTAGGTTAGGTTAGGTTAGGTTAGGTTAGGTTAGGTTAGGTTAGGTTAGGTTAGGTTAGGTTAGGTTAGGTTAGGTTAGGTTAGGTTAGGTTAGGTTAGGTTAGGTTAGGTTAGGTTAGGTTAGGTTAGGTTAGGTTAGGTTAGGTTAGGTTAGGTTAGGTTAGGTTAGGTTAGGTTAGGTTAGGTTAGGTTAGGTTAGGTTAGGTTAGGTTAGGTTAGGTTAGGTTAGGTTAGGTTAGGTTAGGTTAGGTTTTTTTTTTTTTTTTTTTTTTTTTTGAATGTTTTTTGTCCCTCTGACAAGAATACTCAGAGAAGTATATGTGCTCTGTATGTTTCTTTTTATTTTATGCTATGTTTGCTTATAATTTTTTGCTTACTTAATGTCTTGCACCTTTATTTACTAATTTATTTCTTGCCTTAATTACTTATTCCTTTGAATTGTTTTTGTTGCCACTCTTACACAGTATTTAATAAATTCTTCCCTTTTCTTTTTATTACTAATGAGGGCTGCTACACTTCCTTCGCAGATTCTCGCATTGAGGCGGTTTTCCGCTTCGTATTTTAATTTGGAATTTATGGGGCAGTAAAAGAGCAAATGCTGGATATCTTCTTTAGCGTCGGGGTCGCAAAGGCACGATGGACTCTCCTTACACTTAAACCTGTTCAAATATTCTGAGAATCCACCGTGCCCCGTCAAAACTTGTGTTAGCACTCCTGTGAGTTTAGTGGTTCTGATCGTTTTGTAGGCATTAACAGCGTCCGGAAAAAAGATCTTCGTGGTCGCTGCAGTGGTCCCGGTTTGGTACCTTCGGTTCCATTCGTCAAGCGATTCCAAACGGATTTGCCGCTTGACGAATGAAACCGGGCAGCGATCGTAATTTGGCTTTGTTTTTAATTTTAATGCTGCCTCTTTCGCCAGTGCATCGGCTCGCTCGTTGCCGTCCAGTCCAGCGTGCGCTTTTATCCAGAACAGGGATATTTCCTTGTTCTGGAGTTTGCTAGCGGCGATGTTGGCCCGCGATTCGACGGCGAGGTGGTGCAATGATGCGTTGTTTACAACCGTCTCCAGGGCGGATCTCGAGTCGCTGTATATGCCAAAACTTATCTCTTTTCGGTCTTTAATCATCCGAGTGGCTTCACATATGGCAAGGAGTTCCGCCTGATAAACTGTGCAATACGGAGACAGTTTCAATTTGACGGCTTTTATCTCAGCTTCACTGTTCCACCAGGACAGCGCAGCTCCGACTTTGCCGTCAATTTTACTGCCATCCGTGTATATACGTATTGCTTGCGTATTGTGGCTTTCAACTTGTTGTTCGTCTATCAGGCTCACGAACTCCAGGCTCATATGTTCCGCTGGATGTGGAGTTCTGGCATACACAACGACCCGCTCCACTTCCCTGTCACCCAGGTCTGCTCGGGGCTCCCCCCTCCTGGCCTCATAGAGCGCAGCTGCCTCTTTTATACGGAGGTCCAGTGGGAGCAATCCGGACAGCACCAAGGCAGAGTTTAGTGAGACGGTTTTGTATGCTCTGGTAAGTTTCTGCGCGAAGCCTCTTTGGATGTTGTTGAGCATTTTCTGCACCCCCAATTTTTCTGCCGCCGATGCCCAAGCGCTAGAGGCATACATGATAGTTGGTTCCACTACCGCAGTGTATATACTGCGGATGACCTCTGGATGAAGGCCCCAACTGATTCTGGCTGCTCTAGAAAGCTGCTTATAAATGTTTACGGCTTTCTTGCACACCTGCGCTACGTGATTTTTAAAAGTGAGCTTATGGTCAATATAGAGCCCCAGAATTTTGATTTCTTCAGACATGCCAATGCCGACCCCTCCCATGCTCAGTCTTGGGACGTCATATTTCAGCTTCCGTGTGATGGTCATAGCTTTGGTCTTTAACGGGCCAAAGTTTAGCTTGTTCTTAACGCCCCACTCCCGAACGAAGGCTAGGGCGGCATTGGCCTTTCTTTCTATGTCGAGCGCCTTGTCCCCGTCGAAGACGAGGAGGACGTCATCCGCAAACGCCTGACAGTAGTCGCCTCTGTGCTCAAGGCCTTTGAGCAGGGGGTCCAGGAGCAGGTTCCACAAAATGGGACCACCTATAGACCCCTGCACGCATCCTTTCGTTGTACTCTTTGTACACTCTTCACCACCATACCGGACAGTGACCTTTCTGTCTCGTAGGTAGCTGTCAAGGATTCTCCGAATGTTTACAGGGCACTTTTCCTCAGCCAAACGGACTCTAATGGCTGGCCACCACGCATTGTCAAAAGCACCCTCTATGTCCAGTGAAACAAAGACCACTATCTTTTTGGCGTCAAGTTTTTGGCTTATATGGTTCACCAGATCATAGAGGGAGTCCTCAGTGCTTTTCTGGGGCATGAATCCGTATTGGCGAGTACTAATCCTCGGGAGAATATGCCATTTCAGCCTACCCACTATCAGTTTTTCCAGAATTTTTCCCATCACTGGCAACAGTCCTATTGGTCTGTAGGCCTTCGGGTTCGTGTAGTCGTCCTTCCCTGGCTTACGAAGGACCACGACTGTCGCTTCCTTCCAGATGGTAGGGAAGTGCTCCAGCTCCAGGCATTTGTTAACCAGTGTTAGGAAAAACTCTGGATCACGGGAAACAGCATGGCCGCAGATGTCGGCCGTAAGACCATCCGCACCCGGTGCTTTTTTCGGGTTAAAGCTCTCCACAACAGTTTGGAGCTCCTCCATCGTAAACGGGGGATCCCGATGCTCATCACGAGTCCGCCCGTTTATACGGTCAGCTTCCTCTCTTATTTTAGTGTGGTAGAGGGTATCGCCCTCTGTCGCGTCATCCGGGTAGAAGGCCTCCATTAGCACCCTTGCTGAGTCCCGTAGGTCAAATGTCCTCCCATCCTTTTCCATCGGCAGATCCTCTGGTCTCTTGGTGGTCCCCTTCATCACTCTATAGATTCCCTCCCAAACGCCCTCCCTGTCTTGCTTTCCACAAAACTCCTTCCAGCTGTCAATCTGTGCTGTTTTTGCCTCCATCTCATATTTTTCTTTGATTTTCAGGTACTCATCGACTACTTTCGCTCTCCGGACCGGCGCCGCACAACGGATACGTCTCTTCCTGGTGAGGACCTCTTTCTTCAGGGCATATAGTTCTTCGGACATCCACGGCAAGGTAAGCTTTTGTTTTGGCTTCTTTTTCGGAAGGGTATCTTCACATGTCTTCTTGACGATTGTTGTATACCCCTCCGTCAAGGAGTCCAAATCCCTTATGTTGTTTACATGCTCTACTTTTTCTTTGTTTATGGCTCCTTCCTCTTTCAGTTGGCCCAGTTTCTCATGAAACTGGGACCAATTGGCCTTTTTGGTACCATAAACTCGTGTAGTCCTCTGGATGCTCATGCCTTTGGCTTTAGTCAGCCTGATGTTAAAAGTTACTGTGTTGTGATCTGAACTTGTAAGCATCTCATCCACTTTCCAGTCCTCAACCAGGCCGATCATATCCATTGTGCAGGCCGTGACATCAATGTAGCTGGAGTAGCGTGTACCACCCCTGACGGTGTCAAACGTGGGGATATCTCCTTCGTTGAGCACCTGTAGACCCATTTCGTGTATGGTTCCAGCCATTTCTTCGCCCCTCCAATTCACGACGTCCCCTCCCCACCAGGTGTTTTTGGCGTTTGTGTCTCCACCTATGAGAAGTAGCTTAGGTCGCAGCTTCTTTTCTATTTGCTTTAACTGCTCCAGGTATGGCTCTATAGGCTGGTCTGGCTCGAAGTAGTACGAGATCACGGTGACCTCCCAGGCACAGGTACGGAGGTTCACCACAACGATGTTATTCGTGGTGAGTTTTGGGAACTGTCTAGCTTCTATGTCTGGATCGTAAATGGCAATAGCCGCCTTTACAGTTCCATCCCCTTGGTTTGTACTTTGGAAGATCCTAGCTCCTCCGTAGCTCTTCATGCATTTGGACCTGCCCACATATGGCTCCTGGAGCATCGCAAAAGCCGCCCTTCTTTTATCTGCCTCCAGCATCAGCTCGTTTGTGGCTAGTTCTTTCCGCTGTAGGTTGGCCTGAAGTACGCCATATAGTTTTTCGGTCTGCGAGGTCGTCCGTTTAGTTGCCTTTGGGTTTCCCGGGACGCCCTTAGCAGTACGCCGTGGTAGCGCGTGCTAAGGAATCCCACTTTCTCCTAATGGGGCACTCATGGTTGAAGGCATTATGATTTGTTGCAGCGAGTTTAGCCCGACTGCAGTTGCAGCACGTCGGAACATTGCCAGAGAGTCGGTCTTCACACTCCACCCACCTATGTGGGCCTCCGCAGTAACTACACTTCTCAATGGTGTCCTTACAGAGGCGCCGGCTGTGTCCGTACCCCAGACACAACGAACACTGCACCAACGGCGATTGGTCCTCGACGTGCAATCGCTGTAGGTCGATATGAATTTGACCCGCCGTGGTGAGGCGCTGCCATATCGCAGGGGACACCTCCATCACAATGTGGGCGGTGTGCGAGTTTCTTGCTTTACGCCTATAGCGGACGGCGGCTCTCATTTCCCGTTCCTCAATATTTGCTAGCAAATGGCTGTTTTGCTTCATAAGTGCTTTTACGACTTCCTCGTCCGTATGAATGGCCAGAATGTCTCTCACAACGATCAAAGGATCTCTATTTTGCGCCTCTTTTACTTGGAGGTTGCTGGACCTTACGGCTTCGCTGATCCTCGTCAGTTCCTCTTTGCTATGGCACCCTATGATGACCTTCTGGTCTCTTGCCTTTCGCAGCCTATCCACGCGAATGCCGCTATTTTTTGCATCTACAGCGTCCCTGATCTTCCCTATGAGCTCTTGACTCGAGTCCTCTTTGTCGTCTGATGTGACTATAATAGAGTGCAGAGGCGCTGCGTTATCCCGCTTTGGCCGGCTTGCTGACTCCGCGTAGGTAGGCTGGGGCATGGCTTGGCTGCTGAGGTCATTCCTTAGGTCAGCGATGGATTTGGACAGCTTCGCGACCTCGGCATACGATAGACCCTGTCCGCTTTCGAGGGGTCTCGGAATCTGTTTTATGTCCGCTGATAGAGCGATGGTATGTTTCTTACACTCTATAAGAGCGTCATTATGCTCTTTGATGTTTTGAATGAGCTCTTTCATCAGCTCCATCTGCGGTATCTCACTCGCTTCGCCATCCACGGTCCGTTCATCACTTGCCTGCGTGTTCTGCGGGGGATTGCTTATGGGTTGCTCCTTTGTCCCTGCCGCTTCAATGACTAGCCTGTAGAGCCTTTCCACCGCTTGCGTGACTCCAGATTTAATATCCGCTTTTAAGTTGCGTGACTCGCCTAGCAAGGTCTTAGCCCTTATCAGGCAGGCTTTCGCCTCAGCTGGTCTGCTACCATATTTAGGCTTCAGCGGTGGGGATCTCGTCAGCTCATATGAGGCCCTACGAGCCGCTACCGAAACTTCTTGTGAGGGCTGCGTCCTATCTTTAGAGGGAGCGACAGGTTTTTGGGGGGGCACTGCCTTCGGTTTTGTCTTCGGAGGGTTTTCAGGAGCTACTTCGGGAAGCACGTAAGTCGCATCGCTTGGGGTTTTTGAGAGATCAGAAATTTCTTTTGTCGGTGACATGGGGGGCTCCGACATGTTATCCGGAGATTGCGATCGCCTCAAAGCCCTTTTCGGGGTTCTATATCCAAACATAACACAGCCGCTATACCAGAGCTGCCAACCTCTATCCAAGTGAATACACCTATTCTAATTCAATAGTCGTAACACAGTGGATCTATGCTACAGCCTCCAGCAGAGCAACAGTGTTTCTTGATAATTATGCCGATGTTTGATTGATTTACAAATAATAAATAATTAAAGCACCCTCGACAGTAAGCAAGATCTAATCTAATTTTAAATATAAGTTAAATAAGAGTTTATAATGTCAAAATTGAGAGTAACAATTTTCTGTGTGAGTGTGCCGTGGATTTTAGTAGTTAACAACTATATCCGGGAGTGTATAAGCTCCCGGGTCAGAGAGTGGTGGGGTGGTGTATAGGTCCTCCCCACTGTCAAAAACAATAATAATGATAATAAGTCGTTAAAACTTGTCTAACCTAACCTAAGTTCTAAACTTGGGAGTGTAAATGGCTTCCAAGGTCAATCTTACAGACTAAGAGTGGTGGGGAGGTGTATAGGATCTCCCCCCGTCAGGTACTATATTTCTGCAAAAACAGATTGTCTAGTTTTGGCTTATTAAATGATTTAAATTAATTATCCAACCTAACCTAAGTTCTAAACTTGGGAGAGTAAATGGCTCCCAAGGTCAATCTTACCGTCTAAGAGTGGTGGGGAGGTGTATAGGATCTCCCCCCGTCGGTACGATTTTTCTGCCCAAGCAGATTGTCAAATTTTGGCTTTTAAATTGATTTAAACTATTCAGGTTCTCCCTATGGTACTGCCGCCCGCCACTTGAGTCACGACAAGTGGGTGGGTGGGCGGGCGGGCGGTCCCGGAAACGCGTTTTTCGCGTCAGAAAATCGCCGGAAAAGAGGTGTAACGGTGCCGCGCGCGCGATTGCTCGCTTATAGGCGTCGCCCGGATCGGAAAATGCAGGAATTTGGAAGATATACTACTATTTAATTTTTCTTTGAAATTTTTCTAAGTGCCGAAATTTGTATGAAAATAGGAAAATTTAAAATTTTGTTTTTCTTTCGCAGGTCGCTAGTGCCGGTCAAAAGCAACGTCCTGTGAAGATTTGGCTGGAAAATGAGGAAAATTGGGGCGGCGGCGCAACAATTCCACGAGTTTTCGCTTCGAAATCGATAAGTTTGTATGCAGATCTTTACCTATGATATGTACTCGGTGTCGAATTTAAAAAGTTGGGAAACGCGTTTTTCGCGTCAGAAAATCGCCGGAAAAGAGGTGTAACGGTGCCGCGCGCGCGATTGCTCGCTTATAGGCGTCGCCCGGATCGGAAAATGCAGGAATTTGGAAGATATACTACTATTTAATTTTTCTTTGAAATTTTTCTAAGTGCCGAAATTTGTATGAAAATAGGAAAATTTAAAATTTTGTTTTTCTTTCGCAGGTCGCTAGTGCCGGTCGAAAGCAACGTCCTGTGAAGATTTGGCTGGAAAATGAGGAAAATTGGGGCGGCGGCGCAACAATTCCACGAGTTTTCGCTTCGAAATCAATGGTTAGGTTAGGTTAGGTTAGGTTAGGTTAGGTTAGGTTAGGTTAGGTTAGGTTAGGTTAGGTTAGGTTAGGTTAGGTTAGGTTAGGTTAGGTTAGGTTAGGTTAGGTTAGGTTAGGTTAGGTTAGGTTAGGTTAGGTTAGGTTAGGTTAGGTTAGGTTAGGTTAGGTTAGGTTAGGTTAGGTTAGGTTAGGTTAGGTTAGGTTAGGTTAGGTTAGGTTAGGTTAGGTTAGGTTAGGTTAGGTTAGGTTAGGTTAGGTTAGGTTAGGTTAGGTTAGGTTAGGTTAGGTTAGGTTAGGTTAGGTTAGGTTAGGTTAGGTTAGGTTAGGTTAGGTTAGGTTAGGTTAGGTTAGGTTAGGTTAGGTTAGGTTAGGTTAGGTTAGGTTAGGTTAGGTTAGGTTAGGTTAGGTTAGGTTAGGTTAGGTTAGGTTAGGTTAGGTTAGGTTAGGTTAGGTTAGGTTAGGTTAGGTTAGGTTAGGTTAGGTTAGGTTAGGTTAGGTTAGGTTAGGTTAGGTTAGGTTAGGTTAGGTTAGGTTAGGTTAGGTTAGGTTAGGTTAGGTTAGGCTAGGTTAGGTTAGGTTAGGTTAGGTTAGGTTAGGTTAGGTTAGGTTAGGTTAGGTTAGGTTAGGTTAGGTTAGGTTAGGTTAGGTTAGGTTAGGTTAGGTTAGGTTAGGTTAGGTTAGGTTAGGTTAGGTTAGGTTAGGTTAGGTTAGGTTAGGTTAGGTTAGGTTAGGTTAGGTTAGGTTAGGTTAGGTTAGGTTAGGTTAGGTTAGGTTAGGTTAGGTTAGGTTAGGTTAGGTTAGGTTAGGTTAGGTTAGGTTAGGTTAGGTTAGGTTAGGTTAGGTTAGGTTAGGTTAGGTTAGGTTAGGTTAGGTTAGGTTAGGTTAGGTTAGGTTAGGTTAGGTTAGGTTAGGTTAGGTTAGGTTAGGTTAGGTTAGGTTAGGTTAGGTTAGGTTAGGTTAGGTTAGGTTAGGTTAGGTTAGGTTAGGTTAGGTTAGGTTAGGTTAGGTTAGGTTAGGTTAGGTTAGGTTAGGTTAGGTTAGGTTAGGTTAGGTTAGGTTAGGTTAGGTTAGGTTAGGTTAGGTTAGGTTAGGTTAGGTTAGGTTAGGTTAGGTTAGGTTAGGTTAGGTTAGGTTAGGTTAGGTTAGGTTAGGTTAGGTTAGGTTAGGTTAGGTTAGGTTAGGTTAGGTTAGGTTAGGTTAGGTTAGGTTAGGTTAGGTTAGGTTAGGTTAGGTTAGGTTAGGTTAGGTTAGGTTAGGTTAGGTTAGGTTAGGTTAGGTTAGGTTAGGTTAGGTTAGGTTAGGTTAGGTTAGGTTAGGTTAGGTTAGGTTAGGTTAGGTTAGGTTAGGTTAGGTTAGGTTAGGTTAGGTTAGGTTAGGTTAGGTTAGGTTAGGTTAGGTTAGGTTAGGTTAGGTTAGGTTAGGTTAGGTTAGGTTAGGTTAGGTTAGGTTAGGTTAGGTTAGGTTAGGTTAGGTTAGGTTAGGTTAGGTTAGGTTAGGTTAGGTTAGGTTAGGTTAGGTTAGGTTAGGTTAGGTTAGGTTAGGTTAGGTTAGGTTAGGTTAGGTTAGGTTAGGTTAGGTTAGGTTAGGTTAGGTTAGGTTAGGTTAGGTTAGGTTAGGTTAGGTTAGGTTAGGTTAGGTTAGGTTAGGTTAGGTTAGGTTAGGTTAGGTTAGGTTAGGTTAGGTTAGGTTAGGTTAGGTTATGTTAGGTTAGGTTAGGTTTTTTTTTTTTTTTTTTTTTTTTTTTTTTTTTTTTTTTTTTTATACTATCCCTCTAACATGATTAGAGTCTATTTTGGCTGTGTGTGTTTGTCTACTCTTTCATACTAGTTCTCGCTCGTATACTGCTCGTACTTTCATTCCTCATTCTAGTTCTTTCTTTCGTCCATCATCCTTCACACTATGGGTGGGTTCCCTTCCTATTTTCTAGTCTCTCAGGGTTTACAGGGTTTTCTTTATTTGTTTATTTTTAATTTCTCATTAATACACAGTTCTTATGTCTAATTGCTTAGTCTATACATTTTTTTTTTTTTTTTTTTTTTTTTTTTTTAACATTAAAATAATAACTATACAATACTACTATTGTTCATTATTATCTATTATTTACAAATGCCTATCCTATTAACAAACTTATAATCCTATGCTGGATTAAAAATATACAATTATATCTAACCAACATATCTTACTTACTATTTCTTTTATTTACTATTTTACAAATATGTTTACAAAATTCTAGGAGTTCGGCTCTATTTTTGTTGTCTTTCATAATATCAGCAATGTTCTCCAATTTCATCTTAATACCTATTTGGTGCTCCAGTTTTAATCGTTCGTAAAGATGGACAGGACAGTCAAACAGGAGATGAAAGACAGACTCAGACTCCCCGGGGTCGCAGACGCAGGACGAACTCTCCTTGCACTTGAATCGATGCAAGTACTCGGAGAATCCGCCGTGCCCCGTCAACACCTGGGTGACGAGCCTGTCCACCTGCATCTTGCCTACGATCCTGTAGGCCGCCACGGCATCGGGAAAGAATTTCCTTGTGACGCCGGCGGTTTCACCAGCTCGGTATCGGTCGCTCCATTCGTCAAGCGATCGCATGCGAATGCTCCGCTTGACGAATGAAACAGGACAGCGGTCATAATCGAACTTGCGTTTCAACTTCAGCGCAGCCTCCTTGGCCAGATGATCGGCACGCTCGTTTCCCTCCAGTCCCGCGTGGGCCTTGATCCAGAACAGACTTATGCGTCTGTTCTGGAGAAAAGCACCACGCAGATATTCTCGTGCCTCTACGGCCAGTGGATGGAGGGCCTTGGGATTTTGCAACGTTTGGAGCGCCGATAAGGAGTCGGAATAAATACCGATTGATCCGGCCAATTTTTCTGCGGCCATTCGCGCCGCCCGGCACAACGCCAGGAGCTCCGCCTGGTAGACCGTACAGTAGGACGGCAAAGCAAGCTTGAGGGTTTTGGTTTCGGCGGCGCCATTCCATACGGATAACGCCGCACCCACTTTGCCCTCAATCTTACTGCCGTCCGTATAGATGTTAAAATCGTTGCTGTTGTTAGCCGTGAGTTGCTCTTGATCAACCAGACACTTGAACTCAAGTTCGGCATGACAGGCGGGATGCGGGGACCGCAGAGCCGAGCACACCCGCTCCACCTCCCGATCTCCCATTTCTGGCTGGGGCACCCCCCTCCTCGCCTCATATAGCGCTGCAGCTTCGCGAACCCGGAGGTCGAGAGGGAGTATCCCAGCGAGCAACAGAGCCGAGTTCAGGGAAACAGTGCGGTAGGCCCTACAGAGTTTTTGCGCGAAACCTCGCTGGACTACATTCAACTGTTTCCGGATACCAAGCTTATCCACCGCAGGCGCCCACACCGCGGCGGCGTACAGGATCACCGGCTCAACCACCGCTGTATAGATAATGCGTATCACCCCGGGATGGAGACCCCAGCTTGTCTTGGCCGCTCGTGCCAACTGATGGTAAAATGCGACCGCGCGTTTGCAGACACTCGCGACGTGGGCGTTGAAAGTGAGCTTGTGGTCTATGATGACTCCCAGCAACTTTATCTCACTAGACAGGGCAACGTCGACCCCGCCCATGTAAAGACGCGGAGTGTCATACTTCAGCTTGCGCGTCACTACCATTGCATTCGTCTTATGAGGCGCAAATCGAAGCTTATTAGACGCTCCCCACGCCCTCACACGTTCAAGGACCACATTGGCTCGCTGTTCGATTTCGAGCGCCGTCTCACCCACAAACACCATCACCACATCGTCGGCGAATGCCTGCGCGTAATCGCCACTGGTCTCCAAGTCCCGAAGCAGTGGGTTTAAAAGTAGGTTCCACAATATTGGCCCACCGATAGACCCCTGCACGCACCCCTTCCCAGTACCAATTGCGTACTCCTCCCCACAGTACCTGACTCTGACGCTCCTGTCGCTGAGGTAACTGCCCAAAAGCCGCCGGATGTTGATGGGGCATTTTTCCTCCGCCAGCCTGACCCTTATTTTAGGCCACCAGGCGTTGTCGAAGGCGCCCTCTATATCCAGCGAAACCAGGACGACAATTCTCTTCCTCTCCAGATTGTGTCTGATGTGCCTCACTAGGGTATAGAGGGCATCCTCGGTACTCCGTTGGGGCATAAAGCCAAACTGGCGAGTGCTAATGTTGGGCGCAAGATGATATTGCAGCCTGGCGACAAGCATCTTTTCCAAAACCTTCCCAAGTACCGGAAGGAGGCCGATAGGACGATATGACTTGGGAGCCGTATAGGTAGTCTTCCCCGGCTTCCGAAGGAAGATCACCGTGGCCTCCTTCCAGGCTCTGGGAAAGTGATGGACTGCCAGGCATCGGTTGAAAAGGCACAAAAAGAGGTCCGGGTCCAGGTTTATCGCGTGCAGGCATATGTCGGCGGTAAATCCATCTGAGCCTGGAGCCTTCCTCGGATCGAAGGAGCGACTCGCCATTTTCAGCTCCAAAAGAGTGAAGGGGGGGTCCCACCGATCCGAGGGAGTCTCGTTGTCTACGCGCTCGGCCAGGACCCTCACCCGTCGGTGCTCTTCAGAGTCATGCTCTTCGGAGTCTTCGGGGTAAAAGGTCTCAGCCATGAGTCGGGCCGAGCTTTTGGCGTCAATTTCAATATCATTTACCACCAATGGTGGATCCTCTTCACGTTTGACCGTCCTGCCCAACACCCTGTAAATTCCCCCCCAGAGAGACTCCCTGTCCTGTTTCCCGCAAAATTCTTTCCAGGATCTGGTCTGTGCCTCCCTTTCCTCGGTCTCGTACCTGCTCTTCGCCTCCAAGTACTCATCAATCACTTTCGATCGTCGGATCGGTGCTGCGCACCGAATCCTCCTCTTTCTGTTGGCTACCTCGTGCTTTAGCTTCGCCAACTCCTCAGACCACCACGGCACCACGAGTGTTTCCTTCTTCCTAATTTTGGGAATTGCGTACTCGCTTGCTTCTGTCAGTGCCTGTATGAGTTTATGTATTATGTTGTCTAATTGTGTTGCTGTATCTGTGTTATTAATGTTTGTGACTGTGATGTTGTTTGATTGCAAAATTTGACCCAGTTTCTCATGAAACTGGGTCCAATTGGCTTTCCGTGTGTTGTATGTTCGTGTAGTGTGTTTGATGTAGTTGTGTCTAACGCGTTTTAGGTTTAATTTGAAGGAGATGCCGTTGTGGTCCGAGGTCGTCAGATCCTCGCGCACACGCCAGTCATCCACCAGATCGAGGAGGTTGGGCGATACGGTCGTGATGTCCACGTAACTGCTGTACCTTTTTCCGCCTCTTATAACGTCGAAAGTGGGAATTTCCCCTTTATTGAGGATGACCAGACCGAGGTCCTCCAGGGTCCCGCGCAGTTCCTCGCCTCGGCGATCTGTCACGGGACTTCCCCACCACATGTTCTTGGCGTTGCAGTCGCCAGCGACTATCCATCTCTGGGCCCCCAACTCGAGCTGTATTTTGCGCAGGTGCACCAGGTACTGGTCCATCGGCAGGTCAGGCTCGAAGTAGAACGATACCAGGGTAATCGCCCAGGCGCTGGTTCGGATCCCCACCACTGAGATGTTGTTCGTGGTGAGTTTTGGGTATTGTATAACGAGAAGGTCCGCATTGAAAACAATTATTGCTGCCTTAACAGTGCCCTCCCCGTTATCAGCGCTCTGGAAGACCCTGATCCCGCTCCGACCCGATACCCTGCCTTCTCTGCCGACATAGGGTTCTTGCACCAGTGCCACCTGAACTCCGCGTTTTGCGGACTCAAGTAGGAGCTCGGTGTGTGCCAGTTTCTTCCGTTGAAGGTTTGCCTGGAGGAATTGGAGAGCCATTGTGTCAACCGGCGCAACCTTAGCAATACGCCACTGTGGAGCGGGCCAGTTCGTCCCATCTCCGCCTAATCGGGCAGTCGCCGCTGAAGGCGTTATGCTCTCGATTGTCGAGCTTCGCCCTCAGACAGTTCCTGCACGAAGGCGGGGCCGCCGCCGCCCACTCTTCACACTTAGCCTTGAGGTGCGGCCCTCCACAGTGGCTGCATGCGTCCACGGTCTCCTTGCAGAACTTTCTGCTATGGCCGTAGCCTAGGCACCTCGAGCATTGGACCAGTGGAGACTGGTCCTCTGCCCTGACTCTCTGGAGATCTATATGGACACTGCCCATTCCTGTAATTCGACTCCAGAGAGTTGGTGAGGCGCTCAGGACTACGTTAGCCATGTGCGGGTTCCGGGTTTGTTTCCTGTATTTGACCAGGATCCGGTCGTCCCCGCTGCTGAGGTTACCAAAGAGTTCCCTATTCTGGTTCCTCAAGGCTTTTATTATGTCCTCATCAGTATTCACTGTAAGGACTCCCTTGAGGACCAGAAGCGGGTCCCTATTTTTGACCTCCTCCACAGTGAGGCCTGTTCCCTCTCCTGTCAGACGCTCCTTAGCCTTATGTCTTTCCTCTTCGGACTGGAAACCCATTATCACTTTTCTATCGCGGGCTTTCCGGACTTTTTCTATCCTTACCCACCCCTCTTTGGCGTCGATCGTACGCCTCACCTTATCCAAAACCTCTTCACCGGTTTCTGTCTCGTTTTTGGACGTTATGACCACCGAGTGTATTGTGCCCTTTGTCTGTTGCTGTGGTTTGGATGCCGCCGCTTTTGCATAGGTCCTCTGATCCATTGCTTCCTGGCATCTCGTCAAATGCTCCTGGAGATCTACCAGCCTCTTTGAGTTTTCCACTAAGAGCCGAGAATGCTCGTCAAGTTTGTCACTCAAACTGGAGTCCGGAGTCACCGCGAACGTAGAGTCAGCGTCTTTATTCAGCGACTCCACATTCTCGGCGCCTCCGGTCCCCTTCCGAGTGGTCCCGGCCCCCAACGCAGCCTCGGATGCTGCCAGGAGTGCCCGGAGCCTGTCCAGGACACCTGAAATGGAGTCTTTATACTCCTTTTTCAGGTTCCTGGACAGGTCCAGCGAAGTCCTTGCCTCAGCGATGCGCGCCTCGGCTTCCTCGATCCTACTTTTGTAGGTGACCGTCACTGGCGGGCGGTTAGGTTAGGTTAGGTTAGGTTAGGTTAGGTTAGGTTAGGTTAGGTTAGGTTAGGTTAGGTTAGGTTAGGTTAGGTTAGGTTAGGTTAGGTTAGGTTAGGTTAGGTTAGGTTAGGTTAGGTTAGGTTAGGTTAGGTTAGGTTAGGTTAGGTTAGGTTAGGTTAGGTTAGGTTAGGTTAGGTTAGGTTAGGTTAGGTTAGGTTAGGTTAGGTTAGGTTAGGTTAGGTTAGGTTAGGTTAGGTTAGGTTAGGTTAGGTTAGGTTAGGTTAGGTTAGGTTAGGTTAGGTTAGGTTAGGTTAGGTTAGGTTAGGTTAGGTTAGGTTAGGTTAGGTTAGGTTAGGTTAGGTTAGGTTAGGTTAGGTTAGGTTAGGTTAGGTTAGGTTAGGTTAGGTTAGGTTAGGTTAGGTTAGGTTAGGTTAGGTTAGGTTAGGTTAGGTTAGGTTAGGTTAGGTTAGGTTAGGTTAGGTTAGGTTAGGTTAGGTTAGGTTAGGTTAGGTTAGGTTAGGTTAGGTTAGGTTAGGTTAGGTTAGGTTAGGTTAGGTTAGGTTAGGTTAGGTTAGGTTAGGTTAGGTTAGGTTAGGTTAGGTTAGGTTAGGTTAGGTTAGGTTAGGTTAGGTTAGGTTAGGTTAGGTTAGGTTAGGTTAGGTTAGGTTAGGTTAGGTTAGGTTAGGTTAGGTTAGGTTAGGTTAGGTTAGGTTAGGTTAGGTTAGGTTAGGTTAGGTTAGGTTAGGTTAGGTTAGGTTAGGTTAGGTTAGGTTAGGTTAGGTTAGGTTAGGTTAGGTTAGGTTAGGTTAGGTTAGGTTAGGTTAGGTTAGGTTAGGTTAGGTTAGGTTAGGTTAGGTTAGGTTAGGTTAGGTTAGGTTAGGTTAGGTTAGGTTAGGTTAGGTTAGGTTAGGTTAGGTTAGGTTAGGTTAGGTTAGGTTAGGTTAGGTTAGGTTAGGTTAGGTTAGGTTAGGTTAGGTTAGGTTAGGTTAGGTTAGGTTAGGTTAGGTTAGGTTAGGTTAGGTTAGGTTAGGTTAGGTTAGGTTAGGTTAGGTTAGGTTAGGTTAGGTTAGGTTAGGTTAGGTTAGGTTAGGTTAGGTTAGGTTAGGTTAGGTTAGGTTAGGTTAGGTTAGGTTAGGTTAGGTTAGGTTAGGTTAGGTTAGGTTAGGTTAGGTTAGGTTAGGTTAGGTTAGGTTAGGTTAGGTTAGGTTAGGTTAGGTTAGGTTAGGTTAGGTTAGGTTAGGTTAGGTTAGGTTAGGTTAGGTTAGGTTAGGTTAGGTTAGGTTAGGTTAGGTTAGGTTAGGTTAGGTTAGGTTAGGTTAGGTTAGGTTAGGTTAGGTTAGGTTAGGTTAGGTTAGGTTAGGTTAGGTTAGGTTAGGTTAGGTTAGGTTAGGTTAGGTTAGGTTAGGTTAGGTTAGGTTAGGTTAGGTTAGGTTAGGTTAGGTTAGGTTAGGTTAGGTTAGGTTAGGTTAGGTTAGGTTAGGTTAGGTTAGGTTAGGTTAGGTTAGGTTAGGTTAGGTTAGGTTAGGTTAGGTTAGGTTAGGTTAGGTTAGGTTAGGTTAGGTTAGGTTAGGTTAGGTTAGGTTAGGTTAGGTTAGGTTAGGTTAGGTTAGGTTAGGTTAGGTTAGGTTAGGTTAGGTTAGGTTAGGTTAGGTTAGGTTAGGTTAGGTTAGGTTAGGTTAGGTTAGGTTAGGTTAGGTTAGGTCAGGTTAGGTTAGGTTAGGTTAGGTTAGGTTAGGTTAGGTTAGGTTAGGTTAGGTTAGGTTAGGTTAGGTTAGGTTAGGTTAGGTTAGGTTAGGTTAGGTTAGGTTAGGTTAGGTTAGGTTAGGTTAGGTTAGGTTAGGTTAGGTTAGGTTAGGTTAGGTTAGGTTAGGTTAGGTTAGGTTAGGTTAGGTTAGGTTAGGTTAGGTTAGGTTAGGTTAGGTTAGGTTAGGTTAGGTTAGGTTAGGTTAGGTTAGGTTAGGTTAGGTTAGGTTAGGTTAGGTTAGGTTAGGTTAGGTTAGGTTAGGTTAGGTTAGGTTAGGTTAGGTTAGGTTAGGTTAGGTTAGGTTAGGTTAGGTTAGGTTAGGTTAGGTTAGGTTAGGTTAGGTTAGGTTAGGTTAGGTTAGGTTAGGTTAGGTTAGGTTAGGTTAGGTTAGGTTAGGTTAGGTTAGGTTAGGTTAGGTTAGGCTAGGTTAGGTTAGGTTAGGTTAGGTTAGGTTAGGTTAGGTTAGGTTAGGTTAGGTTAGGTTAGGTTAGGTTAGGTTAGGTTAGGTTAGGTTAGGTTAGGTTAGGTTAGGTTAGGTTAGGTTAGGTTAGGTTAGGTTAGGTTAGGTTAGGTTAGGTTAGGTTAGGTTAGGTTAGGTTAGGTTAGGTTAGGTTAGGTTAGGTTAGGTTAGGTTAGGTTAGGTTAGGTTAGGTTAGGTTAGGTTAGGTTAGGTTAGGTTAGGCTAGGTTAGGTTAGGTTAGGTTAGGTTAGGTTAGGTTAGGTTAGGTTAGGTTAGGTTAGGTTAGGTTAGGTTAGGTTAGGTTAGGTTAGGTTAGGTTAGGTTAGGTTAGGTTAGGTTAGGTTAGGTTAGGTTAGGTTAGTTTAGGTTAGGTTAGGTTAGGTTAGGTTAGGTTAGGTTAGGTTAGGTTAGGTTAGGTTAGGTTAGGTTAGGTTAGGTTAGGTTAGGTTAGGTTAGGTTAGGTTAGGTTAGGTTAGGTTAGGTTAGGTTAGGTTAGGTTAGGTTAGGTTAGGTTAGGTTAGGTTAGGTTAGGTTAGGTTAGGTTAGGTTAGGTTAGGTTAGGTTAGGTTAGGTTAGGTTAGGTTAGGTTAGGTTAGGTTAGGTTAGGTTAGGTTAGGTTAGGTTAGGTTAGGTTAGGTTAGGTTAGGTTAGGTTAGGTTAGGTTAGGTTAGGTTAGGTTAGGTTAGGTTAGGTTAGGTTAGGTTAGGTTAGGTTAGGTTAGGTTAGGTTAGGTTAGGTTAGGTTAGGTTAGGTTAGGTTAGGTTAGGTTAGGTTAGGTTAGGTTAGGTTAGGTTAGGTTAGGTTAGGTTAGGTTAGGTTAGGTTAGGTTAGGTTAGGTTAGGTTAGGTTAGGTTAGGTTAGGTTAGGTTAGGTTAGGTTAGGTTAGGTTAGGTTAGGTTAGGTTAGGTTAGGTTAGGTTAGGTTAGGTTAGGTTAGGTTAGGTTAGGTTAGGTTAGGTTAGGTTAGGTGAGGTTAGGTTAGGTTAGGTTAGGTTAGGTTAGGTTAGGTTAGGTTAGGTTAGGTTAGGTTAGGTTAGGTTAGGTTAGGTTAGGTTAGGTTAGGTTAGGTTAGGTTAGGTTAGGTTAGGTTAGGTTAGGTTAGGTTAGGTTAGGTTAGGTTAGGTTAGGTTAGGTTAGGTTAGGTTAGGTTAGGTTAGGTTAGGTTAGGTTAGGTTAGGTTAGGTTAGGTTAGGTTAGGTTAGGTTAGGTTAGGTTAGGTTAGGTTAGGTTAGGTTAGGTTAGGTTAGGTTAGGTTAGGTTAGGTTAGGTTAGGTTAGGTTAGGTTAGGTTAGGTTAGGTTAGGTTAGGTTAGGTTAGGTTAGGTTAGGTTAGGTTAGGTTAGGTTAGGTTAGGTTAGGTTAGGTTAGGTTAGGTTAGGTTAGGTTAGGTTAGGTTAGGTTAGGTTAGGTTAGGTTAGGTTAGGTTAGGTTAGGTTAGGTTAGGTTAGGTTAGGTTAGGTTAGGTTAGGTTAGGTTAGGTTAGGTTAGGTTAGGTTAGGTTAGGTTAGGTTAGGTTAGGTTAGGTTAGGTTAGGTTAGGTTAGGTTAGGTTAGGTTAGGTTAGGTTAGGTTAGGTTAGGTTAGGTTAGGTTAGGTTAGGTTAGGTTAGGTTAGGTTAGGTTAGGTTAGGTTAGGTTAGGTTAGGTTAGGTTAGGTTAGGTTAGGTTAGGTTAGGTTAGGTTAGGTTAGGTTAGGTTAGGTTAGGTTAGGTTAGGTTAGGTTAGGTTAGGTTAGGTTAGGTTAGGTTAGGTTAGGTTAGGTTAGGTTAGGTTAGGTTAGGTTAGGTTAGGTTAGGTTAGGTTAGGTTAGGTTAGGTTAGGTTAGGTTAGGTTAGGTTAGGTTAGGTTAGGTTAGGTTAGGTTAGGTTAGGTTAGGTTAGGTTAGGTTAGGTTAGGTTAGGTTAGGTTAGGTTAGGTTAGGTTAGGTTAGGTTAGGTTAGGTTAGGTTAGGTTAGGTTAGGTTAGGTTAGGTTAGGTTAGGTTAGGTTAGGTTAGGTTAGGTTAGGTTAGGTTAGGTTAGGTTAGGTTAGGTTAGGTTAGGTTAGGTTAGGTTAGGTTAGGTTAGGTTAGGTTAGGTTAGGTTAGGTTAGGTTAGGTTAGGTTAGGTTAGGTTAGGTTAGGTTAGGTTAGGTTAGGTTAGGTTAGGTTAGGTTAGGTTAGGTTAGGTTAGGTTAGGTTAGGTTAGGTTAGGTTAGGTTAGGTTAGGTTAGGTTAGGTTAGGTTAGGTTAGGTTAGGTTAGGTTAGGTTAGGTTAGGTTAGGTTAGGTTAGGTTAGGTTAGGTTAGGTTAGGTTAGGTTAGGTTAGGTTAGGTTAGGTTAGGTTAGGTTAGGTTAGGTTAGGTTAGGTTAGGTTAGGTTAGGTTAGGTTAGGTTAGGTTAGGTTAGGTTAGGTTAGGTTAGGTTAGGTTAGGTTAGGTTAGGTTAGGTTAGGTTAGGTTAGGTTAGGTTAGGTTAGGTTAGGTTAGGTTAGGTTAGGTTAGGTTAGGTTAGGTTAGGTTAGGTTAGGTTAGGTTAGGTTAGGTTAGGTTAGGTTAGGTTAGGTTAGGTTAGGTTAGGTTAGGTTAGGTTAGGTTAGGTTAGGTTAGGTTAGGTTAGGTTAGGTTAGGTTAGGTTAGGTTAGGTTAGGTTAGGTTAGGTTAGGTTAGGTTAGGTTAGGTTAGGTTAGGTTAGGTTAGGTTAGGTTAGGTTAGGTTAGGTTAGGTTAGGTTAGGTTAGGTTAGGTTAGGTTAGGTTAGGTTAGGTTAGGTTAGGTTAGGTTAGGTTAGGTTAGGTTAGGTTAGGTTAGGTTAGGTTAGGTTAGGTTAGGTTAGGTTAGGTTAGGTTAGGTTAGGTTAGGTTAGGTTAGGTTAGGTTAGGTTAGGTTAGGTTAGGTTAGGTTAGGTTAGGTTAGGTTAGGTTAGGTTAGGTTAGGTTAGGTTAGGTTAGGTTAGGTTAGGTTAGGTTAGGTTAGGTTAGGTTAGGTTAGGTTAGGTTAGGTTAGGTTAGGTTAGGTTAGGTTAGGTTAGGTTAGGTTAGGTTAGGTTAGGTTAGGTTAGGTTAGGTTAGGTTAGGTTAGGTTAGGTTAGGTTAGGTTAGGTTAGGTTAGGTTAGGTTAGGTTAGGTTAGGTTAGGTTAGGTTAGGTTAGGTTAGGTTAGGTTAGGTTAGGTTAGGTTAGGTTAGGTTAGGTTAGGTTAGGTTAGGTTAGGTTAGGTTAGGTTAGGTTAGGTTAGGTTAGGTTAGGTTAGGTTAGGTTAGGTTAGGTTAGGTTAGGTTAGGTTAGGTTAGGTTAGGTTAGGTTAGGTTAGGTTAGGTTAGGTTAGGTTAGGTTAGGTTAGGTTAGGTTAGGTTAGGTTAGGTTAGGTTAGGTTAGGTTAGGTTAGGTTAGGTTAGGTTAGGTTAGGTTAGGTTAGGTTAGGTTAGGTTAGGTTAGGTTAGGTTAGGTTAGGTTAGGTTAGGTTAGGTTAGGTTAGGTTAGGTTAGGTTAGGTTAGGTTAGGTTAGGTTAGGTTAGGTTAGGTTAGGTTAGGTTAGGTTAGGTTAGGTTAGGTTAGGTTAGGTTAGGTTAGGTTAGGTTAGGTTAGGTTAGGTTAGGTTAGGTTAGGTTAGGTTAGGTTAGGTTAGGTTAGGTTAGGTTAGGTTAGGTTAGGTTAGGTTAGGTTAGGTTAGGTTAGGTTAGGTTAGGTTAGGTTAGGTTAGGTTAGGTTAGGTTAGGTTAGGTTAGGTTAGGTTAGGTTAGGTTAGGTTAGGTTAGGTTAGGTTAGGTTAGGTTAGGTTAGGTTAGGTTAGGTTAGGTTAGGTTAGGTTAGGTTAGGTTAGGTTAGGTTAGGTTAGGTTAGGTTAGGTTAGGTTAGGTTAGGTTAGGTTAGGTTAGGTTAGGTTAGGTTAGGTTAGGTTAGGTTAGGTTAGGTTAGGTTAGGTTAGGTTAGGTTAGGTTAGGTTAGGTTAGGTTAGGTTAGGTTAGGTTAGGTTAGGTTAGGTTAGGTTAGGTTAGGTTAGGTTAGGTTAGGTTAGGTTAGGTTAGGTTAGGTTAGGTTAGGTTAGGTTAGGTTAGGTTAGGTTAGGTTAGGTTAGGTTAGGTTAGGTTAGGTTAGGTTAGGTTAGGTTAGGTTAGGTTAGGTTAGGTTAGGTTAGGTTAGGTTAGGTTAGGTTAGGTTAGGTTAGGTTAGGTTAGGTTAGGTTAGGTTAGGTTAGGTTAGGTTAGGTTAGGTTAGGTTAGGTTAGGTTAGGTTAGGTTAGGTTAGGTTAGGTTAGGTTAGGTTAGGTTAGGTTAGGTTAGGTTAGGTTAGGTTAGGTTAGGTTAGGTTAGGTTAGGTTAGGTTAGGTTAGGTTAGGTTAGGTTAGGTTAGGTTAGGTTAGGTTAGGTTAGGTTAGGTTAGGTTAGGTTAGGTTAGGTTAGGTTAGGTTAGGTTAGGTTAGGTTAGGTTAGGTTAGGTTAGGTTAGGTTAGGTTAGGTTAGGTTAGGTTAGGTTAGGTTAGGTTAGGTTAGGTTAGGTTAGGTTAGGTTAGGTTAGGTTAGGTTAGGTTAGGTTAGGTTAGGTTAGGTTAGGTTAGGTTAGGTTAGGTTAGGTTAGGTTAGGTTAGGTTAGGTTAGGTTAGGTTAGGTTAGGTTAGGTTAGGTTAGGTTAGGTTAGGTTAGGTTAGGTTAGTTTAGGTTAGGTTAGGTTAGGTTAGGTTAGGTTAGGTTAGGTTAGGTTAGGTTAGGTTAGGTTAGGTTAGGTTAGGTTAGGTTAGGTTAGGTTAGGTTAGGTTAGGTTAGGTTAGGTTAGGTTAGGTTA
>OV281089.1:20437500-20442500 GCA_923060345.2 Erebia aethiops
TAAGTTGTGTAGCGATAAAAAGGAGCAGAACACGCGTGATTTCTACACATGTTAGATTTCATATTCCATAATATAAATAAAACATTGTGTCTTTATTACCGTGTTCTGTTCCTTTCTATCGCTGTTTTTGCGATTTTAAGCATAAAATTTAAAAAGGGGGTTCTTGTAGTTTCGTTTTGTAGCATGGCGGCCAGGGAGCCCCTACACAGACTCATTTGTGTTTCCTGCTGTAGATCCTCTCGCGCTTTGCAGTGCTGCGGACACTCTACCAACATGTGCAGGATTGTTTCGTCGCAGTTTGGGTCGCAAACACAGCTTGGATCGTCTTTACATTTGAATCTGTGCAGGTACTCCGCAAAGCCGCCATGGCCAGTGAAGACTTGTGTCAAGTGTGGCGTTAATTTAATTTTCTTTAGTATCTTATGGGCCATTTCTACCGACGGTAAGAAGGTCCTTGTTACGGACGCGGTTTCTCCACTCTGGTACCGTTCAGACCACTTTATGACAGTTTCCTTTCTAATCTGTTTCTTTATATAAGAAACTGGACAACTGTCATAATTTGGTCTGACTTTAAGTTTTTCCGCAGCCTCTCTGGCCAGAAAGTCTGCTCTCTCGGTCCCGGCCGTTCCAACGTGGGCACGCACCCAAAAGAAGTTAACTGTTTTGTTTTTTTCTCTCAAAAGAGACAAGTTTCTTTTGATGACAAAAGCCAAAGGGTGGAAATTTCCCGTGCCCGTTAGCATCTCCAGAGATGACCTTGAGTCACTGAGGATATTCACGGAGTCGTCTTTCACTTTTAACGCGACTTCCGTGGCTTTATAAATTGCGTACATCTCTGCCTGAAACACGGTGCAGTAGGACTGGAGACGAAACTTCCTAAAGAGAGTTTCCTCTCCATCCCTCCAGCACGACAGAGCTGCACCCACTCCAGCGTCCATCTTACTGCCGTCCGTGAATATCCTCAGGCCAGCCATCTCGTGGTCCGCCAATGTTCCCGGCTCCATGTCTTCCAGGCACCGAAACTCCACTGTTACCTCCTCTGAGGGGTGCGGGGCGTCCAGGAAAATGACCCTCTCCTCCACTTTGCCGCCCTTAAGCGCGATTTGTGGTCGCCCTCTTTTGGCTTCATAAATCTGAGCTGCCTCTTGTATTCTAAAGTCCAGCGGTATGAGACCGGCAAGTATAAGTGCAGCGTTTAATGACACAGTTCGGTAGGCTTTGCAGATTTTTTGGGCGAACCCTCGTTGCACTGAATTCAACCGTTTCTGTGTCATTATCTTCTGTGTTGCCGGTGCCCACACGCTGGACGCGTACATGATTATTGGCTCAATCACAGCCGTGTATATTGTCCTGATGGTCTCGGAGTTCAAGCCCCAGTTAATTTTTGCTGCTCTCGCTAATGGTTTGTATATGCTGATGGCTTTTTGGCACGCTGCCTTTACGTGACTATTAAATGTTAATTTTTGGTCCACCAGCATGCCTAAAATTTTAATTTCTGTAACCATCTCTATTTGGGTGTTGCCCATGCGTATGTGCGGGGTGTCGCATTTCAACTTTTTGGTTACAACCATCGCATTAGTTTTTTGGGGTGCAAATTTCAGTTTGTTTGCGAGACCCCACCCATACACATAGTCCAGGACCTGAGCAGATTGCTGCTCCATTTCAGCAATGTTGAACCCCGAGAACACCAAGACAACATCATCGGCGAATGCTTGGCAGTGCACGCCTCTTTTACAGACTCCGTCCAGTAAGGGATCTAAAAGTGCGTTCCAGAACGTGGGGCCGCTTATCGACCCCTGTACACAGCCCTTCGTGGTTGAAGTGCTAAACTCTTCGTCTGCATACTTCACACTCACTTTCCTATCACTGAGGTAACTGTTGACTATCCTGCGCAAGTTGAGGGGGCATTTCTTTTCAGCTAATCTGCACTTGATAGCCGGCCACCATGCACTATCGAATGCCCCCTCAATATCTAGCGACACCACGATGTTGATTTTCTTTGATCGAATATTCTCTTGTAGATGCTGAACAAGATCATAAAGCGCGTCCTCCGTCGAACGTTGGGGGACGAATCCATACTGTCTGGTGTTGAGCCCGGGGAGCAGGTGCCAACGTATCCTTTTAATTATCATTTTCTCCAGTATCTTGCCGAAGATCGATAGTAGTCCAATGGGCCTGTATGATTTGGGCTTTGTATAGTCTTCTTTGCCTGGTTTCCGTAGGACTACTACCGTTGCCTCTTTCCACAATACTGGGAAATATGATAGGGCGAGGCACCTGTTCACCAGACTCAGAAACACCCGCTCGTCTGCCTTAATAGCAGCCAAGCAGACATCAGCTGTTAGGCCGTCCGCTCCTGGTGCCTTCTTCGGGTTAAAACTCAACGCCGCCTGTATCATCTCGTCCATCGTGAAGAGTGGATCTTGGACGCTTCCCCGACAATCGTCCGCATACTGTTCGGCCTTCCTTCTTGTTTCGGTATGGGACTGGTTGTCGTCCGCCTCCAAGTCCTGCGGAAAAAAGGTTTTGGCCAGAAGCCGGACCGAATCTCGGGGGCTCAGGACTGTACCGTTGTCTATTAGGGGATGGTCTTCATATATCTTAGACGTTCTCCTTATAACTCTGTATATCCCGTCCCAGACGCTTTCGCGGTCCTGTGCCCCACAGAACTCTTTCCAGCTTTCAGTCTGGGCCCTCTTTGCTTCCAACTCATACTTTTCTTTTATCCGCAGGTACTCCTCAACGACGAGTTGTCTTCTTCGTGGTGCTGCGCAGCATATTCTTCGCTTTTTGGTCCGGACTTCTCTCTTCAGGGCTTCAAGTTCTCCGGTCATCCAAGGTAAGTTGAGCTTTGTCTTCCTTGTGATAGGTGGGATCGACTCTCGGCAGGCCCGTTCCACGCAGTTTACATATACTGTGATCGCTGTTTCCATTCCTATTAATGTGCTTATCTCAGAGATAGGCTCTAATTCACTGAGATTTTCCTTCAACCCATCCTGGAAGACCTTTGTAAATTTTCCCCAATCCGCCTTCCGCGTGTTATATTTGCGCGTCGTCTTTGCCGGTCTTGTTCCAGTTGGATTCTTCAGGCGTATTGTAAATGTGATCGCGTTGTGATCAGAGCTTGTGAATCCTTGATCAACCCTCCAGTCATTGATAAGTCCAAGCAAGTTATAATTACATGCTGTGATATCTACTATACTCTTGTATATAGCCCCGTTCCGGATGGTGAAGAATGTTGGGGTTGTTCCTTCATTTAGGATGTGCATCTCCATCTCCTCGAGTTTGCCTACAAGTTCTTTGCCTCTATGATCTTCAGAGTCACTACCCCACCACGTGCTCCAGGCATTGGCGTCTCCACCAATGATCAGGTGTTTTGTCTGGAGTTTTTCTTTTATCGTTTTCAATTGGTTGAGGTAGGGTTCTATGTCCAGGCTATCCTCAAAGTAGACGGAGACGGCACCAACCTCCCAAGAGCTCGTTTTTAAGGTCACCACAGCAATGTTTTCAGTAGTTAGTGTTGGATGTTCAATCACTTGAAGGGCATCATCCAACACTATTACTGCGGATTTTACAGGCTTAGTCCTGTTGCGCGTCTTTTGAACCACCCTGTATCCTTTCGCTTGAGCGAGCTCCCCGTCTGCTCCGACATAAGGCTCCTGCACCATCGCGAAACTAATTTTCCTTTTCTGGGACTCCCATAAAAGTTCTTTCGTGGCCAGCTTAGCCCGTTGCAGGTTTGCCTGGACTACGTGGTACAGTCGCTCAGCATCAGCTTTGTCCTGTGTGTTCTTGTTTCCGCCCGTTACAACCTTAGCAATAGGCCACCCTCGACCTAGCCAGAGCGTCCCACTTTTTCCTTATCGGACAGCATTCTTCGAAACAGTTGTGATCCGCTCTTTCTAGTTTGGCGCTCTGGCAGTTCCGACAGGTGGGCTTATCTCCCGCCTTCCACGATGGGCATTCACTGCGCAGATGATGACCCGCACAGTGGCTGCAGGTGTCTAAGGACTCTGTGCAATTTTTCCGTCCATGACCATATTCGAGACACCTGGAGCACTGCGTCAATGGAGATTGGTCTTTGACAACTACTCGCTGGAGGTCTATATGCACCTTTCCGGCTGTTGTAAGGCTCTGCCACACCGGCGGCGATACCTGAAGGACAACGTGGCTCTCCAGCGGATTCCTCGCCTTCCTTCGGTATCTCACACTTGCCCTATAGTCAACCTCAGGTATCACCCCCAGAATTGCAGAGTTTTGCCTTCTAAGGGCTCCCAGAACATCCTCATCGGTATTTATATTTAAAACGTTCTGTATTATGACGAGGGGATCTCTGTTGGCTTTTTCCTCCATCAGCAGTGTTGGGGTACCGTTCCTAAGCTTCTCTGTGACTTTTGATAGCTCTTCTCTAGACCGGCACCCCAACACCACCTTCTGGTCTCGGGCCTTCCTCAGCCTGTCCACTCGAATGCCCGTTGTCTTCGCACTCACGGCTGACCGGATCTTATTTATGATGTCTTCACTCGTGTCGTGAACGTCGACAGAAGACACGACCATCGAGTGCACAGGCTGAGGATGGGAGAGCAACGTCGTGGTCTGCTTTGGGGTCGCAGCCATTGCCGCATATGACGTACCATCCAATAGCTTGCTTTGGGCAACATTTTTGTTTAAAGCCTCGATTTGTTCCTTTATAGCTCCCACATCTTGTCTGGCTGCTTCTACCAACTCTTTTTGTTTCCGGAGCTCAGCCATGACTTCCTTGGAAAAGTCCACTGCTGGGGCTTTCGGGGTAGCGCTTATATCAGCCAGAGATGGAGACTTGTTACTGAGTCTAAGCGCTATTGTGTAGAGACTGTTTAAACACTCTGTTACTGTCTCTTTGATAGAGGATCTAATATTCCCCGATTGCTCCATCTGGAGTTTAGCCTCTTGGAAGAGCTGGTTCGCTACAGCCCCGAGCTCCTCCAGCGGGCTCTCCAATGCTGACCTAAGAAGGGGTG
>OV281090.1:5000-25000 GCA_923060345.2 Erebia aethiops
CTAACCTAACCTAACCTAACCTAACCTAACCTAACCTAACCTAACCTAACCTAACCTAACCTAACCTAACCTAACCTAACCTAACCTAACCTAACCTAACCTAACCTAACCTAACCTAACCTAACCTAACCTAACCTAACCTAACCTAACCTAACCTAACCTAACCTAACCTAACCTAACCTAACCTAACCTAACCTAACCTAACCTAACCTAACCTAACCTAACCTAACCTAACCTAACCTAACCTAACCTAACCTAACCTAACCTAACCTAACCTAACCTAACCTAACCTAACCTAACCTAACCTAACCTAACCTAACCTAACCTAACCTAACCTAACCTAACCTAACCTAACCTAACCTAACCTAACCTAACCTAACCTAACCTAACCTAACCTAACCTAACCTAACCTAACCTAACCTAACCTAACCTAACCTAACCTAACCTAACCTAACCTAACCTAACCTAACCTAACCTAACCTAACCTAACCTAACCTAACCTAACCTAACCTAACCTAACCTAACCTAACCTAACCTAACCTAACCTAACCTAACCTAACCTAACCTAACCTAACCTAACCTAACCTAACCTAACCTAACCTAACCTAACCTAACCTAACCTAACCTAACCTAACCTAACCTAACCTAACCTAACCTAACCTAACCTAACCTAACCTAACCTAACCTAACCTAACCTAACCTAACCTAACCTAACCTAACCTAACCTAACCTAACCTAACCTAACCTAACCTAACCTAACCTAACCTAACCTAACCTAACCTAACCTAACCTAACCTAACCTAACCTAACCTAACCTAACCTAACCTAACCTAACCTAACCTAACCTAACCTAACCTAACCTAACCTAACCTAACCTAACCTAACCTAACCTAACCTAACCTAACCTAACCTAACCTAACCTAACCTAACCTAACCTAACCTAACCTAACCTAACCTAACCTAACCTAACCTAACCTAACCTAACCTAACCTAACCTAACCTAACCTGACCTAACCTAACCTAACCTAACCTAACCTAACCTAACCTAACCTAACCTAACCTAACCTAACCTAACCTAACCTAACCTAACCTAACCTAACCTAACCTAACCTAACCTAACCTAACCTAACCTAACCTAACCTAACCTAACCTAACCTAACCTAACCTAACCTAACCTAACCTAACCTAACCTAACCTAACCTAACCTAACCTAACCTAACCTAACCTAACCTAACCTAACCTAACCTAACCTAACCTAACCTAACCTAACCTAACCTAACCTAACCTAACCTAACCTAACCTAACCTAACCTAACCTAACCTAACCTAACCTAACCTAACCTAACCTAACCTAACCTAACCTAACCTAACCTAACCTAACCTAACCTAACCTAACCTAACCTAACCTAACCTAACCTAACCTAACCTAACCTAACCTAACCTAACCTAACCTAACCTAACCTAACCTAACCTAACCTAACCTAACCTAACCTAACCTAACCTAACCTAACCTAACCTAACCTAACCTAACCTAACCTAACCTAACCTAACCTAACCTAACCTAACCTAACCTAACCTAACCTAACCTAACCTAACCTAACCTAACCTAACCTAACCTAACCTAACCTAACCTAACCTAACCTAACCTAACCTAACCTAACCTAACCTAACCTAACCTAACCTAACCTAACCTAACCTAACCTAACCTAACCTAACCTAACCTAACCTAACCTAACCTAACCTAACCTAACCTAACCTAACCTAACCTAACCTAACCTAACCTAACCTAACCTAACCTAACCTAACCTAACCTAACCTAACCTAACCTAACCTAACCTAACCTAACCTAACCTAACCTAACCTAACCTAACCTAACCTAACCTAACCTAACCTAACCTAACCTAACCTAACCTAACCTAACCTAACCTAACCTAACCTAACCTAACCTAACCTAACCTAACCTAACCTAACCTAACCTAACCTAACCTAACCTAACCTAACCTAACCTAACCTAACCTAACCTAACCTAACCTAACCTAACCTAACCTAACCTAACCTAACCTAACCTAACCTAACCTAACCTAACCTAACCTAACCTAACCTAACCTAACCTAACCTAACCTAACCTAACCTAACCTAACCTAACCTAACCTAACCTAACCTAACCTAACCTAACCTAACCTAACCTAACCTAACCTAACCTAACCTAACCTAACCTAACCTAACCTAACCTAACCTAACCTAACCTAACCTAACCTAACCTAACCTAACCTAACCTAACCTAACCTAACCTAACCTAACCTAACCTAACCTAACCTAACCTAACCTAACCTAACCTAACCTAACCTAACCTAACCTAACCTAACCTAACCTAACCTAACCTAACCTAACCTAACCTAACCTAACCTAACCTAACCTAACCTAACCTAACCTAACCTAACCTAACCTAACCTAACCTAACCTAACCTAACCTAACCTAACCTAACCTAACCTAACCTAACCTAACCTAACCTAACCTAACCTAACCTAACCTAACCTAACCTAACCTAACCTAACCTAACCTAACCTAACCTAACCTAACCTAACCTAACCTAACCTAACCTAACCTAACCTCACCTTACCTAACCTAACCTAACCTAACCTAACCTAACCTAACCTAACCTAACCTAACCTAACCTAACCTAACCTAACCTAACCTAACCTAACCTAACCTAACCTAACCTAACCTAACCTAACCTAACCTAACCTAACCTAACCTAACCTAACCTAACCTAACCTAACCTAACCTAACCTAACCTAACCTAACCTAACCTAACCTAACCTAACCTAACCTAACCTAACCTAACCTAACCTAACCTAACCTAACCTAACCTAACCTAACCTAACCTAACCTAACCTAACCTAACCTAACCTAACCTAACCTAACCTAACCTAACCTAACCTAACCTAACCTAACCTAACCTAACCTAACCTAACCTAACCTAACCTAACCTAACCTAACCTAACCTAACCTAACCTAACCTAACCTAACCTAACCTAACCTAACCTAACCTAACCTAACCTAACCTAACCTAACCTAACCTAACCTAACCTAACCTAACCTAACCTAACCTAACCTAACCTAACCTAACCTAACCTAACCTAACCTAACCTAACCTAACCTAACCTAACCTAACCTAACCTAACCTAACCTAACCTAACCTAACCTAACCTAACCTAACCTAACCTAACCTAACCTAACCTAACCTAACCTAACCTAACCTAACCTAACCTAACCTAACCTAACCTAACCTAACCTAACCTAACCTAACCTAACCTAACCTAACCTAACCTAACCTAACCTAACCTAACCTAACCTAACCTAACCTAACCTAACCTAACCTAACCTAACCTAACCTAACCTAACCTAACCTAACCTAACCTAACCTAACCTAACCTAACCTAACCTAACCTAACCTAACCTAACCTAACCTAACCTAACCTAACCTAACCTAACCTAACCTAACCTAACCTAACCTAACCTAACCTAACCTAACCTAACCTAACCTAACCTAACCTAACCTAACCTAACCTAACCTAACCTAACCTAACCTAACCTAACCTAACCTAACCTAACCTAACCTAACCTAACCTAACCTAACCTAACCTAACCTAACCTAACCTAACCTAACCTAACCTAACCTAACCTAACCTAACCTAACCTAACCTAACCTAACCTAACCTAACCTAACCTAACCTAACCTAACCTAACCTAACCTAATCTAACCTAACCTAACCTAACCTAACCTAACCTAACCTAACCTAACCTAACCTAACCTAACCTAACCTAACCTAACCTAACCTAACCTAACCTAACCTAACCTAACCTAACCTAACCTAACCTAACCTAACCTAACCTAACCTAACCTAACCTAACCTAACCTAACCTAACCTAACCTAACCTAACCTAACCTAACCTAACCTAACCTAACCTAACCTAACCTAACCTAACCTAACCTAACCTAACCTAACCTAACCTAACCTAACCTAACCTAACCTAACCTAACCTAACCTAACCTAACCTAACCTAACCTAACCTAACCTAACCTAACCTAACCTAACCTAACCTAACCTAACCTAACCTAACCTAACCTAACCTAACCTAACCTAACCTAACCTAACCTAACCTACGTTAATAACACGCATCCGCGAAAAACTACATCAAAAGAGACTAGTAACACTGGTCTCTTTAGACATCGAGGGCGCCTTCGACAGTGCTTGGTGGCCAGTGATAAAGACCAGACTGGCTGAGGAAAAATGTCCCGCGAACTTGAGGCGTGTCATCGGTAACTACCTCAGCGACAGGATGGTGGAGGTCAGATATGCGGGAGCAATACACAGAAGGAGCACGGAGAAGGGATGCGTCCAAGGCTCCATAGGAGGACCAATCCTGTGGAACCTTCTGCTAGACCCACTCCTCAGGCTGATGGAACGAAGGGGGGTCTATTGCCAGGCCTTTGCTGACGACGTGGTGTTGCTTTTTGACGGTGGAGAGGCCCGGGAGATCGAGGGACGGGCGAATGCTGCCCTCGAATGTGTTCGGGCGTGGGGTGTCGATAACAAACTAAAATTTGCACCACACAAAACTTGCGGCATGGTAATAACTAAGAAACTGAAATTCGACACACCACGCCTGAGCATGGGAGGGGTCAGCGTCGAAATGTCCCCGGAGATCAAAATCCTCGGGCTCACCATCGATGACAAGCTAACGTTTAACGCCCACGTCGCTAATGCATGTAAAAAAGCAATAGGGATCTACAAACAACTCGTTAGAGCGGCCCGTGTGAGCTGGGGTCTCAGCCCCGACATTATTCGCACCATATACACTGCAGCGGTGGAACCGGTGATTCTGTACGCTGCAGCCGCATGGGCCCCGGCGGCAGAAAAACTGGGAGTCCGCAAGCAGCTCGGCACAGTACAAAGGGGTTACGCCCAAAAGATGTGTAAGGCGTATCGGACGGTATCACTCAACTCGGCTCTCTTGCTCACGGGGACGCTCCCTCTAGACCTCCGAGTCCGTGAGGCAGCCTCGTTATACGAGGCTAAGAAGGGAGCACCTAGACGTGATTTAGTTGATAGAGAAATTGAGAAGATGGCACCGAAGATACAAGCCCCACATCCTACGGAACAAATGGGACTGAAGTTCCAAAACCTGGTGGACGAGGAACAATTTTCGTGCCACAGTGACTACACTGTGCGCATATTCACAGACGGGAGCAAGATTGAGGGCAGGGTCGGGGCGGCGCTGTCCGTCTGGAAAGGGACTGCGGAGACCAAGGTCCTCAAACTTGCTCTATCGTCATACTGTACCGTCTACCAGGCTGAACTACTAGCCCTGTGCAAGGCAACGGAGTTGGCGCTGTCGCTCAAGGAAAATTCCTTTGGAATTTACAGTGACTCCAGAGCAGCGCTTGAGACAGTAACCAACTCCGGTTCGTCCCATCCCCTGTCAGTCAAAGCTAGAGACAACCTGAGAAGTTGCCATCTCCAGAAAAAGACAATCTCATTATTCTGGATAAAAGCTCATATAGGACTAGCAGGGAATGAGAGAGCCGACGAGCTTGCTAAGGAAGCGGCCCTGAAATTGAAAAAGAGGCCGGACTACGATCGGTGCCCTGTCTCATTCATCAAGCGTAGTATTCGCAAGGGTACGATTGATGAATGGGACAGAAGGTATCGGTCGGAGGACACGGCCTCCGTGACGAAAATGTTCTTCCCCGAGGCAGTGACGGCGCACTCTACAGTTAGGAAAATCCAAATGGACGGACAAATAGCGCAGGTGCTCACGGGGCATGGAGGGTTCTCCGCGTACCTGAGTCGTTTCAAGTGCAAGGAGAGCCCATCTTGCCTCTGTGACCCGGAGGCTGAAGAAAATATCCAGCACCTGTTATTGGAGTGTCCCGTCTTTGCAAGGCACAGATTCAATCTGGAGCAAACACTAGATATTGACCTGACAATACAAAATTTACCAGCAATAATGAAATCCAGAGATAGGGATATATTCTTAAAATTCTGCAAGAAAATAGTAAAAATAGTAAATAATAGAAATAAGGTAGTATAAGAAAATGTATGATAGCAGTATATATTAATGTATATAAGTGTAGTCATACGAATAAAATGTAACTAGTAAATAAACATATATAAGAAAATAGACCTAAGGCTAAAAAACTGTAACAAACTTTAAATTAAAAAAATGTGTAACTTTTAATTAAATAAAGAAAATTACCCTGTATCCTGTAGAAAGCTCAGATAGATGGGAAACCCACCCATAAGGATACGAAAGATGATGAATGATAGAAAGAATTGTATGAAGAATGAAAGTACGAGAGGCATAATTGCGAGAACTAGTATGAAAGAATGTTAGCTAGCACAGGCTCTGATTACGTCAGAGGTACAAGATTTAAAAAAAAAAAAAAAAAAAAAAAAAAAAAAAAAAAAAAAAACAACCTAACCTAACCTAACCTAACCTAACCTAACCTAACCTAACCTAACCTAACCTAACCTAACCTAACCTAACCTAACCTAACCTAACCTAACCTAACCTAACCTAACCTAACCTAACCTAACCTAACCTAACCTAACCTAACCTAACCTAACCTAACCTAACCTAACCTAACCTAACCTAACCTAACCTAACCTAACCTAACCTAACCTAACCTAACCTAACCTAACCTAACCTAACCTAACCTAACCTAACCTAACCTAACCTAACCTAACCTAACCTAACCTAACCTAACCTAACCTAACCTAACCTAACCTAACCTAACCTAACCTAACCTAACCTAACCTAACCTAACCTAACCTAACCTAACCTAACCTAACCTAACCTAACCTAACCTAACCTAACCTAACCTAACCTAACCTAACCTAACCTAACCTAACCTAACCTAACCTAACCTAACCTAACCTAACCTAACCTAACCTAACCTAACCTAACCTAACCTAACCTAACCTAACCTAACCTAACCTAACCTAACCTAACCTAACCTAACCTAACCTAACCTAACCTAACCTAACCTAACCTAACCTAACCTAACCTAACCTAACCTAACCTAACCTAACCTAACCTAACCTAACCTAACCTAACCTAACCTAACCTAACCTAACCTAACCTAACCTAACCTAACCTAACCTAACCTAACCTAACCTAACCTAACCTAACCTAACCTAACCTAACCTAACCTAACCTAACCTAACCTAACCTAACCTAACCTAACCTAACCTAACCTAACCTAACCTAACCTAACCTAACCTAACCTAACCTAACCTAACCTAACCTAACCTAACCTAACCTAACCTAACCTAACCTAACCTAACCTAACCTAACCTAACCTAACCTAACCTAACCTAACCTAACCTAACCTAACCTAACCTAACCTAACCTAACCTAACCTAACCTAACCTAACCTAACCTAACCTAACCTAACCTAACCTAACCTAACCTAACCTAACCTAACCTAACCTAACCTAACCTAACCTAACCTAACCTAACCTAACCTAACCTAACCTAACCTAACCTAACCTAACCTAACCTAACCTAACCTAACCTAACCTAACCTAACCTAACCTAACCTAACCTAACCTAACCTAACCTAACCTAACCTAACCTAACCTAACCTAACCTAACCTAACCTAACCTAACCTAACCTAACCTAACCTAACCTAACCTAACCTAACCTAACCTAACCTAACCTAACCTAACCTAACCTAACCTAACCTAACCTAACCTAACCTAACCTAACCTAACCTAACCTAACCTAACCTAACCTAACCTAACCTAACCTAACCTAACCTAACCTAACCTAACCTAACCTAACCTAACCTAACCTAACCTAACCTAACCTAACCTAACCTAACCTAACCTAACCTAACCTAACCTAACCTAACCTAACCTAACCTAACCTAACCTAACCTAACCTAACCTAACCTAACCTAACCTAACCTAACCTAACCTAACCTAACCTAACCTAACCTAACCTAACCTAACCTAACCTAACCTAACCTAACCTAACCTAACCTAACCTAACCTAACCTAACCTAACCTAACCTAACCTAACCTAACCTAACCTAACCTAACCTAACCTAACCTAACCTAACCTAACCTAACCTAACCTAACCTAACCTAACCTAACCTAACCTAACCTAACCTAACCTAACCTAACCTAACCTAACCTAACCTAACCTAACCTAACCTAACCTAACCTAACCTAACCTAACCTAACCTAACCTAACCTAACCTAACCTAACCTAACCTAACCTAACCTAACCTAACCTAACCTAACCTAACCTAACCTAACCTAACCTAACCTGACCTAACCTAACCTAACCTAACCTAACCTAACCTAACCTAACCTAACCTAACCTAACCTAACCTAACCTAACCTAACCTAACCTAACCTAACCTAACCTAACCTAACCTAACCTAACCTAACCTAACCTAACCTAACCTAACCTAACCTAACCTAACCTAACCTAACCTAACCTAACCTAACCTAACCTAACCTAACCTAACCTAACCTAACCTAACCTAACCTAACCTAACCTAACCTAACCTAACCTAACCTAACCTAACCTAACCTAACCTAACCTAACCTAACCTAACCTAACCTAACCTAACCTAACCTAACCTAACCTAACCTAACCTAACCTAACCTAACCTAACCTAACCTAACCTAACCTAACCTAACCTAACCTAACCTAACCTAACCTAACCTAACCTAACCTAACCTAACCTAACCTAACCTAACCTAACCTAACCTAACCTAACCTAACCTAACCTAACCTAACCTAACCTAACCTAACCTAACCTAACCTAACCTAACCTAACCTAACCTAACCTAACCTAACCTAACCTAACCTAACCTAACCTAACCTAACCTAACCTAACCTAACCTAACCTAACCTAACCTAACCTAACCTAACCTAACCTAACCTAACCTAACCTAACCTAACCTAACCTAACCTAACCTAACCTAACCTAACCTAACCTAACCTAACCTAACCTAACCTAACCTAACCTAACCTAACCTAACCTAACCTAACCTAACCTAACCTAACCTAACCTAACCTAACCTAACCTAACCTAACCTAACCTAACCTAACCTAACCTAACCTAACCTAACCTAACCTAACCTAGCCTAACCTAACCTAACCTAACCTAACCTAACCTAACCTAACCTAACCTAACCTAACCTAACCTAACCTAACCTAACCTAACCTAACCTAACCTAACCTAACCTAACCTAACCTAACCTAACCTAACCTAACCTAACCTAACCTAACCTAACCTAACCTAACCTAACCTAACCTAACCTAACCTAACCTAACCTAACCTAACCTAACCTAACCTAACCTAACCTAACCTAACCTAACCTAACCTAACCTAACCTAACCTAACCTAACCTAACCTAACCTAACCTAACCTAACCTAACCTAACCTAACCTAACCTAACCTAACCTAACCTAACCTAACCTAACCTAACCTAACCTAACCTAACCTAACCTAACCTAACCTAACCTAACCTAACCTAACCTAACCTAACCTAACCTAACCTAACCTAACCTAACCTAACCTAACCTAACCTAACCTAACCTAACCTAACCTAACCTAACCTAACCTAACCTAACCTAACCTAACCTAACCTAACCTAACCTAACCTAACCTAACCTAACCTAACCTAACCTAACCTAACCTAACCTAACCTAACCTAACCTAACCTAACCTAACCTAACCTAACCTAACCTAACCTAACCTAACCTAACCTAACCTAACCTAACCTAACCTAACCTAACCTAACCTAACCTAACCTAACCTAACCTAACCTAACCTAACCTAACCTAACCTAACCTAACCTAACCTAACCTAACCTAACCTAACCTAACCTAACCTAACCTAACCTAACCTAACCTAACCTAACCTAACCTAACCTAACCTAACCTAACCTAACCTAACCTAACCTAACCTAACCTAACCTAACCTAACCTAACCTAACCTAACCTAACCTAACCTAACCTAACCTAACCTAACCTAACCTAACCTAACCTAACCTAACCTAACCTAACCTAACCTAACCTAACCTAGCCTAACCTAACCTAACCTAACCTAACCTAACCTAACCTAACCTAACCTAACCTAACCTAACCTAACCTAACCTAACCTAACCTAACCTAACCTAACCTAACCTAACCTAACCTAACCTAACCTAACCTAACCTAACCTAACCTAACCTAACCTAACCTAACCTAACCTAACCTAACCTAACCTAACCTAACCTAACCTAACCTAACCTAACCTAACCTAACCTAACCTAACCTAACCTAACCTAACCTAACCTAACCTAACCTAACCTAACCTAACCTAACCTAACCTAACCTAACCTAACCTAACCTAACCTAACCTAACCTAACCTAACCTAACCTAACCTAACCTAACCTAACCTAACCTAACCTAACCTAACCTAACCTAACCTAACCTAACCTAACCTAACCTAACCTAACCTAACCTAACCTAACCTAACCTAACCTAACCTAACCTAACCTAACCTAACCTAACCTAACCTAACCTAACCTAACCTAACCTAACCTAACCTAACCTAACCTAACCTAACCTAACCTAACCTAACCTAACCTAACCTAACCTAACCTAACCTAACCTAACCTAACCTAACCTAACCTAACCTAACCTAACCTAACCTAACCTAACCTAACCTAACCTAACCTAACCTAACCTAACCTAACCTAACCTAACCTAACCTAACCTAACCTAACCTAACCTAACCTAACCTAACCTAACCTAACCTAACCTAACCTAACCTCACCTAACCTAACCTAACCTAACCTAACCTAACCTAACCTAACCTAACCTAACCTAACCTAACCTAACCTAACCTAACCTAACCTAACCTAACCTAACCTAACCTAACCTAACCTAACCTAACCTAACCTAACCTAACCTAACCTAACCTAACCTAACCTAACCTAACCTAACCTAACCTAACCTAACCTAACCTAACCTAACCTAACCTAACCTAACCTAACCTAACCTAACCTAACCTAACCTAACCTAACCTAACCTAACCTAACCTAACCTAACCTAACCTAACCTAACCTAACCTAACCTAACCTAACCTAACCTAACCTAACCTAACCTAACCTAACCTAACCTAACCTAACCTAACCTAACCTAACCTAACCTAACCTAACCTAACCTAACCTAACCTAACCTAACCTAACCTAACCTAACCTAACCTAACCTAACCTAACCTAACCTAACCTAACCTAACCTAACCTAACCTAACCTAACCTAACCTAACCTAACCTAACCTAACCTAACCTAACCTAACCTAACCTAACCTAACCTAACCTAACCTAACCTAACCTAACCTAACCTAACCTAACCTAACCTAACCTAACCTAACCTAACCTAACCTAACCTAACCTAACCTAACCTAACCTAACCTAACCTAACCTAACCTAACCTAACCTAACCTAACCTAACCTAACCTAACCTAACCTAACCTAACCTAACCTAACCTAACCTAACCTAACCTAACCTAACCTAACCTAACCTAACCTAACCTAACCTAACCTAACCTAACCTAACCTAACCTAACCTAACCTAACCTAACCTAACCTAACCTAACCTAACCTAACCTAGCCTAACCTAACCTAACCTAACCTAACCTAACCTAACCTAACCTAACCTAACCTAACCTAACCTAACCTAACCTAACCTAACCTAACCTAACCTAACCTAACCTAACCTAACCTAACCTAACCTAACCTAGCCTAACCTAACCTAACCTAACCTAACCTAACCTAACCTAACCTAACCTAACCTAACCTAACCTAACCTAACCTAACCTAACCTAACCTAACCTAACCTAACCTAACCTAACCTAACCTAACCTAACCTAACCTAACCTAACCTAACCTAACCTAACCTAACCTAACCTAACCTAACCTAACCTAACCTAACCTAACCTTACCTAACCTAACCTAACCTAACCTAACCTAACCTAACCTAACCTAACCTAACCTAACCTAACCTAACCTAACCTAACCTAACCTAACCTAACCTAACCTAACCTAACCTAACCTAACCTAACCTAACCTAACCTAACCTAACCTAACCTAACCTAACCTAACCTAACCTAACCTAACCTAACCTAACCTAACCTATCCTAACCTAACCTAACCTAACCTAACCTAACCTAACCTAACCTAACCTAACCTAACCTAACCTAACCTAACCTAACCTAACCTAACCTAACCTAACCTAACCTAACCTAACCTAACCTAACCTAACCTAACCTAACCTAACCTAACCTAACCTAACCTAACCTAACCTAACCTAACCTAACCTAACCTAACCTAACCTAACCTAACCTAACCTAACCTAACCTAACCTAACCTAACCTAACCTAACCTAACCTAACCTAACCTAACCTAACCTAACCTAACCTAACCTAACCTAACCTAACCTAACCTAACCTAACCTAACCTAACCTAACCTAACCTAACCTAACCTAACCTAACCTAACCTAACCTAACCTAACCTAACCTAACCTAACCTAACCTAACCTAACCTAACCTAACCTAACCTAACCTAACCTAACCTAACCTAACCTAACCTAACCTAACCTAACCTAACCTAACCTAACCTAACCTAACCTAACCTAACCTAACCTAACCTAGCCTAACCTAACCTAACCTAACCTAACCTAACCTAACCTAACCTAACCTAACCTAACCTAACCTAACCTAACCTAACCTAACCTAACCTAACCTAACCTAACCTAACCTAACCTAACCTAACCTAACCTAACCTAACCTAACCTAACCTAACCTAACCTAACCTAACCTAACCTAACCTAACCTAACCTAACCTAACCTAACCTAACCTAACCTAACCTAACCTAACCTAACCTAACCTAGCCTAACCTAACCTAACCTAACCTAACCTAACCTAACCTAACCTAACCTAACCTAACCTAACCTAACCTAACCTAACCTAACCTAACCTAACCTAACCTAACCTAACCTAACCTAACCTAACCTAACCTAACCTAACCTAACCTAACCTAACCTAACCTAACCTAACCTAACCTAACCTAACCTAACCTAACCTAACCTAACCTAACCTAACCTAACCTAACCTAACCTAACCTAACCTAACCTAACCTAACCTAACCTAACCTAACCTAACCTAACCTAACCTAACCTAACCTAACCTAACCTAACCTAACCTAACCTAACCTAACCTAACCTAACCTAACCTAACCTAACCTAACCTAACCTAACCTAACCTAACCTAACCTAACCTAACCTAACCTAACCTAACCTAACCTAACCTAACCTAACCTAACCTAACCTAACCTAACCTAACCTAACCTAACCTAACCTAACCTAACCTAACCTAACCTAACCTAACCTAACCTAACCTAACCTAGCCTAACCTAACCTAACCTAACCTAACCTAACCTAACCTAACCTAACCTAACCTAACCTAACCTAACCTAACCTAACCTAACCTAACCTAACCTAACCTAACCTAACCTAACCTAACCTAACCTAACCTAACCTAACCTAACCTAACCTAACCTAACCTAACCTAACCTAACCTAACCTAACCTAACCTAACCTAACCTAACCTAACCTAACCTAACCTAACCTAACCTAACCTAACCTAACCTAACCTAACCTAACCTAACCTAACCTAACCTAACCTAACCTAACCTAACCTAACCTAACCTAACCTAACCTAACCTAACCTAACCTAACCTAACCTAACCTAACCTAACCTAACCTAACCTAACCTAACCTAACCTAACCTAACCTAACCTAACCTAACCTAACCTAACCTAACCTAACCTAACCTAACCTAACCTAACCTAACCTAACCTAACCTAACCTAACCTAACCTAACCTAACCTAACCTAACCTAACCTAACCTAACCTAACCTAACCTAACCTAACCTAACCTAACCTAACCTAACCTAACCTAACCTAACCTAACCTAACCTAACCTAACCTAACCTGACCTAACCTAACCTAACCTAACCTAACCTAACCTAACCTAACCTAACCTAACCTAACCTAACCTAACCTAACCTAACCTAACCTAACCTAACCTAACCTAACCTAACCTAACCTAACCTAACCTAACCTAACCTAACCTAACCTAACCTAACCTAACCTAACCTAACCTAACCTAACCTAACCTAACCTAACCTAACCTAACCTAACCTAACCTAACCTAACCTAACCTAACCTAACCTAACCTAACCTAACCTAACCTAACCTAACCTAACCTAACCTAACCTAACCTAACCTAACCTAACCTAACCTAACCTAACCTAACCTAACCTAACCTAACCTAACCTAACCTAACCTAACCTAACCTAACCTAACCTAACCTAACCTAACCTAACCTAACCTAACCACAGTCTCTCGCGGACCGAGCTCGAGAGCGGTCGAGTTTTTGCGGGCTCCGTGTCGGTGACTTCGGTGACTTGGGGGACCTGGGGGACTTGGGCAACCTCGGTGACTTAGGGGACCTAGGTTGCTTGGGCAACCTCGGTGACTTGGGGGACCTAGGTGACTTAGGCAACCTCGGTGACTTGGGGGACCTAGGGGACTTGGGCAACTTCGGTGACTTGGGGGACCTAGGGGACTTGGGCAACCTCGGTGACTTGGGGGACCTAGGGGCCTTGGGCAACCTCGGTGACTTTGGGGACCTAGGGGACTTGTGGCCGAGCTCGAGAGCGGTCGAGTTTTTGCGGGCTCCGTGTTAGTGACTTCGGTGACTTGGGGGACCTAGGGGACTTGGGCAACCTCGGTGACTTGGGGGACCTAGGTGGCTTGGGCAACCTCGGTGACTTGGGGGACCTAGGTGACTTAGGCAACCTCGGTGACTTGGGGGACCTAGGGGACTTGGGCAACTTCGGTGACTTGGGGGACCTAGGGGACTTGGGCAACCTCGGTGACTTGGGGGACCTAGGGGACTTGGGCGACCTCGGTGACCGGTGACCTGGGGGACTTGGACAACTTCGGTGACTTGGGTGACCTAGGTGACTTAGGCAACCTCGGTGACTTGGGGGACCTAGGGGACTTGGGCAACTTCGGTGACTTGGGGGACCTAGGGGACTTCGGCAACCTCGGTGACTTGGGGGACCTAGGGGACTTGGGCAACCTCGGTGACTTGGGGGACCTAGGGGACTTGTGGCCGAGCTCGAGAGCGGTCGAGTTTTTGCGGGCTCCGTGTTAGTGACTTCGGTGACTTGGGGGACCTAGGGGACTTGGGCAACCTCGGTGACTTTGGGGACCTAGGGGACTTGGGCGACCTCGGTGACCGGTGACCTGGGGTACTTGGACAACCTCGGTGACTTGGGGGACCTAGGGGACTTGGGCAACCTCGGTGACTTGGGGGACCTAGGGGACTTGGGCGACCTCGGTGACCGGTGACCTGGGGGACTTGGACAACCTCGGTGACTTGGGGGACCTAGGGGACTTGGGCAACCTCGGTGACTTGGGGGACCTAGGTGGCTTGGGCAACCTCGGTGACTTGGGGGACCTAGGTGACTTAGGCAACCTCGGTGACTTGGGGGACCTAGGGGACTTGGGCAACTTCGGTGACTTGGGGGACCTAGGGGACTTGGGCAACCTTGGTGACTTGGGGGACCTAGGGGACTTGGGCGACCTCGGTGACCGGTGGTCTAGGGGACCTCGGGGACTTCGGGGACCTCGGGGACTTGGGGAACTTCGGGGACCTCGGCTACCTTGGGGACCTGTCACCTCAGTGACATCGGCATCTGCGGGGGACCGGTGACTTTGGGGACCTCTGGGACTTCGGGGACCTCGGGGACTTGGGGGACCTCGGGGACCTAGGCGGCCTCGGGGACCGGGGTCATCTGTGACATTGGTCACAATAGTGATCTCAGTGACTACGATACATTACTCTAGTGTTCAGTGTGCAGTGTCAGTGAGTGAGAGTGTGTGATGAGTGGCTCGAGTTGCTGGGACCTGGGACCTGATTGCCTGACTCCTCCCTGCGAATGGATACCAATGTAAGTCTCGAATGAATTCATAAATACACATGTGATTAAAGTTAAATATTAGAAATGATTAGAACTCCAACAAAGGCGCCTGAGCTTGGCCAGGGCTCCCCGACTGGGCCGGCTTACACGTCAGACTATGCTGACATGAACACAGTAGCCATGACTGCGACTGTGGCTACCGAAACGATGGCGACTGGTTCTGCAGCTGATACTGCGACGGTCCCTTCGGCGCCCCTTAAAAGCTCTAGGCGTGCGCTCAATCAACCTGTCGCAACACCTGAACTTCCTGCAAAAGCTGCCCAAGTGACAGATCTGACCTCGTTGGCTGGCGTAGTAAATGCGCTCTCAAAGAGCATTGTTTCGGCTGTTTTTGATGGAAAAAGCGTTACCGCCCTCAATAAGAAGCTCATCGCTCAAGCTGCTGAGGAAATGCGGCTGGCAGTGGCAGCATTTGAGCGTCTCTCTGGCACGCTTGCCCTCCCGTCTGACCCCAATACCCCTGCCCCTCCGGATACAGCTGCATCGGTTGCCTCAATTGACGCGGTGACTGCGACTGCAGCTGTTGCTAATGTCGAGGAGTTACGTAAAGAACTTGCCACTTGTGTGGATGAGGTAAGGAAGCTGCGCAACGACCTCTCCACGGCCCCTACTAGTGCGACTATGAAAAGAGATATAACGGACTGCGTCCGAGGAGAAATAGGGAACCTGAAAACTGATCTGATCTCCCTTGCTTCTGAACCGACGCACCCCACATACGCGCGGATACTGGCCACGCCGGCTACACCAACACCAACGACATTTACACCGGCGACATCCCATGCCCCACACGCCCCTGTGTCCCGACCGGCAATAATTGTCGCGACTAAAGAGCCAATAAACACTCGGCGGGAGATGATGACTGCTTGGAGGAACAGCATCAGCTTCCGCGACAGCAATTACGGCCCTGCGGGCATTCAGCCCATTTCCAACAACAAACTTAGGGTCGAATTTGATACGGAACAACATAGGGATGATGCCCTCAGGCGTCTGAGTGATTCCAACAAGGTCAGTGCTGAGCCGGCTCGCCTGCTTCGACCAATGGTCATCATTAAGGGTATATCCAAAGACGCTGCACCTGAGGAATTAACTAACATAATTTTGCGCCAAAATCCGACACTTGCCTCAAATCCTGATACGGTGCCAAGCTCAGACGTCCAACTTCGCTTTGTTAGGCGTAATCGGAATGATAAATTATACAATGCGGTCCTCATCACCTCCCCCAGTATATTTAAGAAAATCGTTAAATCAGGCCGCTTGTGTATCGACCACCAGAGGGTTCATGTGGAGGAATTCTCCCCCTTTATGCAATGCTATGCATGCTTTCAATTTGGGCATACTCAAAAACACTGCCAGGCCTCAGAGGCTACACGATGCTCATACTGCGCTGAAGAGACACACAAGGAAGCTGAGTGCCCTGCAAAAACGCAAAATAAACCTCCCAATTGTAGCAATTGCGCTCAGCGCAACACCAAATTCGGACATAAACATGACACACGCCACACAGTAAACTCCCACTCCTGTCCCATAATACAATCAATGAAAGACCGAGTGAATCAACGCATCGATTATGGTTTTTAGTCCATTAAAAGAGTTCTTTTCCCATCCCTCGAATCACTTGACTTATTCCTCTCCAAATTTAGACCATACTTTCACATAACCCAATTCCTCACTAATCATGGATATCATAAATCATATCTTCATAGATTCCACATCACCCAGGATGACCTTTGCCCATGCGATGGCACCACTGCACAAACGCTGGAGCACCTCATCCAGGTGTGCCCGCGATTTGCAAACACTAGAACCAACCACGAGATAGCGGCGGGCATTGTTAACCCCTATGACATTAAATGCATCTTAAAGAAACCTGTGCTCATAAAAACTTTCAACGCACACCTACAATACATTGCCCGTCAACTCAAAAAATTCAATCAGACGTAATTGATTAAGGCTGATTGCCATATGTAAATTATGCACGACTAGATCAAACTTCTATCGTGCTCCTGTATATTTATATATTTGTATATTTGGATATTTCTTAATACACAAAGAGTGGAGGTCGGCACGCACAAATCAAGTCATTTGTAACTTTAACAAAGCTAATGATGGGTGCGTGCTGGCCTCCATACTCTATACTTGTTCTGTGTGCCTCTGTATTTGTTTTAAGTGTATAGTAATAGGTTAAGTCTCATATAATAATTAAGGCTGATTGCCATATGTTAATTGTGCACGATTAGATCAAACTTCTATCGTGCTCCCGCATATTTGCACATTTCTTAATATATTTGTTTTGTGTGCCTCTGTATCTGTTTTCAAGTGTATACCAATAGGTTAAGCTTCATATAATAATTAGGGCTGATTGCCATACGTTTATTGTGCACGACTAGATCAAACTTCTTTCGTGCTCTTGTATATTAGTACATTTCTTAATAATCTATGAGCGGAGGTCGGCACGCACACTTCAAGTCATTTGTAACTTTGTCAAAGCTGATGATGGGTGCGTGCTGACCGCCATGCTCTATACTTGTTCTGTGCGCCTTTGTATTTGTCTAGGGGTATATTAATTGGTAATGTTGCTGTTCTGTGTTAAATTTACTTGTATATAATTTACCTTTATTCTTTTATTTAATGTGTTAAGATTAAACTACAAAGACTACAAAACGCCACACTGGACATGCAAGTAACTATCAACAGATTAACAGTTATGCTATATATTAGCACCGGATACAACGTAAGACGCACTGACTCTGCTGCCATGGAAACCAGCGTGCTTGCCAGTCAAGTAGCGAACGACACTACCACAAGAGAGGGTGTTGTAACCAATTGTTCCAGAATTGCGGTGTCGGGTGGCTCGGCCGTTGCTGGCGGGGCTGCTGATCGCGCCGCCAGCATTGACAGTATACACAGTGCGGAAACGGTTGCGCCGGAATCTGGAATGCCTGAAATTGGCCCGGACGTGGAACCGACCACTGGCTCCTCCGGGGCTGGTGCTGCTGACATTGCTGAGTCCGTCGTGAGGACGGCAGAGTTGCGGTAATGGCGGTCACCTGCACATCCTTCTACCTCTACTTCTACTTCCACCTCTCGTGGGGGGTGGCTGGACTGGCCACCCTGTGATCTACTTCAAAACCATCGCTCCTCAAGCAACATGTCCGGCTATTAATAGACCTAGCAGACAACAAATCTCCTATGTGGCGAACGTCAGGCTCTCCTTCCTATTCGGGAGGGCGGGGGGGAAATAGCGTCAGCATTGGCTACGACAACAGCAGCTGCAGCGGTGGATGACGCTGGCTTTTGACTACGCTTATACCTGTATATTTGTACATTTCTTAAACATAACTCAATCTATACAATGGGCGGATGTCAGCATGCATAACTTGGCGTGCTGACTGCTGACTGCCACATTCTATTCGCGTACTATCGCGCCTTTGTGATTTGTCTGAATGTAATCATTGAAATGTGTATATAATATGCTTAAGACTATATATAGTGTATATAACGTATATAATTTTCTTCTGTGTTAAATTAATTCAGTTAAGGTAACTTAATAAACAACGAGTGGAGGTCGGCACGCGCACATCAAGTCATTGGTAACTTTATCTAGGCTAATGATGGGTGCGTGCTGGCCGCCATGCTCTGTACTTGCTTTGTGTGTACTAAGTCTCATATAGTGATGTGTTTCATGTTTAATTTATCTGTATTTCATGAATAAAAAAAAAAAAAAAAAAAAAAAAAAAAAAAAAAAAAAACAGATTGCAATGAACAGAATAATACAACTCAAAAAAGAATATATTAAAAAAAAAAAATAAAAAAAAAAAAAAAAATAAATAATAAAAAAAAAAAAAACAAAAAAAAAAAAAAAACA
>OV281090.1:27500-35000 GCA_923060345.2 Erebia aethiops
CCTAACCTAACCTAACCTAACCTAACCTAACCTAACCTAACCTAACCTAACCTAACCTAACCTAACCTAACCTAACCTAACCTAACCTAACCTAACCTAACCTAACCTAACCTAACCTAACCTAACCTAACCTAACCTAACCTAACCTAACCTAACCTAACCTAACCTAACCTAACCTAACCTAACCTAACCTAACCTAACCTAACCTAACCTAACCTAACCTAACCTAACCTAACCTAACCTAACCTAACCTAACCTAACCTAACCTAACCTAACCTAACCTAACCTAACCTAACCTAACCTAGCCTAACCTAACCTAACCTAACCTAACCTAACCTAACCTAACCTAACCTAACCTAACCTAACCTAACCTAACCTAACCTAACCTAACCTAACCTAACCTAACCTAACCTAACCTAACCTAACCTAACCTAACCTAACCTAACCTAACCTAACCTAACCTAACCTAACCTAACCTAACCTAACCTAACCTAACCTAACCTAACCTAACCTAACCTAACCTAACCTAACCTAACCTAACCTAACCTAACCTAACCTAACCTAACCTAACCTAACCTAACCTAACCTAACCTAACCTAACCTAACCTAACCTAACCTAACCTAACCTAACCTAACCTAACCTAACCTAACCTAACCTAACCTAACCTAACCTAACCTAACCTAACCTAACCTAACCTAACCTAACCTAACCTAAGCTAACCTAACCTAACCTAACCTAACCTAACCTAACCTAACCTAACCTAACCTAACCTAACCTAACCTAACCTAACCTAACCTAACCTAACCTAACCTAACCTAACCTAACCTAACCTAACCTAACCTAACCTAACCTAACCTAACCTAACCTAACCTAACCTAACCTAACCTAACCTAACCTAACCTAACCTAACCTAACCTAACCTAACCTAACCTAACCTAACCTAACCTAACCTAACCTAACCTAACCTAACCTAACCTAACCTAACCTAACCTAACCTAACCTAACCTAACCTAACCTAACCTAACCTAACCTAACCTAACCTAACCTAACCTAACCTAACCTAACCTAACCTAACCTAACCTAACCTAACCTAACCTAACCTAACCTAACCTAACCTAACCTAACCTAACCTAACCTAACCTAACCTAACCTAACCTAACCTAACCTAACCTAACCTAACCTAACCTAACCTAACCTAACCTAACCTAACCTAACCTAACCTAACCTAACCTAACCTAACCTAACCTAACCTAACCTAACCTAACCTAACCTAACCTAACCTAACCTAACCTAACCTAACCTAACCTAACCTAACCTAACCTAACCTAACCTAACCTAACCTAACCTAACCTAACCTAACCTAACCTAACCTAACCTAACCTAACCTAACCTAACCTAACCTAACCTAACCTAACCTAACCTAACCTAACCTAACCTAACCTAACCTAACCTAGCCTAACCTAACCTAACCTAACCTAACCTAACCTAACCTAACCTAACCTAACCTAACCTAACCTAACCTAACCTAACCTAACCTAACCTAACCTAACCTAACCTAACCTAACCTAACCTAACCTAACCTAACCTAACCTAACCTAACCTAACCTAACCTAACCTAACCTAACCTAACCTAACCTAACCTAACCTAACCTAACCTAACCTAACCTAACCTAACCTAACCTAACCTAACCTAACCTAACCTAACCTAACCTAACCTAACCTAACCTAACCTAACCTAACCTAACCTAACCTAACCTAACCTAACCTAACCTAACCTAACCTAACCTAACCTAACCTAACCTAACCTAACCTAACCTAACCTAACCTAACCTAACCTAACCTAACCTAACCTAACCTAACCTAACCTAACCTAACCTAACCTAACCTAACCTAACCTAACCTAACCTAACCTAACCTAACCTAACCTAACCTAACCTAACCTAACCTAACCTAACCTAACCTAACCTAACCTAACCTAACCTAACCTAACCTAACCTAACCTAACCTAACCTAACCTAACCTAACCTAACCTAACCTAACCTAACCTAACCTAACCTAACCTAACCTAACCTAACCTAACCTAACCTAACCTAACCTAACCTAACCTAACCTAACCTAACCTAACCTAACCTAACCTAACCTAACCTAACCTAACCTAACCTAACCTAACCTAACCTAACCTAACCTAACCTAACCTAACCTAACCTAACCTAACCTAACCTAACCTAACCTAACCTAACCTAACCTAACCTAACCTAACCTAACCTAACCTAACCTAACCTAACCTAACCTAACCTAACCTAACCTAACCTAACCTAACCTAACCTAACCTAACCTAACCTAACCTAACCTAACCTAACCTAACCTAACCTAACCTAACCTAACCTAACCTAACCTAACCTAACCTAACCTAACCTAACCTAACCTAACCTAACCTAACCTAACCTAACCTAACCTAACCTAACCTAACCTAACCTAACCTAACCTAACCTAACCTAACCTAACCTAACCTAACCTAACCTAACCTAACCTAACCTAACCTAACCTAACCTAACCTAACCTAACCTAACCTAACCTAACCTAACCTAACCTAACCTAACCTAACCTAACCTAACCTAACCTAACCTAACCTAACCTAACCTAACCTAACCTAACCTAACCTAACCTATCCTAACCTAACCTAACCTAACCTAACCTAACCTAACCTAACCTAACCTAAGCTAACCTAACCTAACCTAACCTAACCTAACCTAACCTAACCTAACCTAACCTAACCTAACCTAACCTAACCTAACCTAACCTAACCTAACCTAACCTAACCTAACCTAACCTAACCTAACCTAACCTAACCTAACCTAACCTAACCTAACCTAACCTAACCTAACCTAACCTAACCTAACCTAACCTAACCTAACCTAACCTAACCTAACCTAACCTAACCTAACCTAACCTAACCTAACCTAACCTAACCTAACCTAACCTAACCTAACCTAACCTAACCTAACCTAACCTAACCTAACCTAACCTAACCTAACCTAACCTAACCTAACCTAACCTAACCTAACCTAACCTAACCTAACCTAACCTAACCTAACCTAACCTAACCTAACCTAACCTAACCTAACCTAACCTAACCTAACCTAACCTAACCTAACCTAACCTAACCTAACCTAACCTAACCTAACCTAACCTAACCTAACCTAACCTAACCTAACCTAACCTAACCTAACCTAACCTAACCTAACCTAACCTAACCTAACCTAACCTAACCTAACCTAACCTAACCTAACCTAACCTAACCTAACCTAACCTAACCTAACCTAACCTAACCTAACCTAACCTAACCTAACCTAACCTAACCTAACCTAACCTAACCTAACCTAACCTAACCTAACCTAACCTAACCTAACCCCCAGTCTCTCGCTGACCGAGCTCGAGAGCGGTCGAGTTTTTGCGGGCTCCGTGTCGGTGACTTCGGTGACTTGGGGGACCTGGGGGACTTGGGCAACCTCGGTGACTTAGGGGACCTAGGTTGCTTGGGCAACCTCGGTGACTTGGGGGACCTAGGTGACTTGGGCAACCTCGGTGACTTGGGGGACCTAGGGGACTTGGGCAACTTCGGTGACTTGGGGGACCTAGGGGACTTGGGCAACCTCGGTGACTTGAGGGACCTAGGGGCCTTGGGCAACCTCGGTGACTTTGGGGACCTAGGGGACTTGTGGCCGAGCTCGAGAGCGGTCGAGTTTTTGCGGGCTCCGTGTTAGTTACTTCGGTGACTTGGGGGACCTAGGGGACTTGGGCAACCTCGGTGACTTGGGGGACCTAGGTGGCTTGGGCAACCTCGGTTGCTTGGGGGACCTAGGTGACTTGGGCAACCTCGGTGACTTGGGGGACCTAGGGGACTTGGGCAACTTCGGTGACTTGGGGGACCTAGGGGACTTGGGCAACCTCGGTGACTTGTGGGACCTAGGGGACTTGGGCGACCTCGGTGACCGGTGACCTGGGGGACTTGGACAACCTCGGTGACTTGGGGGACCTAGGTGACTTAGGCAACCTCGGTGACTTGGGGGACCTAGGGGACTTGGGCAACCTCGGTGACTTGGGGGACCTAGGGGACTTGGGCAACCTCGGTGACTTGGGGGACCTAGGGGACTTGGGCAGCCTCGGTGACTTGGGGGACCTAGGGGACTTGTGGCCGAGCTCGAGAGCGGTCGAGTTTTTGTGGGCTCCGTGTTAGTGACTTCGGTGACTTGGGGGACCTAGGGGACTTGGGCAACCTCGGTGACTTTGGGGACCTAGGGGACTTGGGCGACCTCGGTGACCGGTGACCTGGGGTACTTGGACAACCTCGGTGACTTGGGGGACCTAGGGGACTTGGGCAACCTCGGTGACTTGGGGGACCTAGGGGACTTGGGCGACCTCGGTGACCGGTGACCTGGGGGACTGGGACAACCTCGGTGACTTGGGGGACCTAGGGGACTTGGGCAACCTCGGTGACTTGGGGGACCTAGGTGGCTTGGGCAACCTCGGCGACTTGGGGGACCTAGGTGACTTAGGCAACCTCGGTGACTTGGGGGACCTAGGGGACTTGGGCAACTTCGGTGACTTGGGGGACCTAGGGGACTTGGGCAACCTCGGTGACTTGGGGGACCTAGGGGACTTGGGCGACCTCGGTGACCGGTGACCTGGGGGACTTGGACAACCTCGGTGACTTGGGGGACCTAGGGGACTTGGGCAACCTCGGTGACTTGGGGGACCTAGGGGACTTGGGCGACCTCGGCGACCGGTGACCTGGGGGACTTGGACAACCTCGGTGACTTGGGGGACCTAGGGGACTTGGGCAACCTTGGTGACTTGGGGGACCTAGGGGACTTGGGCGACCTCGGTGACCGGTGGTCTAGGGGACCTCGGGGACTTCGGGGACCTCGGGGACTTCGGGGACCTCGGCTACCTTGGGGACCTGTCACCTCAGTGACATCGGCATCTGCGGGGGACCGGTGACTTTGGGGACCTCTGGGACTTCGGGGACCTCGGGGACTTGGGGGACCTCGGGGACCTAGGCGGCCTCGGGGACCGGGGTCATCTGTGACATTGGTCACAATAGTGATCTCAGTGACTACGATACATTACTCTAGTGTTCAGTGTGCAGTGTCAGTGAGTGAGAGTGTGTGATGAGTGGCTCGAGTGCTGGGACCTGGGACCTGATTGCCTGACTCCTCCCTGCGAATGGATACCAATGTAAGTCTCGAATGAATTCATAAATACACATGTGATTAAAGTTAAATATTAGAAATGATTAGAACTCCAACAAAGGCGCCTGAGCTTGGCCAGGGCTCCCCGACTGGGCCGGCTTACACGTCAGACTATGCTGACATGAACACAGTAGCCATGACTGCGACTGTGGCTACCGAAACGATGGCGACTGGTTCTGCAGCTGATACTGCGACGGTCCCTTCGGCGCCCCTTAAAAGCTCTAGGCGTGCGCTCAATCAACCTGTCGCAACACCTGAACTTCCTGCAAAAGCTGCCCAAGTGACAGATCTGACCTCGTTGGCTGGCGTAGTAAATGCGCTCTCAAAGAGCATTGTTTCGGCTGTTTTTGATGGAAAAAGCGTTACCGCCCTCAATAAGAAGCTCATCGCTCAAGCTGCTGAGGAAATGCGGCTGGCAGTGGCAGCATTTGAGCGTCTCTCTGGCACGCTTGCCCTCCCGTCTGACCCCAATACCCCTGCCCCTCCGGATACAGCTGCATCGGTTGCCTCAATTGACGCGGTGACTGCGACTGCAGCTGTTGCTAATGTCGAGGAGTTACGTAAAGAACTTGCCACTTGTGTGGATGAGGTAAGGAAGCTGCGCAACGACCTCTCCACGGCCCCTACTAGTGCGACTATGAAAAGAGATATAACGGACTGCGTCCGAGGAGAAATAGGGAACCTGAAAACTGATCTGATCTCCCTTGCTTCTGAACCGACGCACCCCACATACGCGCGGATACTGGCCACGCCGGCTACACCAACACCAACGACATTTACACCGGCGACATCCCATGCCCCACACGCCCCTGTGTCCCGACCGGCAATAATTGTCGCGACTAAAGAGCCAATAAACACTCGGCGGGAGATGATGACTGCTTGGAGGAACAGCATCAGCTTCCGCGACAGCAATTACGGCCCTGCGGGCATTCAGCCCATTTCCAACAACAAACTTAGGGTCGAATTTGATACGGAACAACATAGGGATGATGCCCTCAGGCGTCTGAGTGATTCCAACAAGGTCAGTGCTGAGCCGGCTCGCCTGCTTCGACCAATGGTCATCATTAAGGGTATATCCAAAGACGCTGCACCTGAGGAATTAACTAACATAATTTTGCGCCAAAATCCGACACTTGCCTCAAATCCTGATACGGTGCCAAGCTCAGACGTCCAACTTCGCTTTGTTAGGCGTAATCGGAATGATAAATTATACAATGCGGTCCTCATCACCTCCCCCAGTATATTTAAGAAAATCGTTAAATCAGGCCGCTTGTGTATCGACCACCAGAGGGTTCATGTGGAGGAATTCTCCCCCTTTATGCAATGCTATGCATGTTTTCAATTTGGGCATACTCAAAAACACTGCCAGGCCTCAGAGGCTACACGATGCTCATACTGCGCTGAAGAGACACACAAGGAAGCTGAGTGCCCTGCAAAAACGCAAAATAAACCTCCCAATTGTAGCAATTGCGCTCAGCGCAACACCAAATTCGGACATAAACATGACACACGCCACACAGTAAACTCCCACTCCTGTCCCATAATACAATCAATGAAAGACCGAGTGAATCAACGCATCGATTATGGTTTTTAGTCCATTAAATAGACCATACTTTCACATAACCCAATTCCTCACTAATCATGGATATCATAAATCATATCTTCATAGATTCCACATCACCCAGGATGACCTTTGCCCATGCGATGGCACCACTGCACAAACGCTGGAGCACCTCATCCAGGTGTGCCCGCGATTTGCAAACACTAGAACCAACCACGAGATAGCGGCGGGCATTGTTAACCCCTATGACATTAAATGCATCTTAAAGAAACCTGTGCTCATAAAAACTTTCAACGCACACCTACAATACATTGCCCGTCAACTCAAAAAATTCAATCAGACGTAATTGATTAAGGCTGATTGCCATATGTAAATTATGCACGACTAGATCAAACTTCTATCGTGCTCCTGTATATTTATATATTTGTATATTTGGATATTTCTTAATACACAAAGAGTGGAGGTCGGCACGCACAAATCAAGTCATTTGTAACTTTAACAAAGCTAATGATGGGTGCGTGCTGGCCTCCATACTCTATACTTGTTCTGTGTGCCTCTGTATTTGTTTTAAGTGTATAGTAATAGGTTAAGTCTCATATAATAATTAAGGCTGATTGCCATATGTTAATTGTGCACGATTAGATCAAACTTCTATCGTGCTCCCGCATATTTGCACATTTCTTAAT
>OV281090.1:40000-45000 GCA_923060345.2 Erebia aethiops
AACCTAACCTAACCTAACCTAACCTAACCTAACCTAACCTAACCTAACCTAACCTAACCTAACCTAACCTAACCTAACCTAACCTAACCTAACCTAACCTAACCTAACCTAACCTAACCTAACCTAACCTAACCTAACCTAACCTAACCTAACCTAACCTAACCTAACCTAACCTAACCTAACCTAACCTAACCTAACCTAACCTAACCTAACCTAACCTAACCTAACCTAACCTAACCTAACCTAACCTAACCTAACCTAACCTAACCTAACCTAACCTAACCTAACCTAACCTAACCTAACCTAACCTAACCTAACCTAACCTAACCTAACCTAACCTAACCTAACCTAACCTAACCTAACCTAACCTAACCTAACCTAACCTAACCTAACCTAACCTAACCTAACCTAACCTAACCTAACCTAACCTAACCTAACCTAACCTAACCTAACCTAACCTAACCTAACCTAACCTAACCTAACCTAACCTAACCTAACCTAACCAGTCTCTCGCTGACCGAGCTCGAGAGCGGTCGAGTTTTTGCGGGCTCCGTGTCGGTGACTTCGGTGACTTGGGGGACCTGGGGGACTTGGGCAACCTCGGTGACTTAGGGGACCTAGGTTGCTTGGGCAACCTCGGTGACTTGGGGGACCTAGGTGACTTAGGCAACCTCGGTGACTTGGGGGACCTAGGGGACTTGGGCAACTTCGGTGACTTGGGGGACCTAGGGGACTTGGGCAACCTCGGTGACTTGAGGGACCTAGGGGCCTTGGGCAACCTCGGTGACTTTGGGGACCTAGGGGACTTGTGGCCGAGCTCGAGAGCGGTCGAGTTTTTGCGGGCTCCGTGTTAGTTACTTCGGTGACTTGGGGGACCTAGGGGACTTGGGCAACCTCGGTGACTTGGGGGACCTGGGTGGCTTGGGCAACCTCGGTTGCTTGGGGGACCTAGGTGACTTGGGCAACCTCGGTGACTTGGGGGACCTAGGGGACTTGGGCAACTTCGGTGACTTGGGGGACCTAGGGGACTTGGGCAACCTCGGTGACTTGGGGGACCTAGGGGACTTGGGCGACCTCGGTGACCGGTGACCTGGGGGACTTGGACAACCTCGGTGACTTGGGGGACCTAGGTGACTTAGGCAACCTCGGTGACTTGGGGGACCTAGGGGACTTGGGCAACTTCGGTGACTTGGGGGACCTAGGGGACTTCGGCAACCTCGGTGACTTGGGGGACCTAGGGGACTTGGGCAACCTCGGTGACTTGGGGGACCTAGGGGACTTGTGGCCGAGCTCGAGAGCGGTCGAGTTTTTGTGGGCTCCGTGTTAGTGACTTCGGTGACTTGGGGGACCTAGGGGACTTGGGCAACCTCGGTGACTTTGGGGACCTAGGGGACTTGGGCGACCTCGGTGACCGGTGACCTGGGGTACTTGGACAACCTCGGTGACTTGGGGGACCTAGGGGACTTGGGCAACCTCGGTGACTTGGGGGACCTAGGGGACTTGGGCGACCTCGGTGACCGGTGACCTGGGGGACTTGGACAACCTCGGTGACTTGGGGGACCTAGGGGACTTGGGCAACCTCGGTGACTTGGGGGACCTGGGTGGCTTGGGCAACCTCGGTGACTTGGGGGACCTAGGTGACTTAGGCAACCTCGGTGACTTGGGGGACCTAGGGGACTTGGGCAACTTCGGTGACTTGGGGGACCTAGGGGCCTTGGGCAACCTCGGTGACTTGGGGGACCTAGGGGACTTGGGCGACCTCGGTGACCGGTGACCTGGGGGACTTGGACAACCTCGGTGACTTGGGGGACCTAGGGGACTTGGGCAACCTCGGTGACTTGGGGGACCTAGGGGACTTGGGCGACCTCGGCGACCGGTGACCTGGGGGACTTGGACAACCTCGGTGACTTGGGGGACCTAGGGGACTTGGGCAACCTTGGTGACTTGGGGGACCTAGGGGACTTGGGCGACCTCGGTGACCGGTGGTCTAGGGGACCTCGGGGACTTCGGGGACCTCGGGGACTTGGGGGACTTCGGGGACCTCGGCTACCTTGGGGACCTGTCACCTCAGTGACATCGGCATCTGCGGGGGACCGGTGACTTTGGGGACCTCTGGGACTTCGGGGACCTCGGGGACTTGGGGGACCTCGGGGACCTAGGCGGCCTCGGGGACCGGGGTCATCTGTGACATTGGTCACAATAGTGATCTCAGTGACTACGATACATTACTCTAGTGTTCAGTGTGCAGTGTCAGTGAGTGAGAGTGTGTGATGAGTGGCTCGAGTGCTGGGACCTGGGACCTGATTGCCTGACTCCTCCCTGCGAATGGATACCAATGTAAGTCTCGAATGAATTCATAAATACACATGTGATTAAAGTTAAATATTAGAAATGATTAGAACTCCAACAAAGGCGCCTGAGCTTGGCCAGGGCTCCCCGACTGGGCCGGCTTACACGTCAGACTATGCTGACATGAACACAGTAGCCATGACTGCGACTGTGGCTACCGAAACGATGGCGACTGGTTCTGCAGCTGATACTGCGACGGTCCCTTCGGCGCCCCTTAAAAGCTCTAGGCGTGCGCTCAATCAACCTGTCGCAACACCTGAACTTCCTGCAAAAGCTGCCCAAGTGACAGATCTGACCTCGTTGGCTGGCGTAGTAAATGCGCTCTCAAAGAGCATTGTTTCGGCTGTTTTTGATGGAAAAAGCGTTACCGCCCTCAATAAGAAGCTCATCGCTCAAGCTGCTGAGGAAATGCGGCTGGCAGTGGCAGCATTTGAGCGTCTCTCTGGCACGCTTGCCCTCCCGTCTGACCCCAATACCCCTGCCCCTCCGGATACAGCTGCATCGGTTGCCTCAATTGACGCGGTGACTGCGACTGCAGCTGTTGCTAATGTCGAGGAGTTACGTAAAGAACTTGCCACTTGTGTGGATGAGGTAAGGAAGCTGCGCAACGACCTCTCCACGGCCCCTACTAGTGCGACTATGAAAAGAGATATAACGGACTGCGTCCGAGGAGAAATAGGGAACCTGAAAACTGATCTGATCTCCCTTGCTTCTGAACCGACGCACCCCACATACGCGCGGATACTGGCCACGCCGGCTACACCAACACCAACGACATTTACACCGGCGACATCCCATGCCCCACACGCCCCTGTGTCCCGACCGGCAATAATTGTCGCGACTAAAGAGCCAATAAACACTCGGCGGGAGATGATGACTGCTTGGAGGAACAGCATCAGCTTCCGCGACAGCAATTACGGCCCTGCGGGCATTCAACCCATTTCCAACAACAAACTTAGGGTCGAATTTGATACGGAACAACATAGGGATGATGCCCTCAGGCGTCTGAGTGATTCCAACAAGGTCAGTGCTGAGCCGGCTCGCCTGCTTCGACCAATGGTCATCATTAAGGGTATATCCAAAGACGCTGCACCTGAGGAATTAACTAACATAATTTTGCGCCAAAATCCGACACTTGCCTCAAATCCTGATACGGTGCCAAGCTCAGACGTCCAACTTCGCTTTGTTAGGCGTAATCGGAATGATAAATTATACAATGCGGTCCTCATCACCTCCCCCAGTATATTTAAGAAAATCGTTAAATCAGGCCGCTTGTGTATCGACCACCAGAGGGTTCATGTGGAGGAATTCTCCCCCTTTATGCAATGCTATGCATGTTTTCAATTTGGGCATACTCAAAAACACTGCCAGGCCTCAGAGGCTACACGATGCTCATACTGCGCTGAAGAGACACACAAGGAAGCTGAGTGCCCTGCAAAAACGCAAAATAAACCTCCCAATTGTAGCAATTGCGCTCAGCGCAACACCAAATTCGGACATAAACATGACACACGCCACACAGTAAACTCCCACTCCTGTCCCATAATACAATCAATGAAAGACCGAGTGAATCAACGCATCGATTATGGTTTTTAGTCCATTAAATAGACCATACTTTCACATAACCCAATTCCTCACTAATCATGGATATCATAAATCATATCTTCATAGATTCCACATCACCCAGGATGACCTTTGCCCATGCGATGGCACCACTGCACAAACGCTGGAGCACCTCATCCAGGTGTGCCCGCGATTGGCAAACACTAGAACCAACCACGAGATAGCGGCGGGCATTGTTAACCCCTATGACATTAAATGCATCTTAAAGAAACCTGTGCTCATAAAAACTTTCAACGCACACCTACAATACATTGCCCGTCAACTCAAAAAATTCAATCAGACGTAATTGATTAAGGCTGATTGCCATATGTAAATTATGCACGACTAGATCAAACTTCTATCGTGCTCCTGTATATTTATATATTTGTATATTTGGATATTTCTTAATACACAAAGAGTGGAGGTCGGCACGCACAAATCAAGTCATTTGTAACTTTAACAAAGCTAATGATGGGTGCGTGCTGGCCTCCATACTCTATACTTGTTCTGTGTGCCTCTGTATTTGTTTTAAGTGTATAGTAATAGGTTAAGTCTCATATAATAATTAAGGCTGATTGCCATATGTTAATTGTGCACGATTAGATCAAACTTCTATCGTGCTCCCGCATATTTGCACATTTCTTAATATATTTGTTTTGTGTGCCTCTGTATCTGTTTTCAAGTGTATACCAATAGGTTAAGCTTCATATAATAATTAGGGCTGATTGCCATACGTTTATTGTGCACGACTAGATCAAACTTCTTTCGTGCTCTTGTATATTAGTACATTTCTTAATAATCTATGAGCGGAGGTCGGCACGCACACTTCAAGTCATTTGTAACTTTGTCAAAGCTGATGATGGGTGCGTGCTGACCGCCATGCTCTATACTTGTTCTGTGCGCCTTTGTATTTGTCTAGGGGTATATTAATTGGTAATGTTGCTGTTCTGTGTTAAATTTACTTGTATATAATTTACCTTTATTCTTTTATTTAATGTGTTAAGATTAAACTACAAAGACTACAAAACGCCACACTGGACATGCAAGTA
>OV281090.1:50000-52500 GCA_923060345.2 Erebia aethiops
GATCTGACCTCGTTGGCTGGCGTAGTAAATGCGCTCTCAAAGAGCATTGTGTCGGCTGTTTTTGATGGAAAAAGCGTTACCGCCCTCAATAAGAAGCTCATCGCTCAAGCTGCTGAGGAAATGCGGCTGGCAGTGGCAGCATTTGAGCGTCTCTCTGGCACGCTTGCCCTCCCGTCTGACCCCAATACCCCTGCCCCTCCGGATACAGCTGCATCGGTTGCCTCAATTGACGCGGTGACTGCGACTGCAGCTGTTGCTAATGTCGAGGAGTTACGTAAAGAACTTGCCACTTGTGTGGATGAGGTAAGGAAGCTGCGCAACGACCTCTCCACGGCCCCTACTAGTGCGACTATGAAAAGAGATATAACGGACTGCGTCCGAGGAGAAATAGGGAACCTGAAAACTGATCTGATCTCCCTTGCTTCTGAACCGACGCACCCCACATACGCGCGGATACTGGCCACGCCGGCTACACCAACACCAACGACATTTACACCGGCTACATCCCATGCCCCACACGCCCCTGTGTCCCGACCGGCAATAATTGTCGCGACTAAAGAGCCAATAAACACTCGGCGGGAGATGATGACTGCTTGGAGGAACAGCATCAGCTTCCGCGACAGCAATTACGGCCCTGCGGGCATTCAGCCCATTTCCAACAACAAACTTAGGGTCGAATTTGATACGGAACAACATAGGGATGATGCCCTCAGGCGTCTGAGTGATTCCAACAAGGTCAGTGCTGAGCCGGCTCGCCTGCTTCGACCAATGGTCATCATTAAGGGTATATCCAAAGACGCTGCACCTGAGGAATTAACTAACATAATTTTGCGCCAAAATCCGACACTTGCCTCAAATCCTGATACGGTGCCAAGCTCAGACGTCCAACTTCGCTTTGTTAGGCGTAATCGGAATGATAAATTATACAATGCGGTCCTCATCACCTCCCCCAGTATATTTAAGAAAATCGTTAAATCAGGCCGCTTGTGTATCGACCACCAGAGGGTTCATGTGGAGGAATTCTCCCCCTTTATGCAATGCTATGCATGTTTTCAATTTGGGCATACTCAAAAACACTGCCAGGCCTCAGAGGCTACACGATGCTCATACTGCGCTGAAGAGACACACAAGGAAGCTGAGTGCCCTGCAAAAACGCAAAATAAACCTCCCAATTGTAGCAATTGCGCTCAGCGCAACACCAAATTCGGACATAAACATGACACACGCCACACAGTAAACTCCCACTCCTGTCCCATAATACAATCAATGAAAGACCGAGTGAATCAACGCATCGATTATGGTTTTTAGTCCATTAAATTTTTTTACAATGTGCACAAATCAATACAGGTAGAAGCAGGAACGCCCTTCAAGAGGTCGTGGTGGACGCTCACAGGAATAATTTAGAAATAGAACCAACCACGAGATAGCGGCGGGCATTGTTAACCCCTATGACATTAAATGCATCTTAAAGAAACCTGTGCTCATAAAAACTTTCAACGCACACCTACAATACATTGCCCGTCAACTCAAAAAATTCAATCAGACGTAATTGATTAAGGCTGATTGCCATATGTAAATTATGCACGACTAGATCAAACTTCTATCGTGCTCCTGTATATTTATATATTTGTATATTTGGATATTTCTTAATACACAAAGAGTGGAGGTCGGCACGCACAAATCAAGTCATTTGTAACTTTAACAAAGCTAATGATGGGTGCGTGCTGGCCTCCATACTCTATACTTGTTCTGTGTGCCTCTGTATTTGTTTTAAGTGTATAGTAATAGGTTAAGTCTCATATAATAATTAAGGCTGATTGCCATATGTTAATTGTGCACGATTAGATCAAACTTCTATCGTGCTCCCGCATATTTGCACATTTCTTAATATATTTGTTTTGTGTGCCTCTGTATCTGTTTTCAAGTGTATACCAATAGGTTAAGCTTCATATAATAATTAGGGCTGATTGCCATACGTTTATTGTGCACGACTAGATCAAACTTCTTTCGTGCTCTTGTATATTAGTACATTTCTTAATAATCTATGAGCGGAGGTCGGCACGCACACTTCAAGTCATTTGTAACTTTGTCAAAGCTGATGATGGGTGCGTGCTGACCGCCATGCTCTATACTTGTTCTGTGCGCCTTTGTATTTGTCTAGGGGTATATTAATTGGTAATGTTGCTGTTCTGTGTTAAATTTACTTGTATATAATTTACCTTTATTCTTTTATTTAATGTGTTAAGATTAAACTACAAAGACTACAAAACGCCACACTGGACATGCAAGTAACTATCAACAGATTAACAGTTATGCTATATATTAGCACCGGATACAACGTAAGACGCACTGACTCTGCTGCCATGGAAACCAGCGTGCTTGCCAGTCAAGTAGCGAACGACACTACCACAAGAGAGGGTGTTGTAACCAATTGTTCCAGAATTGCGGTGTCGGGTGGCTCGGCCGTTGCTGGCGGGGCTGCTGATCGCGCCGCCAGCAT
>OV281090.1:57500-65000 GCA_923060345.2 Erebia aethiops
AACCTAACCTAACCTAACCTAACCTAACCTAACCTAACCTAACCTAACCTAACCTAACCTAACCTAACCTAACCTAACCTAACCTAACCTAACCTAACCTAACCTAACCTAACCTAACCTAACCTAACCTAACCTAACCTAACCTAACCTAACCTAACCTAACCTAACCTAACCTAACCTAACCTAACCTAACCTAACCTAACCTAACCTAACCTAACCTAACCTAACCTAACCTAACCTAACCTAACCTAACCTAACCTAACCTAACCTAACCTAACCTAACCTAACCTAACCTAACCTAACCTAACCTAACCTAACCTAACCTAACCTAACCTAACCTAACCTAACCTAACCTAACCTAACCTAACCTAACCTAACCTAACCTAACCTAACCTAACCTAACCTAACCTAACCTAACCTAACCTAACCTAACCTAACCTAACCTAACCTAACCTAACCTAACCTAACCTAACCTAACCTAACCTAACCTAACCTAACCTAACCTAACCTAACCTAACCTAACCTAACCTAACCTAACCTAACCTAACCTAACCTAACCTAACCTAACCTAACCTAACCTAACCTAACCTAACCTAACCTAACCTAACCTAACCTAACCTAACCTAACCTAACCTAACCTAACCTAACCTAACCTAACCTAACCTAACCTAACCTAACCTAACCTAACCTAACCTAACCTAACCTAACCTAACCTAACCTAACCTAACCTAACCTAACCTAACCTAACCTAACCTAACCTAACCTAACCTAACCTAACCTAACCTAACCTAACCTAACCTAACCTAACCTAACCTAACCTAACCTAACCTAACCTAACCGGAGTCTCTCGCTGACCGAGCTCGAGAGCGGTCGAGTTTTTGCGGGCTCCGTGTCGGTGACTTCGGTGACTTGGGGGACCTGGGGGACTTGGGCAACCTCGGTGACTTAGGGGACCTAGGTTGCTTGGGCAACCTCGGTGACTTGGGGGACCTAGGTGACTTAGGCAACCTCGGTGACTTGGGGGACCTAGGGGACTTGGGCAACTTCGGTGACTTGGGGGACCTAGGGGACTTGGGCAACCTCGGTGACTTGAGGGACCTAGGGGCCTTGGGCAACCTCGGTGACTTTGGGGACCTAGGGGACTTGTGGCCGAGCTCGAGAGCGGTCGAGTTTTTGCGGGCTCCGTGTTAGTTACTTCGGTGACTTGGGGGACCTAGGGGACTTGGGCAACCTCGGTGACTTGGGGGACCTAGGTGGTTTGGGCAACCTCGGTTGCTTGGGGGACCTGGGTGACTTGGGCAACCTCGGTGACTTGGGGGACCTAGGGGACTTGGGCAACTTCGGTGACTTGGGGGACCTAGGGGACTTGGGCAACCTCGGTGACTTGGGGGACCTAGGGGACTTGGGCGACCTCGGTGACCGGTGACCTGGGGGACTTGGACAACCTCGGTGACTTGGGGGACCTAGGTGACTTAGGCAACCTCGGTGACTTGGGGGACCTAGGGGACTTGGGCAACTTCGGTGACTTGGGGGACCTTGGGGACTTGGGCAACCTCGGTGACTTGGGGGACCTAGGGGACTTGGGCAACCTCGGTGACTTGGGGGACCTAGGGGACTTGTGGCCGAGCTCGAGAGCGGTCGAGTTTTTGTGTGCTCCGTGTTAGTGACTTCGGTGACTTGGGGGACCTAGGGGACTTGGGCAACCTCGGTGACTTTGGGGACCTAGGGGACTTGGGCGACCTCGGTGACCGGTGACCTGGGGTACTTGGACAACCTCGGTGACTTGGGGGACCTAGGGGACTTGGGCAACCTCGGTGACTTGGGGGACCTAGGGGACTTGGGCGACCTCGGTGACCGGTGACCTGGGGGACTTGGACAACCTCGGTGACTTGGGGGACCTAGGGGACTTGGGCAACCTCGGTGACTTGGGGGACCTAGGTGGCTTGGGCAACCTCGGTGACTTGGGGGACCTAGGTGACTTAGGCAACCTCGGTGACTTGGGGGACCTAGGGGACTTGGGCAACTTCGGTGACTTGGGGGACCTAGGGGACTTGGGCAACCTCGGTGACTTGGGGGACCTAGGGGACTTGGGCGACCTCGGTGACCGGTGACCTGGGGGACTTGGACAACCTCGGTGACTTGGGGGACCTAGGGGACTTGGGCAACCTCGGTGACTTGGGGGACCTAGGGGACTTGGGCGACCTCGGCGACCGGTGACCTGGGGGACTTGGACAACCTCGGTGACTTGGGGGACCTAGGGGACTTGGGCAACCTTGGTGACTTGGGGGACCTAGGGGACTTGGGCGACCTCGGTGACCGGTGGTCTAGGGGACCTCGGGGACTTCGGGGACCTCGGGGACTTGGGGGACTTCGGGGACCTCGGCTACCTTGGGGACCTGTCACCTCAGTGACATCGGCATCTGCGGGGGACCGGTGACTTTGGGGACCTCTGGGACTTCGGGGACCTCGGGGACTTGGGGGACCTCGGGGACCTAGGCGGCCTCGGGGACCGGGGTCATCTGTGACATTGGTCACAATAGTGATCTCAGTGACTACGATACATTACTCTAGTGTTCAGTGTGCAGTGTCAGTGAGTGAGAGTGTGTGATGAGTGGCTCGAGTGCTGGGACCTGGGACCTGATTGCCTGACTCCTCCCTGCGAATGGATACCAATGTAAGTCTCGAATGAATTCATAAATACACATGTGATTAAAGTTAAATATTAGAAATGATTAGAACTCCAACAAAGGCGCCTGAGCTTGGCCAGGGCTCCCCGACTGGGCCGGCTTACACGTCAGACTATGCTGACATGAACACAGTAGCCATGACTGCGACTGTGGCTACCGAAACGATGGCGACTGGTTCTGCAGCTGATACTGCGACGGTCCCTTCGGCGCCCCTTAAAAGCTCTAGGCGTGCGCTCAATCAACCTGTCGCAACACCTGAACTTCCTGCAAAAGCTGCCCAAGTGACAGATCTGACCTCGTTGGCTGGCGTAGTAAATGCGCTCTCAAAGAGCATTGTTTCGGCTGTTTTTGATGGAAAAAGCGTTACCGCCCTCAATAAGAAGCTCATCGCTCAAGCTGCTGAGGAAATGCGGCTGGCAGTGGCAGCATTTGAGCGTCTCTCTGGCACGCTTGCCCTCCCGTCTGACCCCAATACCCCTGCCCCTCCGGATACAGCTGCATCGGTTGCCTCAATTGACGCGGTGACTGCGACTGCAGCTGTTGCTAATGTCGAGGAGTTACGTAAAGAACTTGCCACTTGTGTGGATGAGGTAAGGAAGCTGCGCAACGACCTCTCCACGGCCCCTACTAGTGCGACTATGAAAAGAGATATAACGGACTGCGTCCGAGGAGAAATAGGGAACCTGAAAACTGATCTGATCTCCCTTGCTTCTGAACCGACGCACCCCACATACGCGCGGATACTGGCCACGCCGGCTACACCAACACCAACGACATTTACACCGGCGACATCCCATGCCCCACACGCCCCTGTGTCCCGACCGGCAATAATTGTCGCGACTAAAGAGCCAATAAACACTCGGCGGGAGATGATGACTGCTTGGAGGAACAGCATCAGCTTCCGCGACAGCAATTACGGCCCTGCGGGCATTCAGCCCATTTCCAACAACAAACTTAGGGTCGAATTTGATACGGAACAACATAGGGATGATGCCCTCAGGCGTCTGAGTGATTCCAACAAGGTCAGTGCTGAGCCGGCTCGCCTGCTTCGACCAATGGTCATCATTAAGGGTATATCCAAAGACGCTGCACCTGAGGAATTAACTAACATAATTTTGCGCCAAAATCCGACACTTGCCTCAAATCCTGATACGGTGCCAAGCTCAGACGTCCAACTTCGCTTTGTTAGGCGTAATCGGAATGATAAATTATACAATGCGGTCCTCATCACCTCCCCCAGTATATTTAAGAAAATCGTTAAATCAGGCCGCTTGTGTATCGACCACCAGAGGGTTCATGTGGAGGAATTCTCCCCCTTTATGCAATGCTATGCATGTTTTCAATTTGGGCATACTCAAAAACACTGCCAGGCCTCAGAGGCTACACGATGCTCATACTGCGCTGAAGAGACACACAAGGAAGCTGAGTGCCCTGCAAAAACGCAAAATAAACCTCCCAATTGTAGCAATTGCGCTCAGCGCAACACCAAATTCGGACATAAACATGACACACGCCACACAGTAAACTCCCACTCCTGTCCCATAATACAATCAATGAAAGACCGAGTGAATCAACGCATCGATTATGGTTTTTAGTCCATTAAATAGACCATACTTTCACATAACCCAATTCCTCACTAATCATGGATATCATAAATCATATCTTCATAGATTCCACATCACCCAGGATGACCTTTGCCCATGCGATGGCACCACTGCACAAACGCTGGAGCACCTCATCCAGGTGTGCCCGCGATTTGCAAACACTAGAACCAACCACGAGATAGCGGCGGGCATTGTTAACCCCTATGACATTAAATGCATCTTAAAGAAACCTGTGCTCATAAAAACTTTCAACGCACACCTACAATACATTGCCCGTCAACTCAAAAAATTCAATCAGACGTAATTGATTAAGGCTGATTGCCATATGTAAATTATGCACGACTAGATCAAACTTCTATCGTGCTCCTGTATATTTATATATTTGTATATTTGGATATTTCTTAATACACAAAGAGTGGAGGTCGGCACGCACAAATCAAGTCATTTGTAACTTTAACAAAGCTAATGATGGGTGCGTGCTGGCCTCCATACTCTATACTTGTTCTGTGTGCCTCTGTATTTGTTTTAAGTGTATAGTAATAGGTTAAGTCTCATATAATAATTAAGGCTGATTGCCATATGTTAATTGTGCACGATTAGATCAAACTTCTATCGTGCTCCCGCATATTTGCACATTTCTTAATATATTTGTTTTGTGTGCCTCTGTATCTGTTTTCAAGTGTATACCAATAGGTTAAGCTTCATATAATAATTAGGGCTGATTGCCATACGTTTATTGTGCACGACTAGATCAAACTTCTTTCGTGCTCTTGTATATTAGTACATTTCTTAATAATCTATGAGCGGAGGTCGGCACGCACACTTCAAGTCATTTGTAACTTTGTCAAAGCTTATGATGGGTGCGTGCTGACCGCCATGCTCTATACTTGTTCTGTGCGCCTTTGTATTTGTCTAGGGGTATATTAATTGGTAATGTTGCTGTTCTGTGTTAAATTTACTTGTATATAATTTACCTTTATTCTTTTATTTAATGTGTTAAGATTAAACTACAAAGACTACAAAACGCCACACTGGACATGCAAGTAACTATCAACAGATTAACAGTTATGCTATATATTAGCACCGGATACAACGTAAGAAGCACTGACTCTGCTGCCATGGAAACCAGCGTGCTTGCCAGTCAAGTAGCGAACGACACTACCACAAGAGAGGGTGTTGTAACCAATTGTTCCAGAATTGCGGTGTCGGGTGGCTCGGCCGTTGCTGGCGGGGCTGCTGATCGCGCCGCCAGCATTGACAGTATACACAGTGCGGAAACGGTTGCGCCGGAATCTGGAATGCCTGAAATTGGCCCGGACGTGGAACCGACCACTGGCTCCTCCGGGGCTGGTGCTGCTGACATTGCTGAGTCCGTCGTGAGGACGGCAGAGTTGCGGTAATGGCGGTCACCTGCACATCCTTCTACCTCTACTTCTACTTCCACCTCTCGTGGGGGGTGGCTGGACTGGCCACCCTGTGATCTACTTCAAAACCATCGCTCCTCAAGCAACATGTCCGGCTATTAATAGACCTAGCAGACAACAAATCTCCTATGTGGCGAACGTCAGGCTCTCCTTCCTATTCGGGAGGGGGGGGGGGAAATAGCGTCAGCATTGGCTACGACAACAGCAGCTGCAGCGGTGGATGACGCTGGCTTTTGACTACGCTTATACCTGTATATTTGTACATTTCTTAAACATAACTCAATCTATACAATGGGCGGATGTCAGCATGCATAACTTGGCGTGCTGACTGCTGACTGCCACATTCTATTCGCGTACTATCGCGCCTTTGTGATTTGTCTGAATGTAATCATTGAAATGTGTATATAATATGCTTAAGACTATATATAGTGTATATAACGTATATAATTTTCTTCTGTGTTAAATTAATTCAGTTAAGGTAACTTAATAAACAACGAGTGGAGGTCGGCACGCGCACATCAAGTCATTGGTAACTTTATCTAGGCTAATGATGGGTGCGTGCTGGCCGCCATGCTCTGTACTTGCTTTGTGTGTACTAAGTCTCATATAGTGATGTGTTTCATGTTTAATTTATCTGTATTTCATGAGAAAAAAAAAAAAAAAAAAAAAAAAAAAAACAGATTGCAATGAACAGAATAATACAACTCAAAAAAGAATATATTAAAAAAAAAAAAAAAATAAAAATAAAAATAAAAAAAAAAAAAAAAAAAAAAAAACAAAAAAAAAAAAAAAAAAAACAAAAAAAAAAAAGAAAAAAAAAATGCAATGAACAGAATAATACACCTTAAGAGAAAAAAAAAAGAGAGAGAGAAAAGAAAGATAAGAAAAAAAAAAAACACGGCTGTAATTTGTCTAAGTGTATATTAATTACTTTAAGGTCTAATAATTTCCTTTGTGTACAACTACCCAATGCAATGCATATGATATATATGTTGTATCATGTATATCATGCGTACTGCGTTTCTATTATTATTATACTTATTATATTTATTATATCATTCAATTATTGTATAGTATATATTAATAACACGCCACACTACACTTCATGCGCCACTGCACACCCACTACAAAGACTAACTGACTACTGACTACACACCATAACTACCCGGAGTATACCGTTAGCACCGGGTTATTATGACAGAATACACGCCACTGGGTTTTAGTGGGTATTACGGTTCGCCGGTGAGTCCCACATACCCATCCAGTAGGGGTGGGATGCGTAAATGCATTTCCCAGTGGCTTAAAAAAAAAAAAAAAAAAAAAAACCTAACCTAACCTAACCTAACCTAACCTAACCTAACCTAACCTAACCTAACCTAACCTAACCTAACCTAACCTAACCTAACCTAACCTAACCTAACCTAACCTAACCTAACCTAACCTAACCTAACCTAACCTAACCTAACCTAACCTAACCTAACCTAACCTAACCTAACCTAACCTAACCTAACCTAACCTAACCTAACCTAACCTAACCTAACCTAACCTAACCGAGTTATAAGGAGAACGTCTAAGATATATGAAGACCATCCCCTAATAGACAACGGTACAGTCCTGAGCCCCCGAGATTCGGTCCGGCTTCTGGCCAAAACCTTTTTTCCGCAGGACTTGGAGGCGGACGACAACCAGTCCCATACCGAAACAAGAAGGAAGGCCGAACAGTATGCGGACGATTGTCGGGGAAGCGTCCAAGATCCACTCTTCACGATGGACGAGATGATACAG